>OZ029925.1:7405412-7747912 GCA_964023275.1 Norana najaformis
GTTAAGGTATGCTGGTCCTTCAAAATGTTGTGAGTTCACTTGGCCTGTGTGGCGCTCTGGATTGGCTAGACGAGATGTACCTTACCTTAACTTAACCTAGACTACCTCACATTACACAGGGTACCTTACCGTAGCTTTTCTTTCTTTACCTTATTCTACATTACCTTACCTTACCTTACCTAGCCATGAATTGCATTGCCCTGGATGTTCTTACCTAACTTGTCTTGCCCTATACAACCTTGCCTTGCCTTACTTTGCTTAGGGTACCTAACCTTACTTTTTCTTATCTTACCTCACACATGGTACCATACCTTACCTTATTTTACATTACTTTGCCTTTACTTACCTTATATTGTCTTACACAAGGTATCTTACGCATGGTACGTTTATTAACCTTACTTTGCCATAACTTGCATTATCCCCCCTTACCTAATTGTATTGAAGCATTGCGTGAGTAATTCCAGTCTCCTGGGTTGTCGCCTGACAAAAACGAAGACAACTAAACGATTTACGTCAGGATGGCTTTCCTCTCGCAGACGCTAGAAGCAAATCGTCTACGTTTTACAGCACCGCAGAGAATAGCTGCCGAAAGCGCCGCGCAAATCTTTCACTTAAATTGCGTGACATGGAAGCGAAGAGTATCACGCGAGGAATTGATACTCGTTAGGAGGAAGCAGGACTTGCCTGCTTTCGGTCGAGCTGATCACACCAGGGACTGGGAGATACGTCGTCTCCAGTGCTTTTTTCAGACGGAACGCTCCGGAACGGCGTTCCGGCACCCTCTTTCGGCTAATAAAAACTAATTTAGTTTTTAATAAAAGAATAGTGTTACTATGTTATTTTAATATGTAATATAATGTAACTTATTTTAATTCAGTTTCAGTGTTTACAACTTTACACTGTTTTCAGTGTATATTGATTGATTACAATAATGAAATTTTAGCACGAAATTCCATAATTGTTCAGTTTCGGAAACTTTTTTTCTAGAAAAAAAGCACTGGTCCATCACGCGATGTAATGTGTGTCGAAATCCAAGCTTCGATATAGACCCCGCCATTCTGCAGCAGTCTCCACCTGGTGACGTTAGCTTGAATGTCATCAAGTTCCTTCCCGGCGTTGCCATCATTGGATTATAATGTAACATGTGATGTGATGTAATGTAATGAAACATTTGCAGTGCAATGTAATTTAACAATGCAATACAATGTAATGTAACAAACGTAATGTAATGTTACAAATGTGATGTGATGTTGTTGAACAAATGTGATGTAGTGTAACATATGCAGTGCAATGCACTCTAACAATGCAATACAATGTAATGTAACAAATGCGATGTGATGTATTGTAACACAAGAAATGCAACGTAACTCATGTAATGCAATGAAACGTAGAATAATGAAATCCAATGTGACATCACAAATGTAATGTCATGCAATGTAACAAATTTAATGCAATAGAAGCATAGAACAATGTGATGCAAAATGATGGAACAAATTGCAACTCAACGCAACGTAACAAATGTCATGTAACGAATCAATTGCAATGCAGTGTAATGTAACAATTACAACGCAATGTAATTTCACAAGTGTAATGTGATCCTTCTGTCGGTTTTTGTGCAAATGTGTCTTTCATGCTTTTGTCTGTATGTCTGCCTGCCTGCCTGCCTGTCTGCCTGCCTGCCTGCCTGTATGCCTGCCTGCCTGCCTGCCTGTCTGCCTGCCTGCCTGCCTGCCTGCCTGCCTGCCTGCCTGCCTGCCTGCCTGCCTGCCTGCCTGCCTGCCTGCCTGCCTGCCTGCCTGCCTGCCTGCCTGCCTGCCTGCCTGCCTGCCTGCCTGCCTGCCTGCCTTCTGTCTCTCCGTTTGCCTCTCAGTCCGCCAATCTGTCTGATCTTGCATGCATATATATTATCGGTAACGATGTCTTTCTTTATCCCATCTTCAGTCGACGACGAATTCGCTTCTTCTTCTGCCTCCGTCTTCCGTTGATCCCCCGATAATCATGATGCATTCACTCGCCGACGACAGACGCAGGAATGAAGACACAAGACACCATCATCATTGTCGTCGTTGTTGTCGTCTAATTCGGTCCATGTCCGTTCTTCATCCATTCTTATCTCTTTCCAGGCTCCATTTCCAGCCGTTCCCCGTTCTGTTTCTGGTCGCAAGTGTCTTTCCTTCTCCCGGCGCCTCAGTCTGCTTGTCACTGTGCGCATTTGATCTCTGCCTTGTTGTCGTGTGCCACATGTTGCTCAAGTCCTTTCATTTGCTGCTCTATATTTCTCGACATCCATGTTGATTCCGGTTCTTTCCCATTCCCTCGTGTCCACCTTTCTTCAAACGGTCTTTAAACCAGTGTTTCTGGTAGCAGCAGACACTAGTGAAGCAAGTCAAACACTTTGGCTGAAATTAGAGATCATTCGATCAAGCAATCGATCCAAACTACGAGTGTGTGGTAGTTGGGCAGAGATGTCTGGTTGGAAGTGATATTTCGGATGGATGAATGGATGGATGGATGGACTGATGGATGGATGGGTGGGTGGCCGGATGGATGGATGAGTGGAGAGGATGGGCGGGTAAATGGATGGATAAATCGACGAATCGGCTGGATGAAACTGTTCTAAAAAACAAGATTAACTCTCGGAATGATCTGTTCGGATCATATCCTAAAAATGGGATCCTAAAAATCTAATCTAATGACTTCATAGCGCCTACCTAATGATGCAAAAGGCATATGTCGGTGGTTGCTTCAAGTGAAACGTCAATGAAAAATCGTCAACGATTGGAAAACCTCCCTTGAAGTCGACTGGATAAGAAAAACCATGAACCAGGCTACGGTGGGTAAGCGAGTGATATGGCCACCGTACTTTCTTTACGAACTCAAGCGACAAACGTCCAAGAGTACCTCGCATTATTTTTCCTATCTGTTGCTTTTTAAGTTCTTTAGTATGTATGTTTGAAGAACCTTCGTCCAATCAATGGTGGTCGCTGCGAGTTCTGACTGCCCTGAATTCCCTCGAATTCGGCCGGTCACTATCTTAATTAATGAGGCCTATGGACCTGGATTCACTTGGCGACTCGTTCTTATAGAGACTTAGCTTCGTTTTTATCTGTTAAATTCCCCACATGAGTGAATGAACTGACGCAGAAGGGAGCGACTGACTGGGTGGTTGGATGAATAGATGGTAGCTGGATAGTTGAACGGATGGATAGCGCATAGATTAATGGACGGACGGACGGACGGACGGACGGACGGACGGACGGATGGACGGACGTATGGAGCAAGGGAGGCAGGGATCGTGAAAGCAGGACAGAGTAAATGCTGTCATGGTATATTGCGCATATCTCTGTCTGTCTCTCCGTCCGTCCGTTTGTCCTTCTGGTAGTCTCAATGGATTCAGTTTGCCTGTGTGTGTTACAGGTCTTCTGGACTGTCTTTTACCTTCGATGCAGCTGTGCGTCTTCGCTTCCTCCTCTTCCACTTCCTCCTCCTTCCCCTCCTCCACTGGCACGTGCAGCACGTCGGAAGACCATGGCGGCCAATGACAGCAACCGCAATGCCGTTCACCTCATCACCACCTCCAGTCGAGGTCGACCCTTCGACGCCAGGTACAACCACTACTCATCGACACCACCTGACCAAAGGAATGGAGCTCCTTCACCATCGACCACGAATCGCCAGACGGCTGGACTGATCGAGGACATCCGGTGGCACTCGAGCGATGCTCGGCTGCCCGCCCGAAGACCCCGGGACGGCCTTGACGGACCAGACGAAGCCCCACAGGCCTCCCTTGACGGGGACCTCATCGCTAGACTCAGCCGCGACCTTCTGCGCAGCAAGGAGCGCTTCTCGCTGTCCTGTCCTTCGGGAGATCTAGTAGACTCTGACCTGGTTTCGTCGACCACTTCCGCCTTTGATCCGTTTGCGACGATCCAAGACGACGATGATCTCGTCATAGACGATGGATATCAGCAGCATCAGCAGCTAGATGACGAGGGGATTGAAGGGGAAGAGGAGGGGTATGGCGTGACCTTTGACCCGTTGCGGACAATTAATGATGATGATGCCTTCGTGTGTTCGCCTCTAGTCAGAAGTGATTTCGGAGCCTTGGCCCCAACTGCTGTCTGTCAGGAGATCGATGTTGATGGATCGATGGAGGACATGACAAGTCCTCGAGTGGCCAACGCAGATAAGATGAGTCCAGCTTCTGAGGAAGGCGACGAGGATCGGGATGCGAAGACGAGGAGGAGCTCCGTTGCCTCCTCAGAGGACGAGGAGAGTTCCATCTACGAGCCGTTGGAACCGTTCCACTCGGAGCAGCAGACGACAGACTGGAACCTCTTGGTCCGTCTCCCGTTGGCCTCCAAAGGAAACAAACTCATCATCAGTCAGAGCCGCTTCTGGAAAGCGGTTTCCGTTAAGCTAGCCAGACTCGGAACCGGTTTCGTCTTGCGTCTGTACAACGACGTCGGCGAACACGATCTACTGCACGAACTTCCACTCGACCCATCGTACTGCATCTACGACGAGGGCCTCCAGCCGACCGACCGGAACTCAAGCGCCGCCGCCAAATGTCAAGTTGCCACTCTGTTCCAGGTGAGCTACGAGGAGAGACTGAGCGTGCGCAGCAACCGGAGCAGCTTCCCGAGACTGCGCGACATCACAAACATCAGCAGCTTCCAACAGTTCCGCAATCTTGTCCACAAGGTACCGAAGGTCAGTATGATCATAGAACATTCGCCGCAGTACTCGGAGCTCCTAAAGTTCGGCGGACTGAACCACGAGGACGTGCGACGGTTCCAACGCGTCGTCGAAGACGCACTCTTCCGGCAGGAGTTGCGCAGACAACCGCTCTTCAAGTACGGTCGCGAAGAACTCGTTCTCGAAATTGTCGACGAATACCACGCCGACGTCAGCTGCCAGGGGCGCGTCGACTCGCACAAGGCACGGGTTAGGATCTTCTGCGCCGCCTTCCTTTCGGGAATGCCGACCGTCGAGA
This sequence comes from Norana najaformis, assembly GCA_964023275.1. Classification (NCBI taxonomy): domain Eukaryota; kingdom Metazoa; phylum Annelida; class Clitellata; order Crassiclitellata; family Hormogastridae; genus Norana; species Norana najaformis. The sequence goes on from OZ029925.1 coordinate 7,410,409, forward strand.
TAGGACTGAACGACGAGAGACGCAACGGGAAGGAGATCGTCGGTCGGAGGGACATCGTGGCTCTCGACGTCGAGGACTGGATCGCCATCGAGGAGGCCGAACTGAGCCACTGCATCAGCCGGAAGGACTTCGACGAGGCGCTGCTCCTCCGATTCGAACCGCTTGACGGGTGTCGCTTCGAGCTGATGCGCTACCGGGTCCGGCCGATCGTCGACCGCGAGCTTCCGCTGCGCGTCCGCGGTCAGGTCTCCGTCATCAGGCGGCACGTCCAGATCCGCGGCGAACTGATCGTCCCGGCCTACTTCCTCGTGGGCGACCGGATCCAGCAGACGCCCTGCCGCGACATCCAAGTCCGATTCCCGATTCCCGACTCGTGGATCTACTTGTTTCATGTTGAGAGACTGTTCCGCTACGGTGCGGGCGGCGGAGTGGCACAGTCGGCCAAGATCCCTGGGGCCGTCAAAGGCCTCGAGCGACTGGCTCTCTTCACGCAGGGCCTCCTCCAGCCGAGCATGATCGAGGTGTCGACAGGGTCGGCTCGGTACGAGGACTCGTGCAAGGCCATCATCTGGAAGGTGGACGTTCTGCCCGAAAGGGTGGAAGGTACGGTGCTGAGCAGCGTTAATCCGATCTGATACGATGCAAATCTAGCCTAGTTTAGTTCAACCTGTTCCAGTATGATCCAGTCGAGTTTAATCCAGTCTATACTAGTCTAATCTAGTTTATTCCAGTCTAGTGTAGTCTAATTTCATTTAGCCTAGTTTGATCCAGTTTATTCTAATCTTGTCTATACTAGTCTAGTCTTGTTTTTTTCTAATCTAGACGTCCAATTCACGGTAATCCAATCTACCAGTTATCTGATCTATACAGTCTAATCAAATTTACTCTGAAAAGTTTTGTAATACCTCTATCTCAAAATATAAGATGCATCAAACGATAGTTTCTTCGATTGTGACCGTGGACACAATCTGTCTAGTCAGGAACCAAGAAGTGGTAGGGTTGAGGCAGGTAAGCAGAACTCGTCTTATATTAGAAAACACCAGATTGACTGGACTATACTGGATTAGACTAGACTAGACCAGACTGGAGTAGACGAGGACCAGACTGGACTGGACAGGCTTACACTGGACTATACTAGTTTATGCCAGTCTAGTGTAGTCTAATTTCGTTTAGTCTAGTTTGATCCAGTTTATTCTAATCTTGTCTATACCAGTCCAATCTTGTTTATTCTAATCTAGTCGTCCATCCCGATGTAATCCAATCTACAATTTATCTGATCTATATATTTATCTTGGTCAGCCTCATTATTGCATAGTATTGCATAGTATTGTATTATGGCTTCAGATATCTACAGACCCCATACGTTCGTTCTACATCTCGATCTGGGACCACAAGACGCCATCGCCGACTACCGCAACCGTACTGCGCATGTCCAGTTCTACATGCCGAACACTTCCGTCTCTCGGACACAGGTGCGCTCCGTGTCCATCCAGTACTCGACAGGTGGCGAAACGTCGCCACCTGCCGACCGAACCATACAAAACTCGACGCGTTACGAGTACAACGTCGAGCTGGCCTTCTTCAGCGACACCGTCGCCAGGACGAACGGTCCAGGGTCGAGGCGGAGGGACCTGGCAGGCGGAGAACTTACTTCTGCTGATGCTGACGACGACGGTGACGATGACTCTCTGCTAATCAACGACTCCGACTTTGATGAGTTTGATAATGCCGCTTCCTCGGACAACTGTTAAACGCGCCGCGGTTATTAATAGTGCTTGGAGGTTAGCTTTCGTCATCTGATGGCTGCCATGCTGATATTTTTACAAGTCGACGCGTTTCACTTTTCTTAAATGTTGTCTTCTATCCCTATAAGGATGTTTTTTTTCAATGGCCATCGTCTGCTTCGATATATCAAATCTGGGAGTCGAACCCGCAACATTTGGTTACTCAAAATAAAAGCAATTAATTAGTTTGCCAAAAGAGAGATTAGTCACAGAGATCGCAGTATTTGCGTGGGGTGGCCAGGATGTCACAACAGTATGAGGCGTCACACGAAATACGTTATCGTAAGTCGTTGTAACTGTGATTGTAATTGTAACTCATGATCTTCAAACCAACTGACTTCTAGCAGAGATCTTAGGTTGTACTCAGATACGATGCTCAGTGTATCCTAATGCCCAATGCCCTTACCTTAGAAAACACCAACCGCCTGATGGCGCTGATATCTATGAAGTTGTGCGCCCAATTAAACGAGGTCGTGTTATTTAAAGGACCCAATGAACGTTGATGTATCTTCTGACCTTGGTCTTTATCATACCTACCGCTGGTGGCGCTGCTACTTTGCTTTGTTAACCAACAGAAAAGAGAGTTACACTTCGAAGATAGTGAGTGTCGTATCTTATTTACTCTAAGATCTTTGCTTCTAGAATTCAATCGAATTCAATAGAATTCAATTAGCGTGATTGTTTTTTGTTTGCTTATTAGATACCAACGCTTGCAAAATTAATATATAACTATATAAGGTTTGCTTTGAAACTGATTGATCGATCTCTAACGTTATGCTGCCAGTAGAATTCAACCAACCCCTTATGGGCTTCCGTACCTTTTCCTTGCAAAACACCAAATAGATGGCGCTCTGGAGATTTATGGTGTCAGTTTAATTCTTACAGTACGTAGTTCTCTCAGCTGTGACGGCGGCCGAAGTATACGGTATAGCAATCGCAACCGTCGACCATTGCAAGTTTGTCTGTGATTTTATTTAAGTTTGGTCTACTGCGATTATGACCGAAGTTAATACTGAAGCTGTTTTCTAAGAGAAGTTTTCTTAAAATGATGCAATATAATTGCCACCACTTACATTACGTTTCGTAATTCTATTTATTACACTTTATTATGCTGCATTTAATTGCACTATAAGCTAGAGAGAGGGAGACAAAGGGAGAACATGGAAAGACTTAGAGACAGACAGAGAAAGAGAGAGAGGGATAAGAGAGAGAGAGAGAGAGAGAGAGAGAGAGAGAGAGAGAGAGAGAGAGAGGGAGAGGGAGAGAGTGAGAGAAAGAGAGAGAGAGAAATGATAAAGAGAGAGAGGGATGACAGAGAGAGAAAGAGAAAGAGATACAAAGAGAGAGAAAGAGAGAGGGATAAGAGAGAGAGAGAGAGAGAGAGAGAGAGAGAGAGAGAGAGAGAGAGAGAGAGAGAGAGAGGGATAAGAGAGAGAGAGAGAGAGAGAGAGAGAGAGAGAGAGAGAGAGAGAGAGAGAGAGAGAGAGAGAGAGAGAAAGAAAGACCAAGAGGTAGTGACAAAGAGAGCAAGAAATCGCAAGAAAGGAGGATAGGACAGAAAAGGATAGGAGAGGACTGAAGAGACCCAAAAGAGGAACAAAATAAAAACAATTAAATCCTCCTGTATGTATGCCTAAGCTATGCAACCGAAAACCAAATGTCGGCAGATGGATTGATCGAAATCAACATTTCTAACACTAAAACCTGGACGGCCCGTTCCTTCCGAAGCTATGAAGCAGAGCGTTCGGTGTCTTCCCTCTATTATTAATTAGTTAATTGTTTAAGAAATGTCTTTTATCGGAGAATATTAATAGTCAGCATATTCCTATACAGAAACGCTATATATTTGATCAAATTACATGCATGGTATTAAATTGTATAGTGCATGACGCTTCTAAGGCTACAATATGCGCTAAATAAATTTTAATATTGCTTTACATAGTGGTGCAATTCTTCATCACGCGCCGGCATTTTTTAGAGGTTAGCAACTCTGAGGTGTGACATAATTTATAACTTTTCCACTGTGAGGTTTGAAACAATTTCGAAGTCACTCATGAACATGTTAATTAAATTAATATAACGAGTGCACTGAAATTAGCTGGACCTTTAACACGAAATTGATCATGAAGAAGCTTCGAGTTGTGAGAGGAAAGATATGAGCCAGGTCTGCATGTTAAGGTGTACATAATCTTTAAAAGAAATGCTATTAAAAATTTGTGATGTGGAGTTTTATTATGTTAGTTACTATGCACAAACTTTTGCCGTCTTTTATTTACCAGCAATGGTTCACAAACGCTATTAACACAATTTTTACAGTTTACTTCTAATAATCGAGTCGAACATAAAATGTTCAAAAGCTTTCCATCTAGCAGTTTATATGTAGCCGAGTGTATTTTCAGACTATGGGAGATTTGAAGTGTATTGGAATGCAGAGAAAGCAGCCTTAATAGCAAATTGTAATTGTAATTGAAATTGTAATCTAACATTTATAAAGTGCCACTTCAAGAATAAACTCATCAGAGGTGCTCCCGACCCGAACCAGTGAGACCACAGTCAAATAATATAGACTTCAGGCGCTTGCGAAACTGCGAAAGAGACAAACTGAGGCGCTCAATCCGCAGCTCTCTCTCGCTCGCTCTCTCTCTCTCTCGCTCTCTCTCTCTCTCTCGCTCTCTCTCTCTCTCTCTCTCTCTCTCCTCTCTCTCTCTCTCTCTCTCTCTCTCTCTCTCTCTCTCTCTCTCTCTCTCTCTCTCTCTCTCTCTCTCTCTCTCTCTCTCTCTCTCTCTCTCTCTCTCTCTCTGAGATTCCAGCTGGTAGGCCCAATATAGGCAAAGCTTCTGGACTGAGCTGTAGCACTGCATATACGAGGGACAGTCAGGAATCCAGGCCAGCCGACTGGAAAGAAAATGGGTGTACTGCACATAATCCCAACCTTGACGATGTTTGTAGGCTGATAGCGGATTCGAAAACTCATTGCGACGTTTGAAAGTGTCTTCCCTTTTACTTTGCCTCATTTTGCCTGAAGGTCGATACAGTAGAAAATGGTTAAAAACAACCAAACATTCTGGTAAGGTCTAACAAAAATCATATGAGTTTTGTTTTGTATTGGGGCTATATCGTAGGCGCAAAAGTCTGCTTAAATTTCTGTTTATTCAGATAATAATACAAGCATTTTCTGTACATATTCACACGTTTATGAAGCATATGTAATCTATCCATCTGGGCCTACATGCCGGTACGGACCGGTTCTTATTACTGCACAATCGGCTCTTCCAAAACTATTTGACATGCTTTGGTTATGTTCATATTTAAATATGAATTGACGATATCGGCCTATATTTGAATATGGAATATTGACTATGTGTAATTCGATGGGCTAAAACAACTTACCCGATTATATGCCTAATATGTTTAAAAAATAATAATTCTTTTTAGTAGAACCGTGACGGCTCTATAGAGGAGGCTAGGTACACGTTCTCTTTGGCATCCCACGTGCCCTTTCCCAAGGTATAGGTCACACCTTTTGACAAGCATAGCTCTACACAGGAGGGTAAACCTAGCGCCACCATGCAGTGTATGAGAACATCTGAATATATCAACTACGTTTTAAAAATAAAATGGCGGTTTCAATAAGTAATTATTGATTATTAGAAAGTAGTCCATAAAAAGAATTATTGATACTCGTACTTGCTGATACTGATACTAGCATGTGGCTTTTATTGTTCGAAAAGTATTGTTTAGCTGCTTTGCCGTGACTGGCTGACTTAGCCCTAACTTTACGGATGAACTCAATGTTGATAACGAGGTCGGTTTCCTCGTAACGACCAATCACGATTTCTTAAAGTATGTCAACTTTGCTGCTGCTGCTGCTGCTGCCAGCCGTCGGCTGCTAACTATATCGCTTCGTTAATGTGCATGGCTTGTGACAATGTTTTTAGTTTTTTCAATGATATCAAATGAAGTTTTGAATGTCGCATGAAAGTTGTATCATGATCGTCGCTGAATATCTTCACTTCATAGGCCGAAACACAGTGAGCACTAGTAAGTCATGCAAAGAAACGTTCACGAAAACATACACGAGCAGAACGCAAATATTTTATTTACTTATTTCTTATTTTATCGGATCAAAAACAATTTCTCATGGTTTATAAATTCTTTGGAGAATACAGAAAAAGTACTTAACTATTTAATTTAATTTAACCTAATCTGTACCAATTTATGAATCTATATCTATTGCTGTATCTATATCTATTGTCATATCTATGTATATATTGCTACAACTATATCTATATCTAATGCTATATCTATATCTATATATTACTATATCTATATCTATTGCTATATCTATATCTCTAGCCCTATCTATTGCTGTATCTATATATATATATATATATATATAGATATATATATATATATATATATATTGCTATAGCAATATCTACATGTATAGCTATATAGCTATATCTATATGTATTGCTATATCTATATCTATATCTGTTGCTATATCTATATCTAACCTGTATCTAATCTGATCTAATCTAATCTGATGACTTCTGAATTAGTGCTGTTATCATAATACAATCTGCATCAATCGATCATTTAGTGATGATAATCGACGAGTGCATACGCCCTTTTGAATAAACGATGAGGTCAGGTCAGGCCTTTATAACGTACCTCTATCAAGTCTAGGCGGGACGCGGTGGTGTAGTGGTATGGTCTGTGCCTCGTAACCGGAGGGTCGCGGGTTCGAATTTGCCTCAAGCCACTGCGTAGCGACCTTGGACAAGGTGCTCACCCACAACTGTCTGTGAGGAAGGCAACGGGAGACCATCTCGCTCATCGCATAAAGTCAATGGACCTGCCTTCGGGCAGAGAACTCATCATCATCATCATCATCATCATCACCGTCATCAAATCTGTCCTCGGGGAGGGGGTGAACTGGTTTTGGGTTTTGACGCGGACAGAGCAATCCAGCGACAGCCACATGTTTCCTTACGGATTGTCCCTCTCCCGCTCTTCTTCCTGTCCCTCTCTCTGTCCTGTCGCTGCCCTTGTCCCCGACCAACCCTGACACTGTCCCTGCCCTTGTCCATCTCCCTGTCCCTCTCCCTCCGTCTCGCCCTCTCCCTCTCGCCAGGCTTCTTATTATCATTCTGCTCCTCCTGCTTCTCTCCTTCTCCTTCTCTCGTGATTAGCAAAAGCTGTTTTAAAGTCGATGTTCCGCCAGTTGTAGCCGTATATATTATTAAACAGTTGGCGAGTTAGAACAATTGCTTACGAATCTGCAAAGCCAGCATTCCGACGGGATGGGCGTCTACGACGGATTACCCAAAGCCAGGCTAAACATTTGCTCACCGGCTACTTTTCAGTGGAAAAGCGACTCCCAAGGGACAAACACTCGTCGTTCGTTCGCCACGACTGCACTCAGTTCTCTTGCTACGATGAGACAACCTTTGTGAACGTTTGGACAGCATTAACCCATGAGCTGCCACAAATTTTGTCCTGTCCTGCTACGATGAAGCAACCTTTGTGAACCTTTAAACTGCATCAACCCATGAGCTGCCACAAATTTTGTCCGATCCTGCTACGATGAAGCAACCTTTGTGAATCTTTGGACAGCATTAACCCATGCGCTGTCACCAATTTGCGCTAACCCAAGTCGTACCAAGTTGTATTAGCTCCCGACATTAGCAAACAGATCAAGGCGACTTCTTCGAAAAAGATCATTTATGGAAAACCGTGTGGTGAATTTTTATGTGGCTATAATGGCTTCCCATTAATGGAAATTGCGTTCTGAACCAGATGACTGTGATTTTAGAGAACTTAGTCTCACTCCCCCTCTTTTCCGCATTTCCCAGTGCTTCTGGTTTGTCGGGCCTGGAGCGCCTCTGAGGAGTTTATCTTGAAGTGGCGCTTTATAAATTTCGATTACATTACGTTACAACTTATCATGTTATAGTTTAGTCGACTGTTCTCGTGTGGATCGCGTTTTCATGAGGTCTTTAAGTATATATGTTGAGATACATTATACATACATGTAAGTATTATGTATCTGGGTATTTTATATCACGTTTAAAGAACCTTAAAAGGCTCTGCGCATGCTTATTTGGATTTTTATAGTTTTTTTTGTGCTATCATGTTTTTGGTGATATAAAGATCGATTGATACAATTCCATCATCTTCGTACTTTGGGAAATGGCAATCGACCCTAGAGGAACATGCGAACTGTCTCCTGGAAAGACGCAGATGAACTGTGTGGAAAAATCAGACGTCCCTGGGAGATAGGCAGAAGGCCCAACAGAAAGGGCAGACTACCACGGAGTTCCCCAGAACAATACACTTTCCATACACATGTACACACTCATAGTACACATAGAGGGCTTATTCTGACTATCTTTATACTGATCCAGTTCTTGGGAAAAGGGGGAACTCAATCCATCTGGTAAAGGGCTAAAGGCTAATGTTTAAATTGGAACCAAACCTCGCATGAAGTTCAGACGTCGACCGCGGATAATCGCTTCTGATTGAATCCAAGACGGAATTTCTGCAGGTGGAACTATTACAGTTCACCCACACTCATAACCACACAACCTGGCCAGCACGATCAAATATAATTCTCCATAAATGCTCTAAAATTGTCCTATTGAATTAAACATACGATTTGTTCTTTATCGTCATCATTATATCTTGATTCGTTCAAACACCATCTCCATCTGGTACAGCTCTTTTGCAAGGCAGTTCTCTTGAAGCCAAAGCTTGAAAAACGATCACTAGATCTGATTTCATCATCAATGTTGTCTTACTTCGTTCATTCTGTTCATCCGATTACTGATCCAGTTAATGGGAATGACGGGAACTCAACCTGCATAAAAAGGAGCTTCAAAAGCGATCGCCAAGTCCAATTTCGTCACCACTTTTTGTCCTACTTGGTAGCCAAAAACGATCCAATTCAATTCTATTATAACTGTAATGTCTTAGTTTTCACAGCCATTTTCAATTTCGCCGCCATGTTCGATTCTGTTGCCCGCGCTGATGCGGAACAATTTTCCGAGAGAATGCGTCACTTCAGCATGTCGGTGCTTCAGCCACTTCCCTTAGTGTGTCAGGTGATGGTTGTCGAATGTCGGAAGAGGATCTTATCGCAGCTGTCGAGGCAGCGCATCACCGTCTGATTAACCGTCTGCTGCTGCTGCTCCTGCTGATCTCCATCCACCGAATCCGCATCCGTCGTATCCGAACCGCCAGCATCAGCAACATCCGACCCGCCAGCGAGCAGCACCTGAGTCCCTCCGGTCGGTCCTCTGCCGAGTCTCAGGAAGCTTCCGTTGAACAGCAGCGAGCTCCTCAGCGGCCACAGCTCGTCGCCACCCTGATCGAGCGCCGACATCAGGGCCTCGTATCGACTAATACCCCCGGCGGCAGAGGGCAGCGACGTCGAGACAGAAGCAGAAGTCGTAGTAGCGCCATCGCTTGATCGTTCCGTCAAATTGTCGTCGTCATCGTCTTCAGTTCTCTCAGACTCGCGACGGCAGACGGCGCTCCGACTCGTGAGGCTCCCCTGGCGAAGGGTCGACGAGGGTGACAGCTTCTCTGTCGGTCCTGGACTCGTCGCCGTCTGACTGCAGCTGCGAAGATCCTCGACGGCCTCGGTCGAGGACGCCTCGAGGCTGGCCCCCGTCCAACTGAAGTGCAGCGGTGATCGGTCGGCGCCGTGGGCCAGCCGAGCAGGGAGGTTATGGTAGCTGGAGAAGCTACGTATCCGCGGTCGACAGTAGGTCCGTAGCAGTGGGCTGCTACCGCCTCCGTGGTGGCTGGTGGCGCTGTGGGACCGCCCGGAAGAGGGCGGCTCCGTCGGCAGCGAGGAGCGAGAACAGCTTCGTCCGTGATGCTGCTGGTGGTGGTGTTCATAATGCTGCTGCTGCTGCTGCTGCTGCTGCTGCTGCTGCGAGTGATGATGGTGATGATGATTGTGGTGCTTGTTCGTCCACCGGAAAGGCACCCATTTGCCAACGGCGCCATCTAGGGACTTGGAGTCGCGGCGTTCGTCGCAGGATTCCTCGAGGAACCGGCTGAGGTTTGATGGGATAGACTGGACCCTGGAGGCTTCAGAGAAGCGGCCGAGACGCATTGCTTTCTGCAGCTTCTCCAACAGCGACTGCGGGGTTTTGTTCCGCCGGAAGTTCCAAGTCAGGGTCAGCGTCAGTTTGTGCGAGCCTTCGGTGATGTTCCATTTGAGGAGGTCTTTGTAGGACTCCATGTGGTAGAGAAAAGTCAAAACGTAGCGAGGCAGACCTCCGATACTACAGTTGGACATAGCTATGCGTGTGAAAACGATTTCCTTAAAACAAAAAGCATAAAAAACCGTATCTTAAAACAGCTATTCATACCTCCTCATATTGGTACATGCAACACTACAAAGACTTTAGTTTTAGTTCATAGAGTTCTTGCAGAAAATGATTTCCTGAACGCAAACCACTCGTACGCGACATTGTATCTGACGAAAATGTATTCACACTTCGTACTTTTTCACAATGATACCCGCAAATGAAAAGTCCCAGCCTCTGAGGGAAATTCATGAAGAGGTGAACCTATGATACCTAATATAAATACTAATACTACTAATAAAAACAACATCTTTTTCGCCCATCTAAAGTAAGAGACCTTCTATGTAAACGAATTATTCAAGTTATAAACATAGTGACATGCTCTTTCACCAGTGGCATGATATACCCTAATCATGTACCCTAAGTCCTGAAAAATTGCTAAAATGTTTGGCAAGTCCTTCACACGGAAAGAATCCTCCAACTTCGAAACGCTCGGCGTGTTTTTTCTCCACTGGCTTCCCCAATTCTTAAAAGTACAGAGAAAGAAGATATGATGCCCTTCACTCTGAAAGAATTCTCCAACATAAAAACGCAATGGCCTGCATGCTCTTTCCCCAGTGGCTTACCCCCAATCGCGAAACTGGTGTACACATGTATGTCTCTGGCTGGTGAAGGATCCAAAACGTACTATAGAAGTCCTTGACCATGCGGATCAGCCGCAGATACAAATGCCATCGACTCAGCATCGACAAAAGAGCGACTGAGAGTGGACGAGAAAAAGCTAACGAATAAGCTAATCCATTGGACTCCTCTCGATGTGTCCGCGGGATCAGCTTCTAAGCTGATAGCCCTTCCGAGTTCGCTAAATAACAGATTTCCTGCTTGTTACGCGCCTAATTGGACTCTTCCGCTGCGCGAAGACCGCTCTTCCTTTCTCTCCTGCACAAGCAAGATCCCTCCATCCAGACACCCCTTCCCTCCCACCACCCTCTTCATTCTTCTGACCTGCTTCCTCTCTGCTGTTTTCTCTCCTTCTGTCCGCCCCCCACGCATACTTGCAACCCTCCTTTCGTCCGTCCCTCAGTCCTTATTAATATGATCTCTCTGACCCTTTCTCTGCCCTTGTCTCTATTCCCTTTTCCACCAAAGGCCATTTCTTCTTTCTGTCGTGTTCCATGACTACTGCTTTCGCGTCATATTCCTCTTACCTCCCTCCAGCACCGAATCCAAGACCCCCCGGTCACAGACTCTGAGCTTCGACTGTTCGACTGAGAACCATTTCACCCCTTGAAAAGTGAACTGGTCCAATTTCGACGAGGCTTCGATGATACACAACCGAATAACATTGAAAAACTCAATGGCGTATGCGGAATCAAGGGATAAATCCGAAACGTCAATTTGGTAACAGTAGTAGTCCGAACATATAGGAATTATCGATCAAATCCAAGTTGAGACGAACAATCTGTAGGGTCGGCAAACATGTGGCAATATGGTGGCAGACACAAGCGGTACATCGTGTATACATATTCTTGTGCATTATTTATGTGAGTTCTCTGGAAAACACTTTAGAGCTATGAAAACAAAATACTGAATCCCCTTTTTCGTATTGCAAAAGAATCAGTACTTGCATTATACAGTATATGCTAATGATATATGCATATATGTGTGCATGTGTCTACGAATGTATGTAAGTATGTATGTAAGTATGTATGTATGTATGTGTGTATGTATCTATGTATGTAGGTAGGTATGTATGTATGTATGTATGCATGTATGTATTCATATATGTATGTATGTATTTATGTATGTATATGTATGTATGTATATATGTATATATGTATGTATGCATGTATGTATGTACGTATGTATGTGTATTTTTATGTATGTATGTATGTATGTATTTATGTATGTATGTATATATATATGTATGTATGTATGTATATATGTATATATGTATGTATGCATGTATGTATGTACGTATGTATGTGTATATTTATGTATTTATGTATATATGTATGTATGTATGTATGTATGTATGTATGTATGTATGTATGTATGTATGTATGTATGTATGTATGTGTATATTTTACAAAGGAGACATGGGCGAATGTAAAGTGACAATTTTACAGAAAGACAAAGCTAAAGACAAAAGACACATACACCTGGACAGATAGACAAAGACACTGACAGGCAGACACCCAAAGCAGACATGGCACACAGCCGCTAGCAGAGCCCCAGAGCATGTACGTACGATTTCTCCGCTTGGAAAGAAGGTCGAAGCACCGACTTCGAGCAGCACCGACAGTCAACCACGGAAAGGCTCACCACCCACCGGTTGGCAGGCGACGAATGCCTGTCCTGCGCACATCCGGCAGTTGGATGGATATCCGGAAGCCGAGTCGTCTTAATTCTGTCTGCGAGGGACTGATGGACACGACCACCGTGAGTCATCATCGGCAGCGGATCACATCGTCCTTCCTCGTCCTCGATGCTACGTGCTTCAGGAACTCTGAACATGCTGTCATCTTACAACTCTAGTTGGGAATCTGTCGGTCGGGCTCTCTCTCTCTCTCTCTCTCTCTCTCTCTCTCTCTCTCTCTCTCTCTCTCTCTCTCTCTCTCTCTCTCTCTCTCTCTGTGTGTGTGTGTGTGTGTGTGTGCAAGCTTGTCATTGGTGACGCTTCTAGTTATCTCGACAATGTTTGCTAACGGATGAAAGTTCTGTTCTTAATGATATTTAACGTCGTTTAGGCAACCGAAGAGAGTAACTCTGAGTGGTTTCTCTTGACTCGGCGCTATACAAATTTCTTATTTCAATTTCAATTACATGCATACAGACAGACGTGTTTGCAGAGAGATAGACCGACGGACATACAACCCTACAGAAAGACAGACGGACAGACAGACAGGCACATACAGGTCCATTCACACGGCCGAAATCCATGAAACGGTTTCAAAAGAATGTCACAAAGAGCGATACCCTGCAGCGTCGTAGCATTCAGATTCAATGTTTTTCTAACAAACAACGGACCAAACCAGCGACACAGACAGTTAACCAGACAGACAGAGAGACAGACAGACATACAGACTGAAAGACTGAGAAAGAAGATAATGGATGCGCTGTTGGTCAGCTGGGCCTTGAAACCGGTAGCGGCGGCAGCGTGCTCCTCGTGCCTGTATTGATTTCGCTCTCCCATAAGAGCCCGCCGTCTCCTATACGCTGTCGCTTGAAACGGTATGGGCGGCCGTTCGCTTCATAATGTGTCATTTGTTCGCCTCCACGCTGGTGTAGTGCAAAATATGCTCTTGTGCGAAATTCGTTCCGAAGATTTATGTGATTGGTTAAGGTTACTTATGACGTCAGATAGCAAATTAGATGCCAGACATTCGATGTTACTATTTAACAACACTTCGTCAAATCACTTTCTGTTGTTAATATGACATCCGCCTAAATTAAGATTAAATTAGAATTAAGATGAATTAAGATTGAAGTAGAAATGGGCTTCAACTGGAACGAATTTTTCTTGAGAACAGATTTGGCAGGTAGAGTCCACTCTGGACCAATTTAATGACAGAAAGAAACATCACCTCTTTAATTAAAATGTATGATCTAATTCAACTGCATATAAGCACTTTGGTCTAAATGCAATTCCCACATGTAACATATGTCGCCATCTGCTAAACTGCTTCTGGAAACCGGGGACCCTTAAGGCGGAACAATTGGTTCCTCTAGGTTCACCCATTGACGCCAAATTTTATGATCGGACAATTACTGTTATCTTGTAATGTTACATCGTGTTAGATCAATTGGGTATTAAATCAAAAAATAAAAATTTAAAAAAATTGGTTCTGGCAATGAATGAGTGGAGGAAAACGATTAAAGTGCAGTAGACACCTACTGGCAGAGATGACGACGACGATGACAATGACGATGATGAACGAAATTGCGTGTAGCCGGAACGAATTTTACACCGGACCGTATTTCACACCGGATCGTGTTTTGCAACTCACCAGCAGACTTCCATTCTGGGTTCAGCCGCAATGCGCCCACGAGACGCTCGGCTGAACGGTCCGTACCATCGCTAAAATCAAAATCCTGGCAGCGCTCCCTGTCGGCTGTCTGCACCAATCAGCGCCTGCCTGCCACGTCGTATGTCACCAGAGACACTAGCGATGACAGGCGAGCGGACAGACACAGGGACAGACAAAGAGACACCCGGCGGGACGGGCTAAGACGGACTTAACTGATGGACGAATGGATTTACAGACAAACTTATCAACAAACAGAAACAATCAAAAGCAGAATTTAGTTTAGTTGTATGGCAGCCTGATCTGCCGCTTCCTCTGCTGAATTTGCTGTGTGGGCGATTAAGATGCCGCACAAGTATTATTATCATTGTTGTTGTTATTGTTATTACTATTATTATTGTTATTATTATTGTAGTTATTTTTATTGATGTTGTTATTGATATTGTTATTATTGTTGTTATTATAATAATTATTATTGTTGTCGTTATTGTTGTTATTATTATTGTTGTTATTATTATTGTTGTTATTATTGTTGTTATTATTATTGTTATTGTTGTCATTATCATTATTATTTCTCTGCTTATTAAGGGCAACTACCTATTGACAAAGCATCAATCGATGGCGCTGAGCAACTGTACGTTACGGATATATTCAAGGTCCCTACACAGTAACCGTCTGAGGGAGGAGACTCTAACCCGCACATTCCGCGTTGCAAGGCGAGCGCTGAAACCAGTCGACTACCCAGGGACTCAGTCACAGACATAAACAGTGGTAGATCAGACGTCAGATGGCGAGCGAGCGAGCGCTACCGGTTTTTCCCACAGGTCCGGCAGTCTCTCCATCGTGTCCGTTATTAGCCTCCGTACATCTTACGCCTTCGGTTAAGTCCGGCGAAACTATCAGCGACGAGGCTGCCATGGCAACGAAATCCTGCAGCCACCGAAGCACATAACAAGGCGATAGCCTTCTGAAGCGCTTCGCGATGACGTATATGGAGGCAATAAGTAAGCAGATTATTGATGTGTCGCCGTGGGAAATGATTGTTCGTATGAAAGCCAAAATCAGGAGCGAAGGGCGACTGATTTGTGAAACTATCTGCTTATTCCGCATAACCTTTGTCGAATTTTTTATACTAAAATCGTCTGGCTATCTGAAATACTTCCATTGGTAAGGGGATAGCCATGCACCTAACGGGTTTGTTGGCATTTTATGGGATTCTTTGAGCAACAGCAACAAAAAACTTTTGCAATTTCGATTGCATGTATTTTCAAGCTTCGATATGTTTTGCATTTACTTCAGTATAATTTGGAACAGTAATCGAGAGAGGTATGCTACATTAACCTGCAGCAAGAGATGATTTGACAATGGATATAATGATCGGGCCCAAGACATTGAAGCATTCTTTTATAAGGGCGAAGGAGTAACGTCCAGATGCAGTGTTTATCAGGAGATAAAAAACTGAGATTACGGATCTCAGTCAGAGTTGTTGGTAGGAATAGGTTGAAACCCAGTGGAGGAGACATAGGATATGAAAGCCCATCGGAGGATGGAACGTTGGAAAGCTTAAGTCTAAGGGTCGAGATCTTTTTAGAAAAGAATTGTAGGAATTTGTCGGCAAGGAAAGAATGTGACGAGGATCTAGGTAGTATATTGCAATTTGTCGCGGATAAGGATTTTGTTCACGGCCTGCCATAAAAACCGAATGAACGAGATATTGTGTTCTTTCGACTAATCCCACATCAATCATCGCAAGCAGCCGTTTTCGAGCAGAAATCCGCATTAATCCGTAATCCGTCTTCCGACTGGAAATTCGTTTTCCGAAGTTAATTCTGGTGAAGACTGAAACTGTACCATAGGGTTCAGGCACGTGCACTGTTGCAGTGGCCTTCGACGATAAAAAAAGAAGTATAAAAAGATAATTGTAACACGCTTGTTTACAAACCTATAGAAAACCCCCTTCAGTGACAGTAACGCACTTGCTACAAACCTATATAGAAACTCCTCAGGTAAAGATAATATAATACTTTACACGGCTCTATAGAACCTCCACAGATGAAGGTAATTCCCTTGTTTATACGGCTCTATAGAACCTCCTTAGGTGAAAGTAATACATTTGTTTACATTGCTCTATAGAAACTGTTCAAGTAAATTAAGGTAACGCACCTGTTTACGCGCCTCTATGGATATTCCTCCTTCGACCTCGAGATTGAAGGATCTTTCGGCTGAGGCACAAACTCGACAATAGCAATCCAACGACAAGATATCCTTAAAACTACAGTATTCATTATTACGATTATTGGCATCCGGTGTTAATTTTTTCGGGAGAGATTTGGAGTCATCCACGACGGGCTCAAATAACCTATGGACAAGCATTAGATATACGTGCAAAGGATTCATCAATAAAAACCTTCTTGTTGTCGAGAGCTTCTATGATTCGCATGACATCATTAGGCCTATATACGTGGGTCCGTGTATCGACCAGTTGTATTCTGTTTCAGTGATAATCTACACCACAAAATGCGCTATACAAATATCAAATTATATTAAAATAAATTACACCACATCACAATGCATTAGATAGCATGACATTACGTTACACTACAGGACATTAAAGGACGGTCTTCTTTCTATCTTTTGATTTCTTAATGTTCTCTGCTGTTCTTTGATCCGTTCTGATGGGCTCCACGAGAGGTCATCTGTTGTCATTCGCCCAAATTAACCTTCTCCTTCTAACGCCAGCCACTCGTATCGACCACCATTCTGGCAGAAGGACATCCGCCGCCACATTAACACCAACCCCCTCCGGAACTACGGACGGACTGAAGGATGAAAGCACAGACGGAAGAATGGATGAACGGAAGGACAAAAGGAGGGAAACTGGCGCCAGTTTCCTATCTGACCAGGTTTGAGAAGTCAATGAATCGTGCTTGAGGAGATGTCTTAAAAGCCTTAGTTTCGTGAGCAGTCTATCGCAGTCCAAAATTATCGCTAATTGCAAGAATGTACAGTTCGTCATTTAGCAACAGCGGCGCTACTAGCCTGTCTGCAAATGTTACGCCTATCCATTCATCGGCAAAACATTTCGAAACCACATATATATATAACGTGATAATTTGTTCGTATATATATATATATATCCTAAACCTTCATACAAGATATCAGATAATATAATACTGTGGCGACAGTTTCCTTTCCACAAGATTCAGTATTAAGAGATTAAAGGAGCAGCAGAAGCGCTCTGTCTGCGCTCTAGCCCGAGCCACTGACCCGGAATCGGTCTTTGACCTATGCTCTGATTAGACCTCTGATTTGGAGAAGCCAATGGTGGGTTAAATTTGGGGTCACGTGATGATGCGCTTGCGCGCGGGTGCTTCTGGTAGTTCTTTGTTGTTGCTAATGAAGGTCGTCACTCAGCAGGTTTTACCTTTGTTTTAAAATTTGGTTTCAAGGGGTAAATATCGTGAAATCGTTACTAGCTGCCTAGAGGTAGTGTTTAGAAGGGTTAGGTCTGCCCAGGGATCGTTTCGCTGAAGACAGATGGCTAGATTTCCGACATTTGAGTTCAGATTGATCCAAGGATGTAACACGTAACTTCCGCCATTTTGTGACTCATGAGAATGGATCGAGCTAGTCGTTTAGTCAAAGCTCAAAAACAAGTCAGAAATAAAATTTCGCAAGTTTCTTTTCTCTTTGTGTCTGTTCACCAGTCTTTTCATATCGTCATAACTTCGACTCTCCTATAATCTGAACCATGTATAATCATTTACGAAAGTAAGTGGGACCTGCCCACCCTTTGGTCCTGACAGACAGAACTATTGAATTAGATAAGACATTATAGTTTAATTTGACGAGTGAGGGTAATGTAGGTTACCTTCAGTGGGAAATGGTCCTGAATTATTTGGGGTTTGAAGTTTAAACATTTTAGACTATTCGAACGAAGCTGCTGGCTTGATGAAAAAGGCAACCGAACTTAGACGAAAAAGGGGTGCATAGGGGGTTCATTTTCTTACGCATGACTCGTCATTGGTTAAAGTTATGAAGATAGCAACACACGCAGAGAGAGATGAGAGCGAAGAGAGAGAGAGAGAGAACGGGAGACAGAGGCAGACGGAGAAGAAGAGAACCTGACAGACAAGAGTTATTGCTACTTTATAAAGAAAGAGACAAACGGACATAGACAGGTAGACAGAAGGGAAGAGACACAGACAGAAATGCAGGAGCAGAAACCGACGAAGGAGGACACCGACGGAAACAAGATATCGCTAGCTTAATGAGACAGAAAAACGGAGATATGCAGAGAAACACAAACAAAGAGACAGAATAGAAAGTGAGACATAAGCAGAAAAAAAAACATCCAGAGAAGAATATAAACCAACAGAAAAAAATTGTCGCGAAAATAATTACAGGCAGAAAACCGTAATTATACAAAGTAAGAGTCCGAGAGACAGAGACGTAGAGATAGAGAGACTGAGACTAAGACAGAGACAGCAAACATAGGCAGAGAAACAAAGGCAGACAGTGAGAAAGAGACACAAGCAGAAAGTAGTAGAATCAAAACTAACCATTGTCAGTAAACTGTCCCTTAAAATGCAATCAATCCGCTAATTAAACATTTTGATACATTACGCCACTTACATTCATATAATTTGTGGTCAAATAATTCGAATAACATTCGACACATTGCACCCAGTAGCTAGAGTACGCAAATGAGTTATATTTCTGACTGGCGCTCAATCAATTTTTCATGCTGACCTGTCAAAGAAACTATTAAAGATATCATGTAATAAAATGTAATGTGATGTATTGTTAAATGTTAATGTGAGGTAATGTGATGTGATTATGTTGTGCTATAGTTATTGCATAAATAACACAGTGTACATACATGTTTATAGAAGTATCGAGTAATTGTTAGTGTTTTCTAGTCTACTGTGTTGTACTGCTTTGTATATTAACGTATCGCAGTTAAACTACAGCTTAGTGTAATGCATTTTAGGCATGTTTTTAACAGTTTCTTAAGCTAGACCTGAGAGGCACCCATGCAAATGCAGTGTTAACGACTTCATTTTTCTTAGCCTCAGCATATGAGGGGCTCTCCCTCGTCACCTGATCTTCCCACTGACAGTGTACGGTTAATATACTCACTATAGCTGAGTTCGCTAGTTACGCACTAAAGTTTAGATAACATATTATATGTATTATACCAGTTTCTATAAATAGATATATGTATTATAGTAGTTCAGCATAAGCAGGAATTTATGCAGCGCGTATGGAAATCCTATGAAATCTCAACAGCTGTGCAGTTGCGTTGGCGGCTATTGAGCTGCTCCTGCTGGTAAAAATCGAGGATGGCGAAGAGAAGAAGAGAGGATGGAAGATGAAGATGCTGCTGCACACGTCGGCACACATGCATGCATATCGTTACTGCTGTTATTCACTGACCGTTCACAGATGAACTGCATCCAGATCGAAGTGTCCTTGAGTCATCTGTACAATGGACGAAGGTCTTCGTGCCGCCTGTCCCCTATTAACGACTGTTCGTTCGTCCATGGCATCACATCCTCCATGCCGCTGCCTCCGTAGCCGTCGCCAGCCTCAGCGCCAAACTCTGCAGCAGCAGCAGCCGTCGGCACCGGCGTCTTGTACGAATACTTCGTACTCCACTCAACGCGGCATCCTACGCTCGATATGGATGCAATCCAACGATTCGTGTTTACAGTTGCCTCCGACGCAACTACCGAAGTATGCACAATGCACGCAAGCACGCACGCACGAGGTCAGACAGGCAGACAGACAGACATAAAGACATAATATCTGGAAAAAGGCAGACAGGTAGATAGGCAGACAAGCAAGCAGAGAGGCAGGCAGCCTGGCCTGGAAAGGAAGATGGGGAGACAACAGATGAGCAGGTAGTCTGCCTGGCTGACAGAAAGGCTTCTGGACAGACTGGCAGGATTTGTAGGAAGCTGACAGGAGAGCAAGCTTGCAGTAAGGCATTTTACTGAGAAAGACTTTTGCGCCCGATCCTTAGATGATACCCCATGGCTAGTTTTTGGACGATTTTCATTAACGCTGAGACTCGTGTTGACTTGTAACATTGGCTGCTGATACAACACAATGCCTCTCTCGTTGGTGTCCTACATGAATCTTCAATGATCAGCAGCTCATTACACTATAAGTCAGCAGGATTGCAACGTAATTGTAATTAAACGTAATTGTAATGTATTGCAATGTAACAGCTGTGCAACATATTAATTTAGTTGTAGCGCAATTAGACAATCCTGAATAAAGCTATCCGTTAGCCATCCGTTAGTCATCCTTCCTTACCCACACACAGAAGATGAACAAATTACATGTTGGGTCATTTATGCAGGTAAGGCAAAGTGTCTAACAGCAAGGTAAGACATAAGGTCAGGTCAGATCAGGTCAGGTCAGTTCAGTTCAAGTAAAGTCAGGTCAAGTAATGTTTTTATACAGCTGAAGAAACACTTCAGCTGTTTAGATCCATGCTTCAGTATGGATCTAGACATCTGAAATTGTTTCTAAACAGCTTAGATTTAAATCTAATCTAATCGGATCTAAACAGTTGAAAAGTTCCTAAAAGGCAATATATAAATGATCACAAACATGCCAAAGGTACAAAACGCATTGCTCTACCAATGCATACCTCGATTGGTATCTTGATGCATGGGAGAACACAAAAAGCGTCAGTTGTGTGCCGTCTTGCGAAGCTGATTCAACAGTGCCGGTAAATAAACTAGTCTGCTTGACGCAGCTGAGACATTTCGGAAATTTACCCTCACATTTTACATTTAATAAGTGATACCCTTCAATCGATATTTAGCCTAATTCAATTCCCAGGAGCACGTGACTGTCTCCACCGGATTGTACAGGACAAACATTCCCAAGAATGAGCTTTTACCTTATTTTAGACTGATTTACCTTACTTTACATTACCATTCGTGTAACCGTCTTCTAAGTAGTTGATCAACATCTGTAAATATTTTGACATTCCAGTCTGAAAGTTAGGTTTTCTGCACGTCTGCTATCATCTGGAACCGAACACTTTACCTATCGATTTTGTTTTGACTGAGCGCCTGTAAATAAGCTGGTCCTCGTGACGTGGTTTTCGTTTGGCGCAGTAGAAATCTCGGGATTATGATTACGATTACGATGTATATAGTCCATGACAGTCGAAGTTCCCAACACTGAAATGCGCAGAAATTGTTTCAATCTCGAGCCAAGCGAGTTTAGTGGCACCATCTAGCGAATATCGTGATCACAAGCACTGTTTATACAAACAATGTTTGAATAGGTGTGTATTACGTGAGTAAGTAAATGAGAAAATATTTGGATAAACGATGGTCCGCGTAGACATTATACGGATCGACACACAAAACATATTTGCTGATGCCTACATGTGATTCTCTATCCTGCATGTATAATGTAGCTACGCCTGCATATTCACTGGATTTTGGTTGTTTTTGGCTGATGCGTAATGAATAAGAAAAGTTCCAGAAATATTCGTTTACATACCCTTGATTGGAAGACTTCTAGGTAGTTGAATATCTGTTTGTAAGCAGAAACTGCGTTTATCAGTCGATTAAATACTTTGCTAGAGGTCTTTAACAGCTCGAATAAGATCGATGCGTTGAGGTTCATGTTGCCACATCTGAATGGTTGAAAATTGATGATAGGCTACTCATATTTCGCTCTGTAAGATGAGCCGCAAACGTGCCAGTTTCAAATCAAGGAAGGTGTCTTCGAGGATAACCTTTGATTACCTTGACCTTCTAACCAACAAGCAGGCCTATTTACTATGTAATTTTATCTAATTATTCTAATCTAATCGCGAGACGGTCTGAGTCCCAATAGTTGGAGGATAACAAGCTGTGCGGAACTCGATGAAGGTTTCGTTCGTAAAAAATAATTAAATAAATAGTATCTCGGTGTAAAACGAGGGGTAAGGCTACGTAAGCTTACCTTACCGGTTACATTCGAGAAACAAGTGTGTCTAACCTCTGGTAAAAGACGGACTGGTCGGTGCACTCCCCGAGACAGCCGAAACCATCACTGTCTGTTTCCGGGGCAGGTTCTGCCCACCCTGTTGTATCATCGCAAGACGGCCAGAGTCCCGATTGTGGGAAGATAAGAGGTTGTGCGGACCTCGGGAAAGGACACGCTATACAGGTCTTTGTGAAACAATGGACAACGCTAGGGATCAGGGATAACGCTAGGGATGCTTACCCCACTTCTGCCGTTCGAGAAACTGATTAGTGTGTTCCCGGGTAAGTCATAGCCAAAATACCAACAGTCTGGTTCAAACGACGACTCCACAGATCCGATTTAAGGGTATGGGCCCATCATTTTGTGAGGTCGTGAGACTGACTGGTTCGCAATAGCGGACGATAACAGATCATGCGTAACTCGAGGAACGCGTTCGCAACACCTAGAGTGAGCTTGTCCCCAAAGTGTGTAGTCGGCAAGACGGTCTGAGACCCCATAACGGGAACCGAATACAAAAGTCTGTGATAGAAAGGGGTAACGCTACAGAATTTACCCCACCGGTGCCGTTAAGGAAACGAGTCTGTCCAACCAAACTGATCAATGCCCTCCCGGGAAAGTCATATCCGTAACGTTTGCTGCCCGATTTAAAAACCGGTTCAACCTCATGTACAGACCTCGACCACCTCATATCTCTACATGTAACAAGCAAGCAGCTCCTCATGGACTCGAACCCTTGTGGTTAAAGGTTGGAGTATTACCACTCCACCAGTCGCACCTCGGAACAAAATGGCCACCTGCTTGACCGACTTGCAGGCAGAACACTCTTGAAATTAATGTTCTTCAACGTCAGACACTAACGATGTTACTGGAGTACTCATTGACACTAAGCGTATGAAAAGGAAAGACAGTCACTGTGGCCTACGAGGAGTAATAATGTATACTAATGGCACCATTGTGCTAATCAGACACACTGAATGCTTTGAGGCCACAATGAATGTGAATGAATGCTTATCAGACAATGCGCACCTCACACAAACACATCGAACGATCGTTTTCCCTGGACGCGTGCTAGCGCAGCCATTCATCCCTTCGCGCTGACTGTATTGTGTTCAATGTTATTTCAAGCGAACATACGAAGGCGTGCCTTTGTGGTTCTCGAACCGTTCGCCCATTCATCGCCATCACCTGTTTCAGCCACCCTAATAATCATCGCGCTTTCTCGTCTTCTACCTTTTAGTCCTTTTCTTTCTTCTGCTCCTCCTCTTTCTTGTCCTCTTTATCCTACTTCACCTCCTCTTCTTTCTTCTCATTCTCCTTTTCATCCTCTTCATATTCATCCTCCAATCGTGTTCTTCTTCTCACTCCTCCTCCTCTTCTCCTTTCATCTCATTCTCCTGCTTCTCCTTCTTTTCGTCCTATTCCTCCGATCCCTATTTCTCCTCCTATTCGTCCTCTTCCGCTTCCTCCAATTCCTCTTTCTTCTCGTTGTTCTGCTCCTACCTTTAGCCCTGCTCCTGGGAAAGGCCACCGGGTAATCGATGTCAGTTGCGCTCTTCTCTGCTCTCCATTCTTCCTCAAGGTGCACATTTTTTACACCATTGTTATAAGAATCCTGTTCGACAAAAGCGATAGTCTCAGGAGTTTCTGGCCTGGACCGATCTGGCCTCGGCTTGTCTGATCTGCACTGCAGTTCATAATTCAACACCTTGTTCTTAATTCAATGTTCTTCATGAAATGTCCGCAAGGTTCCTCGCTCAGCTGGTGGACATGGTAACAAATGCAACTGCTACTTACTTACTTACTTTCTTAATTTCTTACTGTTTTCGTCGATTGATTTGAGTGACGTAACCGAATATGAGAATGACGTGCAGTCACGTGCTACGCGAGTGAATCGTGTTTAATCATTTTTTGAGAGAAGGAAAGAGGCCGCCAAATTAGGGTGAAACAGGGCAAAGAAGAGGTTAGGACCAGCCCTGGGCAGAACAGTGTATATTTTTATGGGAAGACTGCTCCATAAGGACGGCCGAAGTTTTCGATAGTCTAGTGATTATCGTGCTAGAATATCAACCCAGAAGTCGGAGGTTCCACTCCTCCCGAGAGCTCAAAGGTATTTTGAGAAATCTGCTCGACTATCACCCCCTAGCGAACTCAGCCATATGAGTACACTGACCTAAATGACTGTCCGTGGGAAGATCAGGCAGCAAGAGAGAGGACTGGCCTTTCGCCGTTATATGCCGAGGGTAAGAAAAATGAAGTCGCCAACACTTATACCAGTACCTCTCGGGGTTACTGCTCTTCCTCTTACGTAAAATAGGACAATCAACTGATATGAATGCGAGTTTCCAGCCGCCAAAGCCACTGACTCGTTTGCTTGTATTAGTAAAACCGAGCACTAATGTTAATCAGATGAAATTCCCCATTGCCAGCTATTTATTGGTGAGTTTTAGGGTCGGGTCGAGGTCAAGAGCCAGAGTGAGGCTGAGGCGGGGTTGTTTCCAGGCAATCAACAGCGTTACCAGAATGCCCTATGAATCAACAGCGCCCGTCCTGTGTAATTCTGTGTGTTACGTAAGATAAGGTAAGGCAAGGTAAGGTAACGTAAGACATCACAGAGAAAAGTAAAGTAAGGTAAAGTAATGGTAATGCAATGTAAGTAAGGTATGGTATTGTGAGGTAAGGTAACTTCTGGTAAGGTAAGATAAGGTAAACCATGGTGAGGTGAGGTAAGGGAAAGTAAAGGTAAGGTAAGGGTGGTAATGTAAGATAAAGCAAGGTAAGATACGATACAGTAAGTTAGGGTTAGGTTAGGTAAGGTAAGATAAGGCTATTGCAAGTTGTGTGGTACGACAGGGTAGATGTTCGCCTTCTCGTGCCTCTATGGACACGAAAATGTTTTGGTTTTTCGATGCTTTATAGTCGAGTAGTCAGCCAACCTTATATTGTATTTTTTATATTAGATTTTATTTTATATTATATTATATTATATTATATTATATTATATTATATTATATTAATTATATTATATTATATTAGGCTTTATATTAGATCTTAATATACAGTGTGATGCAGAACAGTGAACTAGAGAAAGAGGCCGAGATCTACAAGAGTTAGTCTACAGAGACAAATAGGGTGGGCATCTGAAAGAAAAGAATAACAGGGAGTGTGCGAACTGGCAAGACAAAGACAGATACAGACAAAGACAGATACAGACAAAGACAGATACAGACAAAGACAGATACAGACAAAGACAGATACAGACAAAGACAGATACAGACAAAGACAGATACAGAAACGGAGAACGCAATACTAAAGTTTGCGACAAGAGAAGCGCTATTAGATTGAAGAAGAGGGGACAATGAAGCGAAGGAACGCAGACGGCGATCCCGATGGGCAGAAGGAAGGACAGATGGACGGACATACAGGCTGACAGACAGACGGACGGACAGATACACAAAACAGACTACAGGTGGGAGACAGACGGATATACAGAGAGAAAAAGATAGAACACGCGCAGACAGACAACAGATCAGAAAGACAGATTTTAGGCAGACGGAGGAACAAACATACAAGAAGAACAGAAAGACCTAGAGACAGACAGACGGACAGACAGACATATATAAAGACAGACAGACAGACAGATGGTATGAGTCACGGACAACAGGAACAGAGCGAGAGAAACGGGTCGTGCCTGCGAAGTAAAAGCCCCGGATGGAGACGAGAAGCGGGGAAAGCGGAGGTGGAGGAGGAGGAAGAGACGGAGGAGGAGGGGCAGCAGTGTCAATATGGCGGCCGATGCTATGTGCAAACATTGGACTCATCGTGTGCGGCCGTTGCGGCAAATTTCCTCTGTTTGCTCATCCGACCGCTTGGTGGCGTCCAACGAGACAATATTCAGCGACTGACGAACGATGATGATGAAGAAGAACTCATCGCCAGAGGACGTCACAACCTGAGCCCCGTGACCCCCTCTCAACCGTTCTTCCCTCTCCCTCTTCTCTGTCCCTCTTCTCTCTTCCAAGGTCGTCTTTCCGCGTGAGTGGAAGAGGAATTCCCTGCGGACCATAGCAATCTAGTAACCGCCGTTCGTATATTAGATCTCGCGAGACTTTCGCCCGTGTACTATTGTTTACCCGGCGCACCATAAATGTGTGCTCTAAGCATTAAAACCAAGCATAATTATATATAGACGTCCTATACAGGGATGATGTCCAGACAGAGTTCATATATTCCCTGCGTATATATATATATATTGATTTCGTATGCTTATCTATTATAGGTTTTATGTTAAGATCCAGAACTACTGAATATATATATATATATATATATATATATATATATATATATATATATAGGCCTATGCATTCAGGGCTAAAACGGTATATGTATTTGCATGCTCGGTTTGGTGTCTTTATTCTTTCAGGTCTCTTCTCTTTGCTATGATGATGATCATCATAAAAATATTTTATTATTATTATTATTATTATTATTATTATTAGTCTTATTAGTCTTATTAGTCTTATTAGAGCTTATGATTGATAACTAGTGTCATAATATGAGTCGATACATGGACAGGCTTCAATATATCCGGATACCATCTCCCATCACAGCAGCAACACTGGGTGAAACATAGGCCTAGTTAAGTTCATCAGCCTCTAAGCTCATCACGAATCGACGAACGTTCTGGCATTCTGAATCGATGACATATATATTGTTATACGCAGTGACCTGATACACATATTGTAATTAATCTGTGTCAGGTTAGGTGATCAATAGACCCATAAATACATATATATATATATGCATAATATATACATGCAAGTACTTTAGTTTTCATTATACATTAATGTTATGGGTTCACTAAATACACACATATATGTACATGTAAATATACATAAATAAGTGGGTATAAAAGAGGGCTTTCTGTTGGATGCTGCTATGCAAATAATACTCGTTCATAAGAACAGTTCGAATAGAAAGCTGCTTTTACAACGATTAGAATGCAATACTGGAAATTATCTCCAAAGCCATAATCTTGAGCCGTCGATAACCAGTTGGCAGCCCAAGATGTTTACTGATTAACTACTGTACGAAACCGGTTGTTTATAATGTCCTGTATATGCCTGGCCATGTCCACCCTGCTGTCTGGACATATACGGAACGATATTGTTTGCTTACAAGCGCTGTGCAGTAGCGGCGGAAGGGATTCCTGATAGAGACTAAACCTTTAATGCAAACATCTTCTTTATCGAAACCACAATGCGTCGCCTCAGAAGTAAATGAGAAAATATTTGGATAAACTATGGTCCTACTTTGCACGGAGAAGACTGCGGAAGATCGGTGTTTCGTTAGCTGCACGACCGCCAACCTTACAATTAGCTCTCTTCTCAATTCCTAATCAAAACACCTTTGAGCACCGAATCAAATGGAGGGCTGTGAATACCTTTGCGTATCGTAATTCCTTGTGATCGCATGACCGTGCAGTGAAGTCTGAGACATCACCGGCTGATGTCAGCTCAAGGAACCAGTTGATGTGCTATTGTTATGCGCACATGTCGACTGCTTGTGTAGAATTAAGATTAAGCCTGCATGGACTGAAGTAATAATTTACTAACATGTACTGTTTAAAATGAAATCTGTGTATTGATATATAAGTGTGCGTGCGTGTGTGTGTCTGTTTGCCTGTGTATGTGTTTGTGTATGAAGCTGCTTAGTTTTATTGATGCGACGCTGGCAGGCGCAGTGGAGTTAAGACATATCGAGTCGGGTTAGTACACGATTGGGCGCCCGTCCGTTGTCAGCACGCCACCTGGCGCTCACTCAGCCCTTCGTTAGTCATACGCGTATGTGGGTGGGCTTCAAACTTCTGACCCACCTCTGATGAGCTATGACGAAATTACAACTAAATCCAAGAACACACACACATATGTTGCAACAACATCTTTAACGGATTCACAAGTAGATCATACCAGTTAAGTAAACGAACCTCAAAGAAAGGCGGTCAACGATCAACATATATAGTGTCTTCGAGAGGTCATGACCGGCGCTATATAAATATTTTGATGAATTCTTAATACGCAATATGCATAATTTATGCAGGAATTTGTATAGTCAGGTTTTTTGACAAAGGGTTCGAACAATGTGTTACGGGATTGAAGGGTTATTTACAATGTATACACTGTCGGGCCGGGCCACCCACGCGCACACACGCACACACACATCACAGACACAAACGAGGACACATAAACACACTCACCTACACAAACACACACACGCACACACGCACACACACATCACAGACACAAACAGGGACACATAAACACACTCACCTACACAAACACACACACGCACACACGCACACACACATCACAGACACAAACAAGGACACATAAACACACTCACCTACACAAACACACACACACACACGCACACACACATCACAGACACAAACGAGGACACATAAACACACTCACCTAAACAAACACACACACGCACACACACATCACAGACACAAACAGGGACACATAAACACACTCACCTACACAAACACACTTACACACACACGCACACACGCACACACACACATATATAACAGTTTATTCTGAAAGACCCGTATTTGATGATTGCTCCCTTGTCTCTTTATTGCCCTTAGGACCCCTTCAGCGGCGTCAATGTTCGACCCCCATTCACCAACTATCGTACGTCCGCAGTTTTAGACCACACACGTTGCCCGAAGCGGAAAAGCAAAGGCGCGGTTCCTATAATTTCGATTTCAACGCCTTCGCCTGAATTTGTCCAAGACATCGATCCGATTCCTATTCATATTTCGAGTGCATTATGTCGGCTGCGTTT
This sequence comes from Norana najaformis, assembly GCA_964023275.1. NCBI lineage: Eukaryota > Metazoa > Annelida > Clitellata > Crassiclitellata > Hormogastridae > Norana > Norana najaformis. Next base: position 7,439,398 of record OZ029925.1, read on the forward strand.
GGACAAAGCTCGTCCGTTCGATGGGCAAGAATCGATCATATGGCGTGCTTTTAAACACAGGCCTAAAATGTAGGCCTTTTAAGCCTACCAGATGTAGGTGTAGTATTCTTAGAGAGAGACGAATGTTATGATAGTGGAAGAGCAGTCCCTAAGCTAGCCCTGAGAGATAGATCCAGACGACATAGAGAACGTAGAGGACGGGATGAGGTACTGGAGTGTGGAGGCCTAACAAGAACCGGAAGTGATCTGGATTTGGCCTTATTCCAGTTGATCTCCAGACCAAAACCTTTGGCCTTCCTTCCCATTACCTCCAGCGACAGGAGTAAAACCTCTGCCATTTCTGCAAGCAGTGAAACATCGTCTGCATAATCGAGATCTGGAAAGACCTCCTGCCTAACAGTAGCGCCAACTATACTACAATGGACTGTGGTCTCCATGATTTCGTCCGCTGGTGCCGCAAAGAGGTTCTGACCCATCGGATCGCTCTGTCGTACCCAACTGTGGACTGTAAACCAGTCGGAGGTTTCCCTGTCTATTAGTGCACACATACTTCGTTTACATACTTGCTCAATTTTCCCGGTTAAAGCTGAGTAACTGATTCCTGTTGTAGGTCTATGTGGCGTTAATCTTGATTCCTGTTGCCTGCTTGAAAACGATAACATCGACGCATCAAGTTTAAAACTGCAATCAACATTCGTCTTCAAGTGGATTTCGTGCCAACCGTAGCACCAATTGAACTCATCAAATATAAAAATCTATACAGTATTCATACATCTTCTTCTTCTTCTTCTTCTTCTTCTTCTTAATCTTCTTCTTCTTCTTCTTCTTCTTCTTCTTCTTCTTAATTTTCTTCTTCTTCTTCTTCTTCTTCTTCTTCTTCTTAATCTTCTTCTTCTTGTTCTTGTTCTTGTTCTTCTTGTTCTTGTTCTTGTTCTTGTTCTTGTTCTTCTTCTTCTTCTTCTTCTTCTTCTTCTTCTTCTTCTTCTTCTGGTTCTCAGGCAGGTTCAAACGTCCGATGACGCCACTCCTCTCGGTGCTCAGCTTCTTCTTTCAGCCTGCTGTATCCGTCCGTCATCATCCAATCCAGCAGCATCTGTTCGGGTCTTCCTCTTGTCCTCCCCTCCATTCTGCCCTCAATGACGGTTCTCAAGCGTGAGTCCCCTCTTCATATATATATTCATATATATATATTCATATATATGTATCCATATATATATATATATTCATATAAAAATATGTAGGCTATAGATCCGTATCGCGTAATATATACGCAGGGCTGTGCATTCAAGTGAACTGGTGCAGAGCCCCTATATGGTGTCGTATATATGAACACTGTATATATATATATATCAATTGTAGTGATATGTATACTAATTTATATAATTATAGTTATGTCTCCATACATATATCCACTACCCATTCATGTATATATATACTTATACTATCGCAATCGTATGTATATATACACACCCTATATATGAATGTAATATGGGGTAGATGCATATGTGTATGATCCACTATAGAGTGGATCGTATGGGCGCACCTGTTTGCTATTGTCTCGTTGACGTGACGTCGTCATGACGACGCGCTTATGTAAACATTGGCTGCAAATGGAATTTTCTCCGCACAATCGGGCGTTTTTTGTCGCCATCCTTTTCGATTATTGTGCCCGCGTCGTCTCCCGGTGCCCTGTACTAGTTCACTGAATGGACAACCCCATAAGGTACATGTACACTATATACCTTCATTGTACACCCGAATATGTATGAATATGCAAGCCACGGAAGCTCTTTTTCAGGCGCCTGAAACGCAGTTTTTATCAAATGCCAGAAACAGTTGCTTTGTGTTCTATTTTGTAAGCATAATTCAAAGGAACATCCAATTTTTAATGCGCCATTTCCACCTATGTTGAGCAAAAGCACATGGTATCCCCGCTTTGGAAAAGCCAGTGCAGACAATGCGTCGTAAGCTGTATATATGCATTGGGGATTAGATATTCGAACAGTGTCGAAAGAATTGCGATTGCAGAACGCTGCCCTACTTAGAAGAGATCGTCTGATGAAGATGTTTTGCTCTTTACAATAATGGCGTCAGCAAACACAGCATAACACTTTATTGCGTTTGTAAGTATATTGCAGAAGTGGTTCTGTACGACAAGACCAGCGCAGAATGAGCCAGGTAACTGGCAACAAGTTTATACAAGACTTACAATACAATACAATACAACTTATATTTATAACGCGCCTTAATAAAGCAATGTCTTACTCAAAGGACGCGTTACAACATAATAATTAGTTATAGTACTGAGAGAATAAATGAGTCTTAAGTTTTAATTTAAAATTATCTATTGAAGAGCATCTTCGGATAGACTTGGCCAGTATTTCTGGTTAGCATGCAATAACCCATTACCTATATTTCTTAAGTAAAATAATAATGATAATTGGTTAGTCTAACAACTTCCATAATTGTTAGACTAAATTCTAGATTAGTTCAGTGTCTATTGCTAACTTTGCTTGTATAATGTGACAAGGCTGTGCATCCTCACAGTAAATGTGATACAATCTGTAGCTGGTGGGCATCAGTTTTAAGAGAGTCATTTCTCGCTATAATCTAATCTAATCTAATCTTTTGCAATCCAATGTAATCCAATGACTTCTATAGCGCCGTCATCCTAATAAATAAGGTATGAATCGCTGGTAGCTGCAGTTGATATTGTATTTAAGAAATCGAAATCTGTTGGAGAAACAGAAAAAAGAAGGGTGGTCCCTTAAGCTAGCCCTGAAAGGCAGCCATGGGTATGAAACGTTAGCGACTTCACTTTTCTTAACCTCGGCATATGAGGGTCAGCTCCCTCCTCACCGCCTGGTCTTCCCTGTGACAGCGTACAGTCAGGGTACTCATTATAGCTGAGTGGACTAGGGGGCGCAAGTGGAACCAAAATCTCGCAACGAGTTTCTGCTGTGGTTTGGATCGGAACTCACGACCTTCCGACCGACAGTCAAGCACTCTAACCACTTGACTATCGCACACCCCTTACTCCGCTTGAGAAGCCCAACAGTCAAAATCCGATGGGTCAGAGAAACCGCGTTCACGTATGCAAGATGTAGGATTAATTATTAGGTTTTAGGATATTTAGTAATTTTTTTAGATTTGTAATAGAAATGGAAAAATCGAATTTTATAAATATTTTTGGTTGAAAAGCATTTGTAATTATTAAACATTGCAGCGAATACGATGTCTAAGCAGACCTTGCTGCAAAGCAAGACTTAAATATCGTTTGCACCGACATAGTTCTGTTTACTTCGTTTAAAAATAATTTAAAAAAGTAAAAGTAAAAACCTAACAGTCCAACTTTTCCTTTTCAAAGAGTAGGTTTATGCCCCCCCCCGAATCACCACAATCTCTCCTTCAACCGCATGCTACTCGCTCACGAACCACCAAAAACGAACACACGCACGCACCACCTCCCACCTACACGCCCTCGACCATTGGTGCTTCCGCGCGCGATACAAGCAACGCCAGGGGTGTACCCAACACAGAACTCGCTGACATTTACGATCGAACGCCACGAACGTAACAAAACGCAACGCGCCGGCGAAAACCAATATGGACCCATGCGTGCGTGCGTGGGCGATGTGGCAAGTGTTGTGTGCCAATCTACCGCAGTGATGTTTAAGAGTTCATGAACGAAATGAACTGAAGTTACTTAGCTGAACACCAATATATCGACCGTTTTACGATCAATGAAACACATCGCTTGGCGCCTAAATGAAAACTTAGAACGGCCCAACGTGGTCCTGCCAACAGAGTCACCTATGTGGCATATGCAATCATATATGCGCAACTACATGTGAACTATAGTCTATTCTTTTATGTAAGGTCATTTATGACAAGTATACAAGATAAAATTATATACATGTGTGTGTGTGTGTGTGTGTGTGTGTGTGTGTGTGTGTGTGTGTGTGTGTGTGTGTGTGTGTGTGGTAGTTTTGCCGTGGTCGGTCTCTAATTTCTGCCAAGGAACAGGCGTGTGGTGCAACCTGCGACTCGAGTTTCTTGTCCTTCCTCTGTCTCTCGTCTGCGATTGAGGACAATTGTTTTTGATAATTGTCAGGTAGAGAGCACATCTGATGAGTTTCATTTAAGAGGCACTATATAAATGTGAACTTACGTTTACAATATACAATAATTCATTCATTCATTCATCAATCCATTCATTCATTCATTCATTCATTCATCGTTTATTGATCCAGAAAATTTGACTAAGATACAAGTTAAACTTGATATAAAAAAGTTAATGGGATACAAACGGCAGACCCAGAAGGCATCACATTCCCGCTTAATTAGGGTCGACTATTAACAGACATTACAGACAGCGATGAATAACATCAGTGAGTGTTTAATATAACTTAACTACATAAAACATCACAAGAAAAAGGCAAAGGAAAAAATTTACAGCTTATTACAAATTACAGTTGTTTATTATAATTAGAAAACTATGCAGTTGTTTTTAAATAAACGCAAATTAGGCAAATTTCGAATGTGAATGAAGAATTTATATAGGCTGTTATACATGAGGTCATTTCCGTTATACATATATGTTATTGTATACATAACTGGAAACATGGGGTAAATATAGAAGTGGCTGATAGGTACTTTTCAAAACGAGACTAAAACTATGGCCACAGCGCTAAAACGATTGAACCTAACAGTTACCTGACTATGAACATACAGACAATATTGACAGGTAGTCGCAAAATGCATAAACAGTGACTTAAACCTCGTATGTTCTTGCACTAATGCATTGTATCTAAAGAATTTTATGGCCTGCGGGGACAGTACGGCAAACTAGAACAATGACAACATAGAACAATGGCAACAACCCGCGATTCACCCGGTTTTAACACAGGTCTACACAATGAGAGGCGTCATTTTGTGCTTCCAAACAAAGGAGGTTATGTGAAAAAGATTCGCATAGGGTTGGAAATGGTTGACGTGAATGATTTCAAGGTCATGTTACCCAGAATTGCGAGGACAAAATGACATTAGAATTTCAATTGGCAGCAGAATACAGTAGTTTCATTAGCACATTCCCAATGCTTCTTATCGTAATCGTAGGTAATCGTAAGCTCGTGATTTCTACAGAGCCAAACAAAAGCTAAATCGTGGGAACTTATTCACCGGCGCTCTGTCAAAACAAAATCGAAAGGCAGGAAAGGTTCCGTTCGGTTAAAGGTCAAGATCCATGAGTCAGGCAGACTGGCAGTCTGGACGGCTACGGTGAATGGTGTTTGGGATTGGAGCGGAAACAGAGCTAAAAGGGAGAGGATGAATCAGAATAGGAATTGTGGAAGAGGAGCTTTTCAATTGTGAGCGCAGGGTGAAAACCCGAAACTCCGACCCCAGGGGCGGAGGGCGAGGTCACTACAGCAATCTCTGAACTGGTGACGGAAACTGTATCGATACACTCGATGGGCGAGTGCGCACGTACCGACAAGTCCCTCGTGGACCGTCTTCTATTTCAGCACGAATCCGCCTTCGGGCCACTCCTGTAACAGGGAGATGCTTTACCCGATGCTTACCGAATGTCATCGTGAAGAAATTCAACAAGCGCAAGGGTAACGGCCTGGAGTGACTAGTACTCTCTTAAAGAATTATTCAGTAAGGACCTTGAGCAAGTCTTTCACTCACAATTACTCAGTGCCATCGATTGATGCCTAGCCACTCGATAATAAACGTCATCATCATGATCCATGGGCCGAGAGCCCGTAGGTGTCCACTGCATGCATTGTCACTTGTCTCCACAGTTCCCGATCTTATGCTGTTCTTATCAAGGCGTGCAAGTCTTGCTTACACCAATCCCTTATATCATCTGTCCACTCCCTGTTAGGTCTTCCTCGTCTCCCATTTCCGTCCATAATTCCCATCATCACGCTTTTTATTTTTCTACTGTCATCCATCCTACATATATGTCCAAACAAGCGTAATTTCCTTCTCATTATTACTTGTATTAGATCTTCTTTTATGCTCAGTCTTCTTCGGAGCTCCGTATTTGTTACCTTCATTGTCCAATTCAGATGTAATATTCGTCTATAGCAGTACATTTCAAATGCTAATATCTTATCTTTATCCGTCTTTTCGATTGTCCATGCCTCACATGCATACAGAGCTGTGCTAAACACACATGTTTTCAAGACGTTTAGTTTGGTCTTGTGGCTGATTTTCCTGCTTTTCCGATAATAAACGTAGACATGATAATAACAGCAGCAGCAGCAACAACAACAATAATAATACGTTACATTACAAAATATTACATTCTTGCGTTCATTCGTTCAGTCGTTCTTTCTCTCGTTCTTCCTTGCGTTAGTTGGTTCTTCAGTTCGTTCGTTTCGTTCGTTGGTCGGTCGTCCGCCGTGCAGTCTGTTAATCGCGAGAGGCTTCGACAGGAAGGCTGAGTTATTATGTTTACTGAGGGATAATGGATGACCGGAGGAGGCATTCGGTTGAGCGACGTCGTTCTTCTGCCCGTTCCTCGGTTTCACCATGCCTCCCTTCGTTCTATGGCTCTGCCTGTCCCTCCCGCGGCCTTCCCCAACCCTCTGCCTTTCCGTTTCCCCGAAGCGAACCTCTTAGGGCTGATAAACTCGAGTTGTTTGCCCAGCTTTCTCGACGAAATTATCAGGGCGACGACAGCGCTGGCTACGGCTGACGACAGCGGATAAACGCCCAGCCGCTGATGACGAAACCCTCATTTGAATAATCGTCTCCTATTAGGCGCACCATCATCGACGTTCAGCTGTTGAGGAGAAGCGGGTCGCTCCGCAGGCGGCGCCGTTTGAGAAGAGGACAATCGCATCGAATGCGTTGCCTGCAACTGCCATGGGTGTGTGGTTGTGCAACATGTGAGCAACGGTTGTCCGGTTGTAGGACTGCTGTTGTCGTGTGTGCGCTTAAGCAGAAAGATTTTGAAGTTATACTTGAATCATGACCTACCGGATTATGATTCGTGCTTCTTCAACGGAACATGACTTTTAAAAACAGTTTAATTTGAAGTGACCATCGATTGATGCCTTGTGCATTATTATAATGACGCTATAGAAGTCATCATATAGAAGTCATTAAACTAGAATCGTTAGATTAAATTAGATTAGATTAGAATAGGTTGGGTTAGGTTAGGCTAGGCTAGGTTAGGCTAGGTTAGGCTAGGTTAGGCTAGGTTAGGCTAGGTTAGGCTAGGTTAGGCTAGGCTATATTAGATTAGATTAGATTAGATTATACTGCTGTTTGACAGCGCATAACATTGTCAATCAGCAATATCCAGTTCAAACAAGTGATTCTTAAGCCGTCGCTTGAAGATCTGCGCTTAAGCCGAAAGATTGCAAGATCCTTCTTCCTGGCTCTTCATTTCTTGAGACTATAGATTCATAAAATTAGGATGGCTATAGAATACGTTGTCTAACCTCAGTGCACAACACCTTCGCTTATAAGAAGTCATTTCGTTGGAGAAGATGCAAATTAATTGGGTTCGCATCTATTAATTGCCATGGCAACGGAGTGGGAGTTGCAAGGCCACAGTATTTCTTGACGTTGTTTTTACTTATTTATTGTTAACCCTCTTTCTACCTCCCCACTTTTTTAATTTCTCAGATTTTTATGACACTTTTCAGTTTTTAGAATTCTAAAGACTTTTTAGTTTCCCAGGTTTTGAAGACGTTTTGTTTTTAAAAACTATTAACAACCTCTTTAGTCTTCCAAAATATTATGATTTAAAAAAATTTTTAAGGGTAAACATTTTGTCGGACATGTGGGTCCTTTCGAATGGTAATAGGGCTAACCCGCAGGGCCCCAATTTTCTCCTGATTACCATGAATTTTATAGGAGCCCCAAATGCCCCTAAATCGGCCTATAAAGCTCGTAGTTTCTACACCGGTTACAGTAACACCTTCTGCAATATCGGGGAACTTATTCTTACCTGAACCATTGCTGTTTACCATTTTCTGCCGCGCTGGCGCCCAAGTGAACAATAGCCGAGCGACATCTTTAAGAAACCGCTATGAGCGGATTATGGCACTGGACGGCGTTCTGCCAGGGAGGCAGAGATGCTGGGATGCAGAAGATGCCGCGGGAAGGAGGCAGAGGAGCAGCCATCGAGAGATGATATCTGATGCGGCAGGTTCAAGCGCTATAAAACGGATGAACGATGGATTGGGAGGGTGGGATCTCGTCCCCCGTAAGAACTGACCGGATTAATGTAATCCGTTTCACTTAGAAAGCCTCGTCTCGGGTCGTAATAAGCTTATGTCCCAGTGTATTACTTAACGGCAACTAGTATTAAACTGATTTATGCTAAGCGGGTCATTACCGTGGTTCTTCCATGGTCAGGCGTCCCGACGATCTCGGAGGGAAGGGTTTAAGAGCGGGGCAGAGGTGGGCAAGTTCCTTCCCGGATTTGGGGGTCTGGATCTGGGAGAAAAATAATTGCGACCTACATGTGCTCTGGATGGCGCATCGAAGATATGGTGTTATGAAAGAGGCCCTGGCTTCCTTGCTCAGTCGATGGACATATGGCGTGTTAACAAATGCATTACTTACTTACTTACTTACTTACTTGTAACTGCAGTTGTAAGCATAAGTACTCGTACCCCACCTTTTGGACTGAGGTACGAATCCCACTTTTTCAGACTCTGAAAAAGAATTGCCAATTGAGTTTAGAATGAGCTTTGGATTTGGTAATAGGCGTTCAAACTACAAGTACGTTATGGCTTGTTCCAATTAACACACTCTCAGTGATTTAACATTCATCTTATCTAGTTTGCAGGCCAGACGAGAAGGGAAGTCAGAGGGTCGCTGACCCCAGGGCCACTGATTCCTTAAATGGGCCCATGGCAGGAGTCTTGTTTTTGTTGAATATCGTCGCTTCGAAAGAAGCTAATCAGATGCGCTCTAATTTAATCATAGATATCTTATCATCAACGTGTTGCATTATCCATGTGATATACGAAACCGGCTGGATTGGTACTGAGATACCGAATCACACTTTTTCACACCCTGAATAAGAATTGCCAGTTGAGTTTAGAATGAGCTTTGGATTTGGTAATAGACGTTTAAATTACAAGTACGTTATGGTCTATATCATTACTGGTTAATGGTTACCTACAACTCACTCCATTAATCTCAACCAGCTTAACTTCGTCAGTTATTTACAGTGCCACCACCCGTCTCCTTTTCCGACAGGTCTGGCACTTCGGCGCCCTTCTGTCGCCTCATTCTTACGATTTGATAATCGTTTGGCAATCGATCTACAGCTGAAGCTACTCCATCACTCTAAAACAAACTCCTGCCTGAGTTACATCCGATAACAACCCATCCTGTCAGCTCACGTGCTCTGCACCCCTTGCAATCACTGCGCAGGTCTTTCACTCAAAGCCAAAAACATTCCTTTTCAACAAATCCAGGCCCAAATAAACGGGCAGCGGTGGTGAAAGATCTCACCCGATTAATTCATTGAAAAAGTCAACAGGATCGAAGACATACGGTAACTATAGAAAAACGTATACATTTACATTTACGTATAGCCAATACGCAGACTAGGCAGCTACCTTGCCCTCGCATGTAGCAACGAGGGGAAGAAGGGGAAAATAGTTGACGCCCACTTTCTACTTTCTAGACCTCTGTGTGAGCAAAAGAACATCATTCGGCAGTCATCAGCCCATCATCATTATTATTATCATCATCGTCGTCATCATTTGAATAACCGAGATGGACCCATATATGATTAGTCTACTAAGTGTTGTGTGGTCTGCATGCAGTCATGAACGGAGGGAGGCCTGTGGTTGGTTTGGGGGTGAGTAGCCTCGTAAGGGTGAAGAATGGGGATTATAAATCGGGTCAGGTGCAGATGGTCTATAGGAATAGTCATGACGGCCTATAAGCCGTAAATACGGCAAATCGAAGACACGGCGTTTGCTTTGACAGACGTCAATACGGAGGGCAGATAATTGAACAGCCGATCTAGACAGACGAAAGCGGTGTCAATACTGAGGGCAGATAATTGAACAGCCGATCTAGACAGACGAAAGCGGTGTCAATACGGAGGGCAGATAATTGAACAGCCGATCTAGACAGACGAAAGCGGTGTCAATACAGAGGGCAGATAATTGAACAGCCTATCTAGACAGACGAAAGCGGTGTCAATACGGAGGGCAGATAATTGAACAGCCGATCTAGACAGACGAAAGCGGTGTCAATACAGAGGGCAGATAATTGAACAGCCTATCTAGACAGACGAAAGCGGTGTCAATACGGAGGGCAGATAATTGAACAGCCGATCTAGACAGACGAAAGCGGTGTCAATACAGAGGGCAGATAATTGAACAGCCTATCTAGACAGACGAAAGCGGTGTCAATACGGAGGGCAGATAATTGAACAGCCGATCTAGACAGACGAAAGCGGTGTCAATACAGAGGGCAGATAATTGAACAGCCTATCTAGACAGACGAAAGCGGTGTCAATACGGAGGGCAGATAATTGAACAGCCGATCTAGACAGACGAAAGCAGTGTCAATACAGAGGGCAGATAATTGAACAGCCTATCCAGACAGACGAAAGCGGTGTTAATATAGAGGGCAGATAATTGAACGGCCTATCCAGACAGACGAAAGCGGTGTCAATACAGAGGGCAGATAATTGAACAGCCGAACTATATATAGACAACAGTTCGATCTGTGCGATGTGGAAGAAGCATTAAAACGGACGATGGGTACATGTGCTGACGTTTGCTCCACACCACGAATTGGGGCAGGGTAAAAAATTTGACACATTTGTCCCAGTAACATCAACAAACCCCATAGGCTACAGGCGTGGGAGGGTTACATGCCGCGTCCCTCAGACCAGACCGGTGCTTGGTCGACTGCCAGAATGTGGCGCCCCTCTGGAAATGCTCCTCTCCCACTCAAGCAATCATGAAGCCACCACTTATATGCACGTATGTAGGTTGGTTGGTATACGTGTTCATTATAACATTTAACTACTTTCAACTAAATTTTTTATTATGCAATTCCGACAAAAATGTGAACAAGAAAACAATAAAACTATATGCATGAAAACACGACGAAACACATGATCGCCCTTTCCAACCGTTTCATATTTCGTGGTTCGCTGTGTGACGCGCGCGCGTGTACGTACGTATGCGTGTATGTGTGTGTATGTGTGTGCGCGTGTACGTACGTATGCGTGTATGTGTGTATGTGTGCGCGCGTGTACGTATGTATGCGTGTATGTGTGTGCGCGCGTGTGTGTACATGAGCGTATGCGTGGGTACACCAATGTATATTATTAAGAAAATGTGTCTATGATGATCCCATGTCTGGTGGCACGAAAAGAGTGTCTGTTGAGTGTCACGTAAAAAATCCGATGTCTTATAATCACTCAATAGGCGGCTTTCATATCCATCCGTTTCATAGGATACATGCATCAATGGCTGGGTAAGGACTTCGATATCACTGTCTGAACGCGTCGCTTTTTTCCATGAAAATGCTCACAGCCGGTGACAATAGTTTTATTTTTCTGCCATGAGGCTAAACCAACAATAGCTACACAAGATAATGTAGTTTTGGTAAGGCATATATAGGCCTACAGTTTTAAGTTTGGTCATATATGACATAGCTAACTATACAAGGAGGGTGAGCCACGCTGGTTGTCCATGCGAAGACGCATTAAGTTTAAGATTCTTATGCTCATATGTAACCGTCTGTTGTGGTCCACGGATCCAATCTTACATGCACTCAGCTGTGCATTTCAGTGTCATCCCTATAGGGCAGTATACAGGGTCATCTAGTGTTTCCCTTCGTCCCGTGCATCCACGTGAAGGTTCGCCGTGTTCTGCCCCTCGTTTTGATGGAACAGGCTTCAGTGCAAGCCGCGACATGAGCTTCTTCTTCTTCTTCTTTCTATTCCTCTATTTCGCCAGCGGTTGAAGACCGTTCTATTCGATCGTGATCTTTTTTCTCAAATCGGATCGAGCAACACTGGGGAGTGGTCTTGAAAAAGCGCTGTATAACTGTACCGAATGCGATTACATTAAGGTTATCGCCAAGGATCACTGACGGTCTATAAGGTGGTCTGTAAAGAGAAGCGTAAATGCCACATTATATAGCTTAATTAGACTGTTCATTAGTATGATGGAACTCGGAAAGGTGTGAGTCATAAATGCAACAGTGTGCATCTGCCAAGGGGTAAAAGGTGTTTCATGGTACGAAGTGTAGACCAACGACAGCAATACCAATAACAATGCGATAACGTTCCGACAGCCTCACTTCAAATCAGGTGCCACACTGGGAGTCGTTTAATTTACAGGGTACGATTTTTTTCTGTTTCAACAGTGGGGTGAAGACCTACTGCAGGGTCACGGTAGCCGATTGGTAAGAGCGCTCAGCTTGTAAAGCGGAGAGTACGGGTTCGAGTCTCCCCTGAGACGATAAATGTGTTGGGACCTTGAGCAAGTCCTTCACCAACAATTGTTCATCGATTGATGCTTAGTCATTAGATCGTGGCGCTTGATGAATGCTGGAATAATAATACATAATAACTACAGGAGTGACACACGAGTGTAAAGTGCATCTTCAATGGAAAATAAGTTGAAACAGTGGGAGGGGAATTTTCCTCTTCCCTACCCATCATTCCCTGTTCACCTAAAATGAAGTTTTCTAAGTTTTGTGACGAAATCTCATCTAATCCCAAGAAAATACATCTTTCAACTTGCACTATTTCAGATAATTAATCAGAAAGTAGCTTCTGCAAACGCGTCAAGCAACGTCATTATGCCCGTCAGTACAAATATATATATATAGGTGCATATACATTAAACATGTATATATCCATGTGTATGAATAGATATACATCTCCGATATATAGTACGTCTATGGTATTACACATCTATGCATATGAATGTATGTTTGTCTAGAGGTGTTTGTCAATGTTTGATAAAAGGAAGGCTATATATATATATATATAAATGAAGGGCATTTAATACATGCATACATTTAAGCATTACATTTATATATGTATATATATGCATATATGTATACATACGTATATATGCACTACCTGTATGATACTATGAATCGTGTAGTGCTTGAATACGGTACAAGTTAAGTAAATAAACCGAAAATGATCCAATTTCTTGGGTGGGCCTCGATAGTCAATACCTACAGTACATACATACACATACATACATACATACATACATACTCGTATACTCGTTTGACATAAATACATACATACATATATACATAGATACATACACACCTGCGTACATACATACGTACAAACACATACCTACATTGAATATTAAGAGATTAACGTACAAATAGCAACGTATATTTTTTGCACACATACATACATACATACACCCATACGTTTACACATACACATACATACATACAAATAGCAATGCATATCTTTTGCATACATACATATACATGTATATCCGCCCGCATGCATGCATACATACTCGTATAAATTACATACATACATGCATGCATACACATTCACAAAAATTACATGCATGCATACATACTAGCTTACATACATACAGTAGAAGTGTTGAAGAACGATGCATCGATTTTTAAGCAACAATGAAACATTTCAAACACCTTAAAGAAGGTTATTGTCAATTCATGTGAATGTTTTGTTAATTTACAAATGCTATCACGAAGAGAATTAGTTATGAAATATATAACGCAATGTTTTATGCATACGCATGTATACACACATATAGATTATGCATATATATATAAGTCTAATGACGGCGTAGACCTGTAATAAATTATTCCCTGATATAATATGTCATGCGCATCGTTGAGCCACTAATGAGGCTGCTTGTTCTGAAATGCTTTGTCGGAGGGTGAAGGGCAGAGGAAGACCAAGACCGGAACAAATTTGTTAAGTTGGCAGTTAATTGGCGAGAGCTGGGCATGAATGCGTTTGCAGCTGACATCGGAGAGTCAAGAGAAGGCGCGCAAGACTCGTCCAAGTCAATGAGATCAATCGCAATTGTCTTCGAATCTAGAGGCTCTTTCGACGGCACACCTGTAGGCCAATCAAGCGTGACGCAGCCTCACCCCCGACCACAGGTGTCCGTTTGACAAATCTCTTTAATTCTCCCTCCATCGCTTCATCCATCTCCTTCCCTCTTCTGCCAGGCATCCCGCAGACGCTGACGCCTCTGCTGCTGCAGCCGGACTCCATGCAAATGTTCAGATAAAAACGACTTCTTTTCAAATTCATCCATCCGTCCACCTCCTTCTGTAACTCTTCCAATCCCATTCTTAGCAGCTATTACGCTTCATTTGGCCGTAAACAGGCCTAAACATATACACATATATAATTATGTGTGTATATATGAAGGCCTATTTGCAGTGAAATGAAGCGTATTAAAAGATATTGTGTGTATATATACATTAGCGTATTATATATATATATTTACATGTATATAAATATATAGGCACATACATAAAGATCTAAGATGCAATAAGAGTAAGGATGCATTCACTACGTGCATGAATAATTCCATGTGATGTATATTACTTACTTACTTGTTTATTTATTTATTTATTTATTTATTTATTATTTAATTATTTATTTAGTTATTATTTTTCTATTTATTACTTATTATTATTATTTAATAATAATTCAATTATTTATTATATTTATTACGCGCGCGAGTTTAATGTGCGCTAATGTGCCGGTATCATTGCACGGAGTCCGTTCAGTAGGCTCAAACCCGCATTTGTTGGTTTACATATCCGACGCGCTATACGTTATATACACATATATGTGTATATATACATGCACAGGTTTTAATGCGATTTACAATGATTTTGTTTCCAGTATAATGCCATACAACATTATACTCTACGTCGTAGGCCTATATATGTCTGTTGCGATGTCATTCGATATTTAAATTTAATAAGTCACGCGGCTTAAGTTATGCAAATTCATGTGATATATATTTTGATGAAGTCACGTGATGCCAGTGTGTTTTAATACGATGGCATGCGTTAATAACATCATTTACATAAGACTCTAACTTTATATCCAGTAGTCGACCTGCAGAAATTCGATCGGCTTCTCCCTTGAAGTTGACCATCGATTGATGCCTTCAGCATTTTGATAAAGACGCTATAGAAGCCATTAGATTAGATTAGATTAGATTAGGTTACATTACATTGCATTGCATTACATTAGTCACGCATCAATAGCTCAGCTGGTGCTGCTGTAATAATTAATAATTGCGGAAGCCTCTCGCATATGGCTTTCTAAGCATGCGTGGTAACATAATTAATCGTAATCGTAATCGTTGCCCCGAGATTTCTACAGCACCCAACCAAAGCCACCTCACGGGAACCATCTTATTCACAGGCGCTCAGTCAAAACAAAATCCATAGGCAAAGTGTTCGGTTCTAGGTCAAGATCCAAGAGTCAGGCAGAGAGACAGTGTGGCAGCTACGGTGGGTGATGTTTGGGATTAGAGCGGAAAGGGGGATAAGAGGAAGGAGAGTCAGGCTAGAATTTGTGAAAGAAGAATATATTTTCAGTTTTGAGTGAAAGGCCAATGCAGAAATTGCAAGCGGTGGAGCATAGGTGAGTTTGTATGATAGGTCAGATGACTAATCGGAAATGCATGTAGGCCTAGTATACATATATATATGAACCAGTGGGGAATTTACCTCAGTTTTCGCGTTCTGCAGATCTCACACATTGTATGCCTCTCAGTGTATACACAACAAACCATTTCAAGCAGACATGTGTAATTTCTATGCATTATTAATCTACGCATGCATCATGCGTTGTTAAGTCCACATTATTGGCTGTCACGGTATAGTTAACTGTAGGGTTTATTGGTATTTTGGATTGGCACATGCATGTATGGCTCGGGTTTGAATCCCAATGTGTCCTTTGCAACTAACAACTATATATGTCAAGGATTTACAATTCGTCAATTAAGGAAAGGTTGTTTATGCAGTTATTTGGTTGTTGTTATTGTTGCTGTTATTGTTGTTGTGTTTGCGCTTCAGTCGAAAGATCTTACAGCCCTCTTGACCACATCTCTGGAATGCATAATGCATGCATGAGGGAATGAGACGTGTATACAATAAATGAGTGATTACCTTACCTCACCTTGCCTTGCCTTATACCTTACCTTATCTTGCCTTACCTGATAAGAGCAACTACCTATAGCTTATCCTATACAGGCCAGATTAGCATATCCATAAGATAATACGGCTTAGAATAATCTAACATTTCTATAGCGCTACTTGAAATCTCTGCGGCATTCAAGCGCTATCAGTCTTTTTGGTTCCTATCGCACCAGAATGATGCAAGAAGATTCCGAGTATATATGCATACATTAACATTAAATGCAATGTACGTATTGTAATGTATTGACCAAATTTAAGTAGCGCATCCTTACAAAAGAAATAGACGCTCTTAGCAACAGGATGACGATAAAAAACCATTTAAGAAGTTTCGGTAATACATAACAGCTCATAAAGTAAGAGGAGGGCAGGGGATTTTCTAAATGAAAAGACATCAATTTACTGAGTTTAACTGAATTATAGAGCACTGCGTGGGTTTTAGCCCATTGTGAATCAAAATACAGGAATTTACACAGATCTAATTAATGAAATTACAAAGTTATACTTACGTTGATTACAAAAATCTACTGGATTTGATTACAGAGATTACCAAAAAAAATTAAAGAGATTTACAAAATTAAATAATAGAGAATGACCGAATAAGATCATAGAGATTTGTTGAGCAAGAAAAAGGAGATTCATTAAATCGTATACTTAGAGAGAATAAATGAATTAGAGATAAGATGAATCATATTACAGATATTTGACGAGTTAGACTACAGAGATTCATCGACTTAGACATGCATGAGACAGAACGTAAATGCAAAGGTCCATCACTCACCCTTCGCCTCTTAAAGACGATATGATCATAAGCGATCACAGCTCCCTGAGGCAAAATACAAATGAGACACATAGAGTCATTGCGTGGAACTTACTGTTACAACTTGATGAGCTTGTAACACGAAGAGTACGGATTCGAGCCTCCCCTTAGACGGCTACTGTGTAGGGAACTTGAGCAAGTCCTTCACTCACAATTGCCCAGTGCCATCGATTGATAATAATAATAATAACAATAACAATAATAATAGTAATAATAACAATAATGAGCGAATGATATGAAGCACAAACTTCCCCGATGAGTTCTGGGTTTGAAGCCTAACTGGAGAATGAGAAGGCATGCAGCATATGTAGTTTGAACACCCAAAGAAGCAAATTGCATGGCTAATCGCAGAGCACATATTATGGCCACATTCGCTATCACCAGACATCACTTTGAAGGGTCTATTTCACTCTTATAAACTTTTGCATGTTGAAATCATGCTCCTCTGAGATTTTGAGAATAGAAACGCGCTATATAAATACCCGTCGTTACATTACAGTCCACTATCTTAATTACGAACACTATACATAAATCGCTTACCGCTTCCCCTCCGTCCCAAAAGAATTTATATAGAGGCATCAAGTGTGAATAAGTAAATCCGTCTCTGTATTTACACAATACAAAAAAGACAAAAGTAGTGTTGATCGATACACCTAGAGGCGCTAGATAAATCTTAGATCCTCGTGTGGTGTTCGGTGCCATAGTTCGTCGGGCGTTGGAGACAATAGTTGTCTATCGGATTCTGCGATAGATTCCCGGAAGCAGTTGTATTTTTCGAGATGTTGAAGACGAACGCCGAGTCCTGGCGACCGTATCCGGCGTACAAACCGGAAACGGAAGTGGGATTGGCGGCAGAGGAGGACATGGACTTGAAGTCGTAGAGGGACTTGGCGGTCTCCTCCATTTTCGCCTCCATTTCCGCTTGTTTAGCGGGCGACATGAGACGGTAGATGGAAAACGGAAGATTGCAGTTCGCCTCGTTCACGTTAATCATATCCGGGTGATGCGGATGATGAAGGTGCTGCTGCTGCTGCTGCTGGTGTCGTCGTTGTATGAGTAACTGGGCGTGGTTTGGGTCGTAGATGGAATCGTACATGGCGTGGCGAAGTCCGGTCTCTGGATCGACGACGGATCCATTCAGGTGGAACGGATTGACAAGATGTTCCGGTCCGCTGCCCCCGTATGGGTCGGGCATCCGGTGCAGGAGTCGTTCGTCAAGGCGCAGGAGGCTGAAAGGGCCGTCGACGGCGGCTGCTGGTCCTCGCGGGGCGTCCGGGAAGGACGAGTCCGTGACGGTTGCGGCCAGCGACGTCTTCTGCTGCGCTCCGTTGGATAAAGGGTAATCGACGCGGTGGAGCGGAACGCCGTACGGTGACGTCGACGGGTGATGCTGCGATTGCTGCTGTTGTTGTTGAGGATGCTGATGAAGCTGCTGCTGCTGATGCGGTTGAGAACACCTTGACTGATTGGCAGCGACACCTGTTGTCTTCATCTCTTCTTTGTCAGTCGCCGTCTTCCCGCCTTCGTCGGGTCTTTCCCTAACAGTAGTCGCCCCTCTTCGCCCGGAATCGGGGGACATTGCCCCCTCATTGCTTGCCCTGCCTCCTACCCTCACTGCTGCGCCATCACCATCTCTCCCTCCTCCTCCTCCTCCTCCTCCTCCTCCTCCTCCTCCTCCTCCTCCTCCTCCTCCTCCTCCTCCTCCTGCGACGGTGCCAGTTTTCTGCGCCTGCTTCAGCGCTTGTTTCTTCGGACATTTGAACCGCTTCTGCCTCCGCAGGTAGCATCCGTTCTCGAACATGTTACCCGAGTCGGGGTGCAGGGCCCAGTAGCTGCCCTTCCCCGGGCGGTCGGCGGATCGCGGGACCTTGACGAAGCAGTCGTTGAAAGAGAGACTGTGCCGGATGGAGTTCTGCCACCGCTGCTGGTTCTGCCGGTAGAACGGAAACAGTTCCATGATGATCTGGTAGATCTCGTTCAGGGTACACATCTTCGCCTTCGAGTTCTGAATCGCCCACGTGATCAGCGAGATGTACGAGTAGGGCGGCTTGGCGTGCGTGTAGTTGCGCCGGTAGTTCTTGTCGCGCACCCGGCTCAGCGGGCCCTGCCCGCTCATCAGGGCCGAGTCGATGGACGAGGGGCTACAGGGTGCATGAAACAGCCCCGCCGGGCCGCAGGGCGGACCACCGTTGGCCCCGGTCATGCCACTCACCTGCGGCATAAGCATGTCCGACATGGCATTGAAGGTGTTAAGCGACCCCATCGATGGAGGGCCCATCGCAGCGGCCGACCCTCCTGGGGTCATGGGCCCGAGACCCGAATGGGGTGCTGACGAGGGCATCATACCCCCGTGCACCGAAGGGTAGCCACCCGCAGCTCCCCCTCCAGTGCAGTACGCGCCGCCCATGGACGCGGCGGCGTTCATGCAGGCCGAACCGGAAATGGAATAGTTACATCCGATCATGTCGATCGAGTTCATCGGGGGGTCATAGGTCGAATTGGTCGCAAACATGGCGCATCGCTGGCCCAAAATGGCCGCCGTTCAGTGGACGATGGATCTACAACCGGCGCGTTATACTCCACGGGAAACGACGAACGCACGGACGTACGCACGCGCGGATAGGCAAACACTTGATGTCCAGTCAAATAGCAGACGATGCGACTGTTTCCTGGTCCGTCTTCGGTTATCACCCTAAGAATAGCAGTTAATCGTCGACAGGTAGTCAGTGAGAGAAGCGAATCAGTCGTGTATGAGTTCTTGTTGACCCATTTCGCAGCTGAGTGGGCCCGTCCCCGTGGCCGGTGAAGCCCCCGGTTAAAGCACACTTTACAGCCGAATCGCTGAGACCTATGTGCAGAGCGTGTCTGCGTGCCTGCCTCTCCCTCTCGGATTCGGAGGGAGTTCTGGGGGACCGAGGAACGCTGAATTATGCGTTCAAAGTACTCGGTACTCGATTCTGTTCGACGAACGAACGAGGTACTGAAGCGCTGAGCATATAGACCGGTCTGTTTGGTCGTCGTTCGACAGAAGACCGCGAAGCCCGGCGCATATTCATATGCAGATGTTTATGAGAGGAACAATGAGGCGGCGCGGGTCTCGCCAGCGCTCGCGATGGACGCACGGACCGTGGGCAAATATGCAAAGCAACGCGGCCGCATATTTGCCGAATCAATATCAATATCGAGACGCGAAGGCGGGGCAAGGACTAGTCCCGCCCATTACTCCGCCCTCGGACGCCTATTGGTTCAGCCAGACGGGCGTGGTCTGATTGGCATTCTTGGGTAAGGCTAAACGAACTGTGCGTTGAATTACAGCGGAACACCCATGGAGGTATTATTGCTCCATATAGCGGTCGTGTGGACAGTTTGATTCGGTGCTTTTTACATTCTGTACATTAATATATACGTCGGTCTTAATGTACAGACATTCAGCGTTATATCATGTGCATTATGACCCACTTTTATATATGAATATCGGCCAATATTTATGCGCGGAAATAGACAGGACTAAAGATAAATAACAAATGAGAGCTATTCTCTTCAAATTAAAACCTGTTTAACTCTATAACTAACAGTTATCATGTTAACTTATCATTTTAGATGCAGAATCACAAGCAATGCTCTGTAGAATTATATGAGTATGTATGTACTATGTAAGTATGTATATATGTATGTGTGTCTACATGTATGTATACCTCTGTATGTATATATGTATTTATATGTATAAGCACGTATATATGTCTGCATGTATGAATGTGTACATGCATGTATGTATGCATGTATGTATGTGTATGTCTACATGTATGTACATCCCTGACTGTATATTTGTATATGTATGTATGTATGTGTGTATACGCACGTATGTATGTCTACATGCATAAATGCATGTGTGTATGCATGTATATATGTATGTGTATGTAAAAGATATGCGTTGCTATTTGTCGATATTTTTAGTACGCACAAACATTGCACACATGTATGTATGCGTGTATGTATGTAAGTATGTATGTATGTATGTATGTATGTATGTATAATTTATGTGCATTATATCTGTTTTGGTGAACTGACTTTCTGCATATTGACCTGAAAACGGCTTGAATTTGGTGCGCCATCGGTTGATGCCTTGTCCATCAGACACCGGCGCAATAGAAGTTACAAATTAATAATAATAATATCCGAATGGATTCTACGTCTATGTAAATATTGTAGGATACATTACAATGTCGTTAGTAACAAAAACATGTTACAACCAGTTTGGACAGAGTCACAGATATAAATAATAACATGTTACATAAAATTGAGTTATATATAGACTGCTGAATATACATAGACCTATGCATGGATGCATACGGCTATTTGTATACATAGGCCTACATGACGAGCGTATACACTAACAAAATAGC
Source organism: Norana najaformis (assembly GCA_964023275.1). Classification (NCBI taxonomy): domain Eukaryota; kingdom Metazoa; phylum Annelida; class Clitellata; order Crassiclitellata; family Hormogastridae; genus Norana; species Norana najaformis. Next base: position 7,460,818 of record OZ029925.1, read on the forward strand.
CAGTTTGCAAGATGTAGCGTGTTGTGTGTATAAGCACACACATATATACATATATGTGTATATGTGTATGATACAGTAAATAGGCCTGTGGTATATCCACAAATTCCACTGAATGGATTCATTATATAGAACATTTTACCCCGTGTATTCCCGTCATGTTATTTGGCAAATAATACAGTTTGCATGAGTATGCAAACATAACTACTTGAGGTTGTATACTTTATATACATATATATAGCGCAACTACAACTGCACTATCTATAGTTAGTGTATGTACTATCTATAGGGCAAGGGCTGATCCAGGTTAGGGCCCAAAAAAGTGGTTAGAGTGAGGTTTGCCTATATGAGCTTGAATAATAACAATGGTAATCGAAAATCTAAGATCTCTTGAAGCCCAAAAATGTCAAAACATCGGGGAACTAAAGAGAAAATATAATGCATAAAGATGCACGGTGTGAATCCCCCTCTCCTTCGTAACTCCTGCAGAGTGTATATATATATATATATATATATATATATATATATATATATATATATATATATATATATATATATATATATATATATATATATATATATATATATATATACAGAGGAGAAGGGGTTGTAAGTGGGGTGCCGATCTATCGACACAACAGTAGAGGTCTTTTGCCATTCGTCTTCGTTCTATACTGTACCTTGAATACTATACATGTACTATACGCTGTATACAATTCGTTGTAATTCAACGCAATATGCAGCAGTTGAAATTGTAATGATACCATTCCACGTCCCTATATTCTGAACTTTGTTTTATTTTTACAAGGATTTCGCTGGATGACGGCCGAAGAGGTCTTGTTTCCTCCTCTGCCGAACGCGACTCTCTCCATCAATGGCTGGATCGAACCGTTCACTTTGTTGTCTTGCTTCTGCATGTGCTATTGCTATTGTCCGTGTATATATACCAGAAAGTCTTCAAATTCAATTGACGGAGGAGGCCCAGCTACGCCAGGAACGGCATGCCCTTCTGTGCAAGAGAACTTCAAGAAGAATGGCCACCCTGCAGGGTCGACGATGTCCTAGTAGTTACTCAGTTTAACGACATCTTATGGCATCAAACGCCGTTGACGTCGCCCTCCTCCTTTATCCAAGCTTGGGACTGGCACTATCCCAAACAAGGTAGTAGCCGTCGACGTCGACCTTCTTACATTTAAGTGATTATGTATTGACCTACCTAGCGATTAAATGCGATTGTTTATGTAGCGTCAGCGGTCAACGTTTTAAAGGTGTCTAAGTCGGCATTGCATTGATCAAATCTTTAACGACATCATACATGTAAATCAATGTAAATGTACCCGGTTTTCTAAAGCGACCGTATGGCCTCGACCCTGCTCATTTTTTATTGAATTTATGGGGTGAGATCATACGCCACCGCTCTCCTTTTGAATGGGCGCCACACCATTTAAGGTCCCCGTGTACGGACTGCAATAGGAACGAAGTCCCGTCAATGGGTCTCGATATTTCTAAACACTTATATAGTGCCTTTAAAACATCTAAAAACTGGTTCTGGACTGTAAGGAAATTAATATCAAGATATACGAAACAGTTTCACTGGCCTCAAACTACTAGACTTAGGCCTACCAATTCAGGCTCTCATCACAATAAAATACGCCAGCGACATCTACCGAATACTGACATGTTGTGGCCGGAAACATCTACTCAGACAGACAGACAGACAGACAGACAGACAGACAGACAGACAGACAGACAGACAGACAGACAGACAGACAGACAGACAGACAGACAGACAGACAGACAGACAGACAGACAGACAGACAGACAGACAGACAGACAGACAGACAGACAGACAGACAGACAGACAGACAGACAGACAGACAGACAGACAGACAGACAGACAGACAGACAGACAGACAGACAGACAGACAGACAGACAGACAGACAGAGTGTATATGATAGCAGTCAGGCATTTACGTCATCGGTGCAGATTCAATGGGCGTAGATGATGCAGCTGTTAATGTATAAAATTGTATGGCACACCTGGTTATCCCACCGGCTCGAACTTCCACGGTCCAGAACAGAAGCTGTAGCTCTACGCTGTTTGTCGGTCCGTCTTTTTTAGAATAGGCTGTCTAATTACCAACGATATGACTTTAATTGACTTTTCTTTGTCTTTTTCCCGCAATTAGTTCCATTCGTTCGCCGTTCTGTTACCAGGTCGGAAGCGCCTCTGACGGGTTACTTCTAAGTGGCGCCATATAAATTTGAATTAGAATCACAGTTACAGTTACAATGCCAGCATGCTATTAACCAGAGTTTAATATAATGAACGCCAAAGCTTTTAAAAAGACCTTTGTAGAAATAACGTGTTGGCCATTAATAATTATGGAAAATCTTCCCTTTGGCAGATTCTGAAGAAAGGTTGAGAAGGGGCAAATTTGATTATGGTTCAGTTTTTCTTGAAGAAGTCCCATATAAATATACAATTACGATTACAATTATATTCAAGCTGTAGGCTATAGCGTTTGGGAATTACAGTCAGCCGAATAAAGTTGCACTCAATAAATAATTAATTTTAAGTAAAACATTCGCTAGGTGACTCTGACTGATCCTTGACTCCAATATGATTCGATAGGTGCCACAAGGGTGCTCAGATGCATAAACAGAATGCAAAAGAGTTTATTACTTACCTACAACACACCTCAATCCTCCCAACCTCCTATCTTCATCAGTTATTTACAAGCCTACCACTCTGTTCAACCCGCTCCCTTCTGCCCTAATACTTCTCCGCTCGCCATTCACATCATCCTTAAATTTGGCAATCGCTCCATAGCCTTAGCTGCTCCCACCACTCTGGAATAACCTCCCCCCCCCCAGAACTGCTACAGTTATCTGACCCATTATACAAATTCACCTATGCTCCACCGCTAGCAATTTCTGCATTGACCTGGCACTCAAAACTGAAAACATTCTTCTTTCACAGATCCTATCCTGACCCCTCTTTTCCCCCTTTCCGCTCCAATCCCAAATACCACCCACCGTAGCTGCCATGCTGTGTCTTTGCCTGACTCTTGGATCTGGACCTGAAACCGAACACTTTTGCATATCAATTTTGTTTTGACTGAGCGCCTGTGAATAAGCTGGTCCCCGAGACGTGGCTTTCGTTGGGTGCTGTAGAAATCTTCGGATTACGATTACGATTAAAGAGGAATTAGTGCAAATTTAGGCGGTTAGTTTAGACGGAATTGAGAATAGATATGAACTCCTTGGGTTGACTTATGAATAACTACGTAACTTTTTACATTTACTAACTTTTTACTAACTTTTAACTAACTGTTTACATTTACATTTAACGTGTAAGGTAGGGTAAGGTCGCCGTCGAAGGCTCTGCTAGCCATATGATGTTGCGGGAGAGTGGAGTCATGCAATAACCACTTAGACACCTTTAAAACGCTTTCCACTGAACATACATATTCAGCAGCCACGGTGATTCTGTGAATCACCTACTCTTAAAGTATTTTCGGGTAAGGCAAGCTCGACTTTAACGGTCGTGGCAGCTATAAGCTGTCGTTAAACTACAGAAACTAATAATCGATAGCGAATCGTCGGCGCTGCATTTAATCGATTGTTGCTAGTCTGAATAAAGGAGGAGGGGAGCGCTAATCAATCGCTATTGCCTCTTCCTCTTATCTCTCTCTCTCCCCTCTCCAACCCCAAACACCAACCCCCGTAGCTGCCAGGTTGTCTCTCCGTCTGACTCTTCGATCTTGACCTGGAACCGAACCCTTTTGCCTATCGATTTTGCTTTGACTGAGCGCCTGTGAATAAGCTGGTCCACGTGGCGCGCGTTTTTCCGATTCCCACTCTACATGTAGTACGAGGCTGTCCAGGATAAGGATGTCAAAGGTTAGGGTTAGCGTTAGGGTTAGTCTTAGGGTTAGGGTAGATACAGTAGGAATGGGAAATACACCGCTAAACTCGAGTCCTAACTCTCACGTTTACCACTGACATCCTCCTACAAGTGTGGGAAAAGGAAAGACGCCCGCGCGCGGCTCACGTTGGGCGCGATAGAAATCTCTGAATTACGATTACGATTACGATATGGCCGTTTTCTGGTGTTGCCATTTCCAAGCATGGATAAAGGAGGGCGACTTTGATCATCTTTTTATGACACAGCGTCGTTAAACAAAAACCACACACACACAAAACACACTCACACACACGCGCACACACACAGCAGGCCTAAGATGTCGTTAAACACTGGAAACTTCTAACTGTGCGCATGATAATATTTCGTCACCTAAGCAGTGTTCGCTTTATCTGTAGTAACTTAGAAAGGAGGAAAATAAGGAGACTTAATGAGTCTACGTGTAAGTAGAGCTTGGGATACGTTGCTCAACAGTTATTTTGAGTCAACCTGTCACACACTGCGACCATTTAGCTTCCTAGTTCCCACCTATGTGCATCAGTTTTGATGCTGAAAACTGGGGAGTCTAAAGTCTGAATTATAATTATGCCTCGAGCCAGCATTCCATCTAAAATGCACCAACAATTAAATGACGCACATCTTGGATATGTGCCCGCATCAAGCTTGAGATGTGCCAGGTCCGTAATTACAAAGGCCTAGGTTAGCATGCATGCACTGACTAATGACGAAGTGCTGAGCCAGAGGTCGTGTTCATGATGGAAATTTTATCGGCGTTGGCGTGGGCAGAGCGCACACCTCTTCATTTACGTTGTTGTGTTGAATCGGTGAGATTTCGGTATTGAATTTGAGAAAAAGTCTTAGTGACAAAAGCGTGTTTTGTCGATTCGTTTGAACTTAAGTCTAGTTCTGTTTGGTAAGGTATTTGATACCCGTTTATTTCTTTGCACGTACATATAATAACGGGTGACAGTTTCGATACGGGACTTGGGCTGTACATTATATTTATTGCTGTATTGGACCAGTACACGGATTCTGTGAACCTCACTAATTAGTCGTGTGATCTGAGTAACATTTCCCAAAGTATGCGGAATTTTAATTGAAAACTTTTGTTGTTCTTTTATCTTTCGATCACGAGTTACGCATTTTTAAAAACCCGATGTTATATTAGAGGTTTTTGAAAGCGTCATGCGCATTCTGATGAGTTTGTTGAGTTTGATGCGGTAGTGGGGAAAGTCTTGCTGTATAAAGTGTACGCCAGTATTATATGCTTTTGTTCCTACTGTTGAAATTTTTTTTATTGTCTTCAGGGTTATCAGACTGTTTGTTTAATGATAACTCTGAAGGCATTTTATATGCATAGTAATAAATGGAAGCTTTGAATTGAGATTTCAGTCGGTAATATTTAATTTTAATTGAAAGTTTGATTGGATTAATTTAAAAATGAAAAGTATACAAACATGAGGAGTTTCACAAAAACTTATTGCTTACTAATGTTTTGGATTTGCTTTTGTTTCCTAACAGGTAAAGGAGAAGCATGAGGCCAATAGTCCTAGCTGTGCTGCTTGGCACAGTGTTTTTAGCAGACAGAAGTAAGTATAGATGCTGCTACAAAACGATAACTAAATGCAAATATTTATGAGTTTACTAATATATGATTTTTGTAGCACCATTATTGTAATGCACAAGGCAACAGTCGGTGGTCTGTACTAAGCTATGTAGTGTTGGCCCGGTGTGCATACATTATCATACATACATACATACTTGCCAGTGGTATACAGTGTATGGTGCAATGTGCCTTTTGGGTTTTCTTTGTAGCCATTGGACAGCAGGAAGAGGATGAACAGCTGCCACCCATTATGCCTGGAGTAGACCATCATGGCCATATGATGCCGTCCATGGAGAAAGATGCCACACGCAGACCGCTCCTTGGAAGACCAGATGGGCATGAGCCAGGGACCAACAGACCACCAGAACAACAGACAGAAAAACCAATCATTGGAAGACCAGATGGACATGACGAACATGGTCATAGCGATGAGGACCTAATTGGGCGTCCAGATGGACATGACGAACATGGTCATAGCGATGAGGACCTAATTGGACGTCCAGATGGACATGACGAACATGGTCATAGCGATGAGGACCTAATTGGACGTCCAGATGGACATGATGGACATGGTCATGGCGATGAGGACTTAATTGGACGTCCAGATGGACATGACGAACTTGATTCGGGAGAGGAGGTTCCTCCAGAGCCAGGCGTAGATGATGGGAATGAGCCGCTGGTCAGATGCAAGCGACCACTATGCTTGACTTACTGCAGTTTTGGATTCCAGACTGACGCCAATGGTTGTCCCGAATGCAAATGTCTTGAAGATCCGTGCCAGGTAGCTTCATTTACTTTTTACCAGGTCGTGTTAAGGACTAGTTTTTAGTGTGGTTTAACATTTTATTTTCATTTGCTATTGTCTTACATTTCTGCATTTAATCTTCTAATTTAGTTTTAATTATTCTGTAACATCCCAACACTTGTAAATTTTAAATATAAATAATGTCAAATTTATATATATATACATATATATATACATATATATATATATATCTATATACTTACTTTTTTTAGCAACACTGTGTAACCCCAACTTGCCAACTTGACACTGGTCATTTTGCTGTGGTTTTATCTAGTGAGATCTTTTTGAATGCATACCATGTATGATGACTGACCTAGGTTTAGCTTGAAGTATGTGAATGCTTGAAGAGGAATTATATGTATCAGATTAATGAAAATAAACAATTATCTATTATTTCTGATGTCACCTGTAGATGTAGTTTGGTGTCGGCAAGAGCTGGGAAGTTAACAGCAAGTCCTGCAATGTCTGTGAGTTCAAGACTCGGATTCAACCTTTCTTGGCTCGGAGACCTCGGAGAAGGAAATAAATGCCTCCCCATTGCCCCATTTTGGAGTATTAGACTTTATTTTCACCTCCCAGTGGCTGGGCATGTGATGCGGGCACCTGTTCTTAGTGCTTGAAAACTGTTCTTTTTTGCTTGGGCAAGTCCGGAGCATTACCAAGAGAAATTTTGAAAGGGTGCTATGCAGTTAGTTATTACATTACATTAGCATATATGCTGAATGACACGGTTCTAGTTATCTTTGTGTCTTCTGGTAGAATGTCGAGTGTACGTTTGGAACTGTCTGTCGGCCAAAAGACTGCGAAAGTGCGAGATCTTGCGTCAAGCTGTCTGCTGAATGCATTCGTAAGTCACTCTGGCAGCTTCTTGCAGTTATCCCTTTCATTGATTACAGTGATGATCATATTTGTTTAGAATGATCATGTTTGCTTAGAATGATCATATTTGCTTAGAATGATCATATTTGCTTACAATGATCATATTTGCTTGGAATGATAATATTTGCTTAGAATTGTGTCATAATTGTAACAATCATTCTGTGTTGAGTACTGATTTCATTGTGTGAACTTATGCTGTAATTATAGTTAGTTGTTTGTAAGCATTTTAATACTACTAAAACTCTGCACATAGTGGCAAATGCTCATTGTTATAATTTTATCGCATTGTGTTGTATAGAAATATTTCTTAGTCTCTGTGCCCCACTTTTCCGCAAGCACTTGAAGACCTTCCTATTTCCCAGTGCTTCTGTGTTGTTGGGCCAGGAGCGCCTCTGAGGAGTCTATCTGGAAGTGGCGCTTTATAAATTCTCGATTACGTTACATTTGTTTAGCACCTATTGAGAACTTCTGAAAGGTGCTCTGTCAGTAGTATGTCCTATCACTTTTTGAGTGGAGGTTACTTTTTCCTCAGTAAGCAAAGCAAGAGTGAAATTCTATGGGGCAAAGTTCCCAAAGATGGTCCAGTGGAGTTTAGAACAAAAGATACTGAATGAAGGAATGTGCATGTGTGTATTTATGTCGCTGGACATTTATATAGCTTTTAAGATTCTTGCTTAGCCATATCTGAATACGTCCTCATACGCTTCTTCAGTAGCTTTGCTTTGCAACTATAAGGTCCAACACAAGTATTCAGTTTATTCAATATTTCTAGTTATGACTTAAGTGTTTCAACACGAGTATTCCACGTTCACCATACGTGAATATCTCCATTACCTCAACTCTTACACTTGTTCAGTAGCATGCTTAACAACCTTCATGTTCAACACAAGCTTTCTGTTTATTCAATATTCTAGTTACATTACCTTACGTTGTGTTGTAACAGCGAGTCGCAGTTGTCCTGAGCCGATGTGTGCCAACTACTGTCCAAATGGCTATGCTCATAACGCGGAGGGCTGCATGACATGCACGTGCGAGACGGATGACGACTCCTCTCCACCAGAAAAGGTCCAGGGCGATGATTTTCCATGTCCCGAGGTGATGTGTGCTCAATTCTGCCCGACCGGGTACAAGAGAAACGAACGCGGCTGCATGACATGCACATGCAATAACGAAACTGTGGAAGATCCTTCATGTGCGGTAGGTCTCAAGGAAATCCTATTGTACTATGTTAAGTGTTTGCATGACGTTGCATGCCGTAACTTTGCGATGTGTTGATACGCACATACTCTTTTACGTGTGTGAAAATTTGTAAGTTTTCACGTGATCTAGAACCTCCTTATAAAACTCCTTTGTAATATGTAGTTTGATATAACAAAGCCTGGGGTATTGTTCCAAAATTTAATTCAGCTTTACGGCATAACTTTATTGTTATGACACAGTGTCTTTATAATTTGGGAATTACGTAGCTCCTAAATATAGCGTTACAGCAAATTTCCACAGTGTGATAATTCTAACTAAGTTTTATATAGAATACATTCACTTAAAGCTGAAGAATCGTTCACAAAATTGTTTTTTGTTTGCATATTGGTATGGTCTGCTTGTGCAATTATTCTGACTCATCTTTTGATTAGTTAGTCGGTCACTTATCTCTTGACTCGTGATTGTCAATTGTTTAAGGGGTGACGCCCTGTGCTTCATTACAGTAGTTGTATAGGAAGTGACGTTCGTATTTGTGCATATTTACCTTCATTTATCTTCCTGTTTTATGCGTTTAGTTTATTTGTATAATAATTTCACCTCATAAATGTTTTTAGGGGTATAACTAGGTTTCATATCTAATATGGAATCTGCAAAGGAAAGTTATCACTTTTGTTGCATGTTCAGCTGAAAGGTCCCAAAACTAAGAAAGTGTCCATTACCGCTGTAGTTACATACTGTTACATTTGACTCAGTGCAGTATGCATTTTCAGACTGTCTTAAACCATACTTGTTTAGATTAGTTAGGTGGCCATGTGTGCAGTGCTTATGTGAGGTACTTAAGGGCACTATATTAAGTGTCTTTATACGTACAGATATTACTAAATAGCTAAATTCCGCTGATGGTAATTTGCCAGTTTTCTACTGTTTCTAGGGTATATTCTGTGAGATGGGACAGATATGCCGGACAACTGATTCCAAGTCGTACTGTGCACGTGAGTATGATGCTCTGGTGGCTGAGGGAATTTGCTGTTTAGATTTCTGTGCATTTGCTGACTTTGTTTTGGGTCAGTGTAGTGGTTTACAGAAGTATAAAAGGTGGCAAAGATAGGTCAGTTTTGCTTTGCCCTTATGGCATGGAGAGGTAGTCATATGTGTGGGGTCATAGCAACTTTTTTTGAAGGCAGTTATGTGCATGAGGAGATAGCAATTTCATTGTTGTTGGCCACTGAATATGAGATTTGTTGGTAAGCCTTTGGCCTTACTGTTATATTGGCCAGCTGAGTGTAAAGCTATTGTATTTTCTTATTTGGACATTTGGAACTAGTATTTGACCCGATATTGAATGTTACCCTCAACCTACAGAAACATTTTCATTGTAATGTAATGCATAATTTTTTCGGAATGTAACATATTCAATAATTTATATAGCACACATTTTGATGCCTTTGTAAGATTTGTTGTGCTTGTTAAATGTAACCAGTTGCATGAGAAAGGGGTTGGACCCAGGGCAATGCAACAAAGTTATTGAATGAACGGCCTTCGTTTAATTTAATTTCACTGTCAGATGATGAGATACATGCTTGTATCAACATGGGATGTTCAGCTGTAGCTTTGTTTGTGATGACCCTTGACCTTGCAGACCACCCAGCATTACTGAATAAATGGCATTTGTTTAATTCATTTCTGATACTGGCTGATGAGATGTGAGTTAACAGCAGTGGAGCACGTTCAGCTGTATGCCTTTTGACATTGCAGCCAAGCCAATGTGTCTGGTGGCGCAAGAAATGGCGCACATGAAGAGGGATCGTCCAGAGATGATGAACATGACAAGGATGTTCGTGCCAGAATGCGAGGACGATGGGACCTTCAAGCCAAAGCAGTGCCATTCGTTGACATCACAGTGCTGGTGCGTGGACGACCGTGGGAGGGAAGTCGACGGCACAAGGGTGGCAGTGACATCTGGTGGAGAGGATCAGCTGCACTGCAGTAAGCAAAATTAATAATGTTTTTCACAAGCTTTGCTTTTGAAAGGTAAAAGATGAATGTCCATTTTAGTTATTATTTACGTATTTGTTATATTTTGTGTTGCACCACTTTGTAGCAAGAGTGCTTTAGTTGTCTGTACAAAGCAGTTAAGGTGTTTGTTTTTTGCTTTTAAAATATTTGCTGAATGCACTAATTCCTACAATTGTTCCAGTGTAAATATTGTTAATTTTCTCTCAAACTGTAAATAAAGTTACTTTTTTTGTTATATCTTTTACTGACATTGTGCTTTCTTCCTTTAGTGTTTTATATGAACTGTTGTTTGTAAAGCATGCACTTATAACGATTACTTACTTGCTTACCTACTTACTTGCTTATGTAGAGCTTTTTGAAGACAGCTTGATAATTTTTCGTGCTATTTTTCCAATGTTTGCAGAACCCAACATATCTTTGTCCGTGCACATGGAAATTATCCTGACCTTCCAGGACACAGGTTACTACGGTGATGAAGAGGAAGATGAAAGCTATGAGGATGCTGATGCTGCTGATGATGATGATAAAGATTTGGCGTTGAATCTCGATAAATCGCAGAGGTTAGTTTTCTTTAACCTTCAGAAGTCAGTATGGACTTAACCTTTGCACATGAACATGAAATCCATCTTGTTCAATTCAGCATTTCTGCTGATGGCTGAGAGTGCTGCTGGAGAGTTCTCTTTAAGTGACACTACATAAGTGTCTGTTTACAATATATTACACTTAGTAGATCTATTATGTTTATCCATATTATTGCAGCTTTGTTTCCTGACCTTTTAGGAATTTGGGAGCTAGGCATTTTAAGGTTTTAAAGTTAAGTAAACACATAACCTATGGTGAGTGAAGAGGCTTGTCAGAAGAAGGTAGAAAATGTCACTTCACCAGATTTTGGTTGAATTGATCCTGAAAGTGCACCTATATGCATCTGTCTGGTCCAGTGCTGTGAGAAAACTGCTGCAGGTAAAGGATCCTATGAACAAAAGATATCACTGTATTGATTACCAACTGTTTTCCATTTTTAGCACATTGGAGGATGCGTTCAGCCAATGGCTTCTTGTTGAGAGACAGTATGTCTCTGTGATCAAGGTATTTTATTATTTCTGTATTTAAAAGAGCCATTATCTAATGACAGCGTTCGTTCGGTCAGTGGTGCCGAGCAACTGGGCGTGAAGAAAAACTTGCTTAAGGTCCCTACTCAGTGGTCTTCTCTGGGGAGGCTTGAACCTGCACACTCCACATTACTAGGTGAACCCTTAAACCAATAAGCTACTGTGTCGCACAGTCGGCTAATATGTCACGAGATACTTCTGGTTTAACGGTTTTGTGGTCAGTTGAAGACTCAAAACTTGGTATCAAGTGACATTCACTTTAAGAGGTTCTTAAAAAGATATCCAGTGTTCATATGTGGACATTGCCGTAGTGTCCTTAATTAATATGCATGCATACTGATTGTAATGTTATAAATGCTGTGAATAAATTGCTGCAAAAAGTCCCAAAGAAAAATGGCACTGCTGTGATGTAGGAAGGGAGATAGGTAAATGTTGGGATACAACGTATTACTATACATAATTAGTAGATACTAGGGAGCCATTGTACAAGTTATCAACTGGTAGTGCATTAAAATCAAGCATAAAGCAGGTCAATTTCCAAAACGTCAGTCTCCTTAGACCGTCTGTGTTGGTGAAGCCTCCCAAAAAGGTTGAGCCTTGAGTTGAGATTGAAATGAAAACAGAGACCAAGCTCAGTGATTGTTGGGAGAGAATTCTGGAGGGCTGAATGAATTGTTGGGAGGGAATTCCAGGGAGCTAGGCAAGAAACTGAAAAGACTTGCATGATCTGTGATGGTTACTGATCTTGTTCAATTTCCAGGTGGAGCAGAATTCGAAGACGACCATGTTTGTCCAGCTGGAGGTGAAGGGAGGAGACTCGGTGGATCTTCCATCTGCTGTGGAGCATATGAAGCGCAAAATGCGAATGGGGCACTGCACTGTGCCACTGGAGAATTCCTTAGAGGAGGAAGAGGTGTACTTTGCACCAAACCCAGATACTCTGAACGTTGAACATCAGTACAACACTGAACAACCAGTGATGACCGAATGGCCTATTGAAGACGGTGAGTCTACTATGGTTTGCAAATTTGATATTACTGGACTTTTGAAGAACCTCCAAGTAAAGCACCCTGTCCCTTTTGGAATGGAGGGGAAGTATGTGTTTCCTGCTTTTCAACCCTTGAATCGGCAGTGGACGAATCCCAAGGGGCTGGACACGGGATCAGTGCGTCCGCGGACTTGCATTTTAATTCCCAGCTTAACCAGTGCAATTTATGCTGCTTGGTGACAGAGACAAGTATGTTTGAACAACTTGTCCAGGGTCATTGCATGGTGTCTGCTTACTAGGCATGAACCCAGAACCTTTTGATTATAAACCAAGCGTGCTGACCAGTTTGACCACAGTGTTGTTGTTGAAGAATGTATGGCTGTTGGCTGAAGCTGTGGAGGTCGGTGGTTGAAACATGTCAGGCAAAGTTAATGACTTCCGGGACCACTGAATTTATTTGAATTGATTGCTGTTATTGTGTCTGCACTTCAGCTGAAAGTTCCATCAAACCCAAGACCAGCCTTGAGCAGGGTCGTGGGCTTGATGGAACAACTTTCATAGTAATTGATTTACTGACCAGTCAAGTACAACATCATCAACACTAAACTGTGATCAAGTGGAATGGAATGCTAACCCACTTGGTGAAGTACGTGGTTTATATTCATGTGCACAATGGAGAGAGTGAAGAGATCATGCAAAGTTGAGGGAAGACTTGTAGTATAGGAATATGAAGCAAATGGAAGCAAATGCTAAAACATGTTTGTCTTATTATTTGAACATAAATTTATTACATGCATGGTAATGAAAAATCAATGGTTGAAGTTTATATAAATTGGTAGTCTTTTCAAGGGCTTTTTAAAAGTGCTGTATACAATATACCTATAAATATGTCTTTTCAAGAGCTTTTGAAGCATACTGTGTTGAAACAGTAGTACATTTCTAAGACCCACTCAATAGTCCTGCGTATACAGCATAAATTGTACACTGTACAAACTTAGTGTACAATATGCAGGGTACAACTACTTGTTAGAGTTTAAGAACAGTGGCCTCTTAATTCAGTCTGCTGATGCTGACCTCTTGAATAATATGTTTCCCATAGGATTTGCGTACAGTTACTTTCATTATTAGGATAAGTAGTGTAAGTCATCCCTCTCTGTTAACCGGGCAGAAAAACTGGTGTCTGCATGGTACGACTTGTAGTTTTGAAAACTTTGACAAAGCCATTACTGCCCTTTGTTAATGCTTATCTTACATCAGCATTCATTTATGAGGACCTTGGTGCTATGTAAATTCTGTTACATTACATTACAGTATAATTACAGTGTAACTTATAATTTACAGTGTAAATGTACTTACTAGCAATAGTTCTGCTGTGGTGCATATTGAAAATTATGTGGTTGTTCTCCTTTGTTAATAGTGTTATATTCGTACCTAATGGGCCATAAATCAACTGAGTTATTTTTGTTCAAGTGCAGTAAAGATGAAGATAAAGATAAAGCATTTATACAGATATAAAGATAAAGTAAAGATAAAGTCTAGATGTGCAGGTCTTGCAGAAGTGATTAGGATAGATAGACTTAGAAAAAATGCTTTGTGTGTTCTAGAAACGTTCGATGGGCGCAGATGGTACAAATACTGTTTTGGCGACTACCACATTCTGTTGGCCGTTGCCACTATGCTAGTCCTCTTCATGATCCTGGCTCTGTTTTCAGCTGTCATGGTAAAGGCTGTGTTTTTGGTTGGAAACTGATATTCATCTATTTAATCGCTCAGTTTTTTAACTTATTCTGTTACCGTTGTGCATGGGGTTTGATTCCTGGTGTGTCTTGTGATGCTGACTGTTTGTTGTTGAACCATGTAAGCTATCACTGTTTCTTATTGAACCGTGTAAGCTGTCACAGTTTTGGGTTTAATCATAAGCTGTAAGCTTTTTTTGTTAAACCATGTGAGCTAAAGTTTGTCGAACTATGTAAGCTGTAAGCTCTTTCGGTCTCACCTTTCTGGACTTTGAAGTTGAACTGAAACTGGCCCGACAACTTGTGTCAGTTGAACTTGACTTGACTAAATGCTGGCAGATTAACTGGACTATGTGACACAGTTATTGGTTGCGGCTGAAAATTTTGGCAATATGCATTATGCTTATGTTAAGGAAAAGTCCAAATTGTTGTATACCAGCTGTCATCATTTTACTGATGATACAAAAGATACTACACCTGCAATAGCATGCTTTGAGGGTTATTGCTGATAGGGGAGAATAATAAATTAGCAGTTACCTGGCATCAGTAGACTGTCCTAATCTGACTGACCAGGTATTTCTGTGGTTAGCAAGTTGCAGATCAGCATGTTGATTTATTAAAGTTTAATTAAGAAGTACATGCTTTCTTGCTTCTTTTATACAGATTATGAATTTGGAATTAAAATGTTTGTGTAAATAGGACAGCAGGAATGAGACTGTTTTGTCACATTTTGAGGAGGCTCACTGAAGGGATGCTACAGAAATAGCAAACAAATTTAAATCGGGAGACGTCTCAGCGACGCCTGGAATTGGGGCATTTATGTCTAATTTACACTTTATGTTGTCAGGTGCATCGTCGCCGAAGAAATCATAGATCTTTGCAGTTCAAACATCACAAACTGGACAACCAGTTGAGTCATGAACAGGTGAGTTGTTTTTCCTCTCTGATTGACTGATAAATGTACCTGGGGCTACTGATTAAGGTCTTTCCTTCAAATTTCTCAGTGTTCATGTCTCTACAAGGGAAATTACTGCACTTGATGGAGGTTCTAAAAGTTTCTGTATATTTATCCACGTAGCTTTTGTAATAACTGATGTATTACTTGAGATAAGGTAATGTAAAGGGCACATCTGTTGCATTCCTGTGTGTATATTATTCTGCCCATAGTATTGATTCTTTCAGAGCATTTATATAGCGCCTAATTGAGAAAGCATAGGCCTGGTCCGAAGTTTGAAGGATTATTTGTCTGTAGTGCAAATGCAGCTATGACTTTTTTCCTTCTTGGTTACTTGTTTTTGACAGAAAATTATGAATTTTACACAATACATCTGGATTGGAACCTTGGATACATGAGTAATCTGCCACTATGCCACCCCTTAAATTGATATACATGCCGTAGTTTCCGTTGCATATTCTTTAGCTCCAGGTGATTCTTAAAATTCCAGCCCTTACTGCCTGTTTTAATTTGAAAATGTAGATAGCAACGTACATGCTTAAATTCATAACGATTTCAAGACGTTCCAGGTTTACAATAATGTTACAAAATTGTCTTAATTCCTGTGCTATGAAGTACAAATACACAACCTTACGGAAAACAAATTTAAATCGGGAGACATCTCAGCGACGCCTGGAATTGGGGCATTTATGTCTAATTTACACTTTGTGTTGTCAGGTGCATCGTCGCCAAAGAAATCCTAGGTCTTTGCAGAGCTTTGTACGGGCCTAATTTTCCACTCACTTCACAATGTATTGTAATGCAACCTAGCAGTTATTGGTCTTGATTTGTGTCTTTTGTGTTGAGAGTATCGTATTGTTAAAATGGTTGTGTTGTTCTCAGAAGCACTTTGTAGAAGGTGAAGTGGCGACTGACACCCAGAGTGAATCTGCCGTCATTTTGGTGTCCGCTGATGATCTTGAGAAGAAATATCCGATTGCCTGAACGCTGAACATTGCTGTACTTTTTACAGACACTTAGTGATACCTTTTTACATTAGTTGCCTTTAATTGTGTTTTTGTCAATTTTATTATTTTTACGATTATCTACATTAAATTCTTGTGACTGCATTTCATTCAGAGTTAAAGTGGGTTTATTTCAATATTCAACATGGTTAAAATTGAACTTAATGTTGTGTTGTTGTAGTTTAGTTACTTTATTGCTTTTTTGGCCTAACTTTGCGTATCGAATACAAGACTGTGATGTGAAATTCCATCAAAAATTGTGTATTGCCAAATGGTGAAAGTTGGGCATTGTATTTTCTTGTTTGCATTTGGACGTGAATAATTAGAACTAAGAATTTTTTTAACAGTTTTTTTTTATTTGGCAGGGATAGTTCAGGGCAAGGCGTTCTCTAATTTCACAGTGCTTTCTTAAAGGATATGCTAGATTTTCAAAATGTCAATTTTAGAATAAATTCAGTGTAAAATGAGTTTTCAAATTTGACTCAAAAAGACCATTCTAAACTTTCTCAGCTGATTAGTTTTGTTGCTGTAATTTACAGATCTAGAAAACCATTAACTTATGAAATAACTTAGTAGTTTGTTCTGACTGCATGACTGACTAAAGTACCTGTTAGAATCTGTTCTTAGTGACTAAAGTACCTGTTAGAATCTGTTCTTAGTTACACATTAACCACTGCATTGTGTGTTTGGCTTTTAAGAGCACAAAAACAAAAAGAGGGATTTGTAAAAAGTAAACCAGTTGGTTATCTGATTATAGTTGAGTTTTCTTAAAGTCAATCTCTAAAAAATCTCCACTGGATTAAGCTTTATCTGAGCTACTGTTGGTACTGAAATGTGGATTGTGTCAAGAATAGCTCAAGGTGTCTTTAAACTGAATATTATTTGGAAAAGCATGGAGACGCTGAACAAGAAGTTGCTTTTGCAATTGCATTCTGATATAATAATTAATTAGTCACAGATACAGTATTCAGATAAAATTGTCTGTATCTTTGAGGACACATTTTCCAGCCTATGTTAAATGGAATAACATGAAAACAGTGATATGCAATAATAAAAATGGAAACAAACAATGTTACTGTAGTCTTTTCATAACCTTATGAACTTCTTAATCATTATCTAATGAGCTTGAAGCTTGCTCCAAGTTTTGGAGCTTATGAACTTTATGGTTAACCAAGGGGGTCATCCATTAAAATCAGTATTTAGCAATACAGTACTGAAATTAAGCATAGCTATTTTTCATTATATTTGCCACTTTCTAATGATGCAGCCATTGAATGAAGGACTTGCTCAAGGTAACCACAGAGATCTATCTGTTCTAACAGCTTCGGTAGTGCTATTCTTGTAATGCACAAGGCATTGATCTGTGGTTGCTTTGAGTGAAACTGTAGCTGAAAATCAATCAAGTTCAGTCAAAA
This sequence comes from Norana najaformis, assembly GCA_964023275.1. NCBI lineage: Eukaryota > Metazoa > Annelida > Clitellata > Crassiclitellata > Hormogastridae > Norana > Norana najaformis. Next base: position 7,478,456 of record OZ029925.1, read on the forward strand.
TCCAACATGTCAGAGAAGCAGAAGACAGGCTTCAGAGGTAAGTTAACCTTCCATAACAGATTATCTCTGGAAAGCCTGGAACCCATACTCAACATTTCAAGGCAAAACGCTGAGCTAATCTCTTGCATGCCAGAACAGTATGTAAGTATGTACCCAACATAGCACGTTTTAAGAATCCCACAATCTGAACAAAACAATCTTGAACTGGAAACCGTGTTCATTTCAACATCTAAGCTTATAAAACTAACGGTTTGGAAGCAATTCAACAATGACAAACTCATCTAAGCTTATAAAACTCAAACAAACAGTTTGATGATGGTGTCCCAGATGGCATGGATCGATGGGTTTCTTGCACTTAGAGCTGGCCGCAGTTGCAGATAGTGACCTGCTTAGAGACAGTGCCAGATGGAGAACCTACAGCTTCCATCTTCTCAACAACATCCATCCCTTGGACGACGGATCCAAAAACAACGTGCCGATTATCAAGCCTACAAAAGAAAAGGAAATGTTGGACAATTGTGTTTCAATATGTATGTATATGTGACAGGTGGTCTATCCATAGAGTGTTTGGCCTGTAATCTTATGACTGCAGGTTCAAGTCAGCTAAGCAGACTGTGTCTAATGACACTGGATAAGTTGTTCTGGCACACTTATCTTTTTGCAACCTATATTGACAGTTTGCAAAATGTTTGGGGTAAACAGATAGTCTGAACTGCAGGTAGAGAAAGACCTATTGAAAGAGCAAAATATATGGGGGTTTTATGTATCTTGAGCAGGAGACAGTCTGAATCAGCAGAAAGGAGTTCCCCTTTGCTCCTACTGTGCACCCTATTGCGGACAGACCTTAACTGTCAGGCTTACCATTCGGACTTGCGCGTGCAGATGAAAAACTGGGAGCCATTGGTGTTCTCAACTGTGTTTGCCATTGACACGATTCCTGTATTTATGAATAAAATACAGTACAGAATCAAAACAGCAGTATTTTTAGCATACAACTGAAATAAAATGAAAGAAATAAATACACTATAACAAGATTTTGACATGAAGCTCAAAATATAAACCATTGGCAACTTCATTATCCTAACCTTGGCAAACAAGGATGGGTGGCCACCTCTCCCTTGCTCAGTGTACTCATTTTATAGCCCAATTCACAAGCAGGCGCTTTTCTGTGACAGAGATCTTGGAATTTCTGTGAGAATTTGAACCTCTGACCTTGGGATTGATCGTCCAGCATGCTAACCTTCAGACCATCACACACAACATAACCCGAGCAAAAAATTATGGACTGGTCAGCTTACCTGGACCAGTGTGTTTAAGGGTGAAATTTTCATCCTCAAACCCTTTTCCGTAGATGCTACGGACCCCGGTTCCATCTCTGCGAGTGAAGTCACCGCCCTGGCAAAAGAAATGTGGGATGATGCGGTGGAAAGTACATCCTCTGTAGCCAAAACCTCTCTCTCCCGTGCACAACATGCGAAAATTCTCTGAGACAACAAATCACAAAAAACCTGTGGTAGATCCTGAAGTTCACAGGGGGCTGGGGCATGTAAGGGTAAGGGGTCATCCATTAAGGAGGTCCACAAAGAAAGAGGGAGTTAGAGGTCACCCAGAGGTGAGCAAGGGGGAGTGGATTAAGCACAGTGCGGATGTCCACTTCTAAATTTCGTACATAGTCATGCACCTTAAACCCAACTTCAGTCAGACAGTGGACTGTCTAAAGACTGAATGTAATAACGACAATTTATATAGCACTGTAAGTAACAGCTACTGTACTTCTAGGGTGCTTTACAATGTCAAAAGTAAGAGTTATGCAGTAAATAAAATTTCAGCTGTTTTTTAAAGAGGTTGACACTTTTGGACTCCTGAATTGATGCTGGAAGGCTGTTCCAGGCACACGGGCCAGCGACCCGAAGGGCCCATCACCCATTCTAGACTTAGTTGCCGGTAGATACACGTTGACGAACTCTGATGATCGCAATCGCAGTCGGTTGGGGTCATCAGATTGCGTTGGATCTATTAAGAGTCCCTTTGTTGAATGCCGCAGTATCAAAGTACCCCACCCCATAGCACAGTTAGCCCTGCAAGATTAACAGGGTAGCCTAATCTAGGCCTTAGTAGTACAGTGCAGTGCGGACGTCCGCAAATAGGGCTGGCGAAGGATAATGCCAATGCGGAGGGGATCCAATGTAAGTCATTTCCTGTGGACGTCCTTTATGGACAACCCCCAAGCAAGGTCGTACTTGACTTCGCCGATTTTACCTCCCTGCTGTGCTTCAATGAGCAGAAAACTTCCCAGATTTTCACGAACCTTTTTTTGCTTAGTTTAGCAGTGTTCTAGAACATTTTACTTTCCCAGTTTTATAGTTAACCTGTTAATTTACAAGTTTAGTGAGCAATCCTCGCCCAAACTATGTGGCCAACCAGTACATGGCCAATTCAATGGCATGCCCCCAAATAAAATGGGCATGATGGCTGGGTTCCCTCTATCTAGTTCTGCCCTTGATATAAACCAATTTAGCATCAGGTAAGGTATTAATTAGGTTAGGGAAGGTTGAGATCAGTAAAGCAGGGTCAAATAAGGTCAGAATAAGGTAATGCCGTAATGGTAAGGTAATTATGATGATGGAAAGGTTGGGCTAGGTTTAATAAATATGCCTTTTTGGAGACTCACCAGCAGTTCTTGGAACCACATCAGACCTCAGCTAAAATTAAGATAAATGAATAGAATTATAACAAAACTAGGCCTGTATGGTATTTTAAAAGAATAAACGAGGAACTAAAATTTAAAACAAGGACAACAACTATGTATCAAATGAACTGACATTCTTCTGTAGTCAGAAAATGCTATAAGCCTATGTAATAAAATGTTCCTAGAATGCTGTTACTCTAAACTATACTTTTGGGGCCTGGAAACACTTTTGACAGCATATCAGACCTCGGTTTCTGATCCATTTCAGGCGTTGGCCCACATCTTTTACAAACTACCTAAATTCCCAAGAGATAGGCCTAACACTTAGGCTACTTTAGGCTGTCCCTTCATTAATAAATTTGGAATTCAATTTGCCATCAGTTTTTCTAGCGTCAAATTAAACAGCCCTTAAAATGTCGATTCTGGCAACCACGTAAGGCTACACAACTGGGCATTTACTTAAATTTAAGTCTTAAATTCTTATAAAACCGGCCTCACCTCCACGATGACCCTTCCAGCACTTACACCATCAATATCAATGTCTAAGAAACATTTCGGCAGTTGTTCCATTGTTTCGTTAGACGTGTGAAACCTTAGAAAATTTCAACAAATTAATAGATAAAATGATCAGTAGATCAAATGAAGACTCGCGGTAACAACGCAAGACGCCAGTGACGTCAGAGTTATATGTGCAACCCTGTTGTCATTTCTGTAGCGCTTCAAGCACTGCTTCTCTTTAAACAGCAAAGCTCATTATGCCATATTTTTCTAACATGTTGGAAATCATGAACGCGCTTGTAACAACCTTTTCAAACTGTTTAAAAAATGATGACACAATTCAACTGTGCAAGTATAATATAAACTTTGGCAAATTGGGCTATAAAATGAGTACGCTGAGCAAGGACAAAACAAGTAAATGGCGTGGCGCCCATTCAAACGAAAAATGAGCCGCGTCTAGGCAATACAGTCGCTATAGAAAAACGTCAGTTTTTGTGTGTATATTTACATTTACATTTACTTTCAATACTTGAGCACCTGGCAATATATTATCGGCCCCTACTTGTTAACTGATGCTGACGCATTTAGGCCTACTTATTTGCCAGCTATTGACTGTTTTGTACGCTTTGAATTAGTGAAACACCGATTACAGAACACTACTTTGTGAAACGGGACCAGTAAGAGCCTCATGCATGCTTACGCCGGCCTGTTTCCTGAAGTAATCAACTGGTCTGTATTAGCCTAAATGCTGCCAGAGCCGTTTTAAGGTCCTCGTAGGCCCTAGGCACTCTCGCATTCGTAGGCCCCAACTGCCAACTCTGCATTAGAGCTAAACACATCCACATTATTTCTTGACGCCTATCTTCCCTTGCACTACTTTCAGTTGAAAATGACTTAATGCGGGAAATGACATGTGAGGACATTAATAATAATTTTGTTAATGCAAAGAGCCGCAAAGTTAACATAATGTAGCACAGCTTAACTTAAACTGTTTCAGTACAAACTTTAAGGTTATTAAATTTGTATTTCCCTTTTCTATTTTCGGGTCAATCAATAAATTTATTTATTTTTCAATATCTCATTTTTGACTTTCGTAGGCCCCTATGAAGTTCGTATTCCCTAGGCACAGTGCCTAGGCCTACTGTGTCTAATTGGATAAGACGGTCCTGAATGCTGCAGCTCTGTGGGATGGTGCACGGTATACCTAGGTTTGAGCAGTATCAATATCCAGCTTCATGTGAGAGGAATTGCACCGCTTAAATTTGCAACAGCGCATCGAGTTTCAGATCTTGATGCTTAGGCGCAATTGTATTTTAGGCTGTACTCCATTTTGTCTCGAGGAGCTGTTTTCGTCTCATTTATACCTGGCCAAAAATCCCTCGAGTCTTCTGTGCAAGCTAACCTAGGGTATTTGCTCTCTGGCCTGAACAAAATTCCCCAGACCAGCATCGAAGCTTCGCCATGATCAGCACATTTTTCTGGAATAGGTCGTCTAGTAACCTACGACATGAACTCTTTGGCCTTTCTATTCCTCTTTTTTGCACAAGTGCTTAAAACAATTCTGTCTGATTGTTGTCTAATATTGCCAAGTCAGAAGTGCATTGGCAGCAGCAGCAATCATTCCAACAAGCATCTCTCGTCAATTGTCTGAACTTACACAAGTCCCTATTCGCCAGAAGTATATTCAAACGATTCCTCGTACACACGAGCAAGTCTTCCAGTAAGTCTGGCAACTTTTTAACCAATACTTAAATAGGTTTATCAATTTTTTAGTACTGATCTTTGATAGTTGCATTCAAGAGTTGCAAACCACATGAAAACATTGTCCTCTTGATAGCCACGATATACTGTACATCTTCCTGTAGTTAGGACATTTGAGGTGATCATATTATAGAAAATTAATCCTAGAGGTAAAGGAGGGTATATCAAGTATTTATTACCAATAGAAAAACTGTGCCCTAATCCTATACCAGAGTTGATGGATGTTTTGGCTGTAGCATTGAAGAAATCATTCTTGGTTTCACGTCATGCCAAGCACTAGTAAACAATGAGAGCTCAATATCAATGCAACCACCTGTTGTCAATCAAAGTAGTTGCCACCTTTTTAGATTAAGTGTTTCCTTTGGATTTGCCGAGTAGTTTCTGAATTTGCTTTGTACTCTCTTGAATATAAATAATAATACTATTCATATAGTGCCGAAACATAGCTGAGGCTGAAATACAGTGCCGTACACGAGTTCAAATATCACCAAGTCTTGAGCTATATGAATTCTGACATTACATTATGTACAACTAGAATCCAACACCTTAAAAGAATTGCCATAAAATCACGTTTGCTGACGAGAGGTATTCTAATCCAGTGTGGGGGCTTCTCTAGGTATCAATCACATGAAGTAAACCAGAAATCAAAAATTTTAAACCATCCAAGTCCAGTATTAGAATTTTAAGTTTTCTTTTGAACATCTTTTATTACTTCCTGAATTGTTCATGAACATTAACAAGTCTCAGACTGAATTTTGACATAAATGCCATAAGTTCCTGTATTGGAATAAGAAAAATACATATATATGTAAACAAACAAATGCTATATATGTGAACATACAACTACTTATACTAGTCACATAGCTGGTCAAATGCTATGTTGTAATTGATTTTGTCATAGACTTTTCATTGCCATCTGACATTATCTCTGTTCTTCTAACTAAAAGTTTTCTTTTGAACATCTTTTATTACTTCCTGAATTGTTCATGAACATTAACAAGTCTCAGACTGAATTTTGACATAAATGCCATAAGTTCCTGTATTGGAATAAGAAAAATACATATATATGTAAACAAACAAATGCTATATATGTGAACATACAACTACTTATACAAGTCACATAGCTGGTCATATGCTATGTTGTAATTGATTTTGTCATGGACTTTTCATTGCCAACTGACATCATCTTTGTTCTTCCAGCTAAAAGTATAAAAACAAACCAGCAGGTTAAAAATGACATGACACTGTAAAAGTCAATGTAAATTTGGCAATGAGCTAAATTACTTGGGTCCCCAAGTAAAACCCAAGCTTCAGTACTGGCTCAAAAGTGAATCCCAAAGGAGCCCTTGGCTCACTGTCAGTGACTGCAGCAATCTTCAGGCATTGGTCCTGGTAGATTATGTACAAAAAGAATTGACCTGAAAAAAGTTACAGTGAAAAATGAAAATATTGGTAATTAATGAAAATTTAATAACTAACATTTATGTTAGTTTATAGCAATCTGAAAAATGAAAATATAGGTAATTAATGAAAATTTAATAACTAACATAACTTAAAAACATACAGTCTTTTAAGCACATCATTCACTCATAAACTGTATGTTAGTTATTAAATTTTCATTAATTACCTATATTTTCATTTTTCAGATTGCTATAACTTAAAAACATAATCTTTTAAGCACATCATTCACTCATAAACTGTCAATTATAAACATCCTGCCTACACTTTTAAATAAGTAATTACTGGCATAAATAAAATTAAATAAAGGCATAATATTGCAAAGAAGTTGAAGCTGCACCTTATCTATCAAGCTTGCATGCAGAGTTTAAGATGCTTTTGACAAGTTTGTAAAGGCAGTTTTTGAATGTTGAGATGAAAGCACTTTAAATGTCCCAGTAACATAAGTCAGTCTCTTGTATCAGTGAACAAAGACATACGCTACTGGACGAGGATATCTCTTCACAATGTCCTCCTCATCACGATCCATGCTTTCACCAAACATGGCCACCGTGCCTGTACAAAATGAACAGTTATTCTTAACGTTAGCTTTTGTGTTGCTTGCTCGACTAGTGACAGGAACCCCGCAGGTTTGATCATGTCACTCCTATACTCGCAAAGCTACACTGTCTGTCTGTCAGTTCCAGGATTACGTACAAAATAGCTCTCCTTACACGTAAGACTCTCTCAACCAATCAACCTGCTTATCTGTCATCGTCCTTAAAGCGCTATCAGCCATCCAGATCTCTGCGTTCGGCTACACAAAGCCGTTTGTCTCTTCCTGACATCTGAGACTACCGGTCTGAATTCTCCAGATGCAGATTCCGCAGTTCTTCACCAGTCATCTGGAACAGTCTTCCTGTTCACATTACTCACAATAACATCTCATTAGACATATTCGTAAAGCGGCTTAAGACCCATTTGTACCGTCTTGCTTTTGCTGTCTGACCAGTGACTTACTCATCCACGCCTACGATTCCTCGCTCGGCCGATGGACACATGGCGTGTTAACAAATGCCTTACTTACTTACTTGTGTAGCACTGAGAAATTTTTGGACATTTTTTCTGACATTATCAACTGCATTCTTCCATTCTAAAGCATTTGCTGATAAAACATCTTCAATAGTTTCTGGCAGCCGTTTGCAGGGAAAGGTATGAAGAAAAATGTAGTTTAGTATTAATAGAATTATTTGCCACAGTTATGGTACAAAATTATGCAAGAGATGCTTGGTCTGAAATGTATACTATTTATTAATATTATTATTTCCATAATATCTATGATTTACATCTTATGGACCAAGACACCAACTACAATTTTACATTATTCCTTGTACTACAGAAATTGATATTAACACGTAATTGTGGCACTTGGTATAGTGGTTCAAGTTCTGTTTCTTCTAAGTTCTTCTCCACGCCAATTTAAACACTGATTCAATCAGAAGTGAAGCAGGGTTTTACTCTTTTAAAAGCAGTGCTAACATCAACACTTAATGATATTTTGTATGAAGGATTACCTTGGGCCCCCAAGTAAAACCCAAGCTTCAGTCCTGGCTCAAAAGTGAGCCCCACAGGAGACCTTGGCTCACGGTCACTGATCCAAGCAATTACCAGGGTTTGGTCTTTGTAGATCACGTATATAGGAAACTGGCCTGAAAAAAGTTACAGTTAAGTTTCATAACCAGCTTTGGCAAATCAAAAAAACTTATAAGGGAATTAAAGAATCTAATATATTCAAATCTTGTAACTGTATAGTGCCTTAATAATAATGCACAAATATCAATCAACAGTGCACTAATGCAAAGCCAAAATTCATTAATCCGGTTAAGTGTACACATAGAGGGTAGAGGATAAGCAAGCTGAAATACTGGATAGACACAGACTCTGTAGAGCTGCCAGATTCAGGAATACCATTCCAAATAACGTTCCAAATAATGTGTCAACTGCCCCGTATACATTCCCAGCAGCAATCAAATCACTACAACGGGTATTCATTCAACAGCTTAAATAACCGATAATAACAGAACCTATGAAATGCCTTAGTGTTATCCAACAAGACACAGTATACCCGTGTTCCATTCGCTGTGTAATAACCAATAGCTTCTTTGGCCATCATTGTACGTGTTTCCGCACTGCTACCCTTCTTAAAACGAAACTGCAAGTCAGATGTATGCAAGCAAGTAAGCCTCACACCATCTCAAAATAACAATGCTAAGTAATTTGCCTGTAACCGAGCCCAATGTAAGCCCTGTGAATATGGAGTAAGAATTGTTTGGGATGCTGAGGTTGTAGTAAGCATTTTATGTTTTACTGTGATGTTTTACTGATTAAGTTACTACATTCAACACATACACAAACAAATTGTATATTTTCTCCAATAAGTAATTATTTACTTGCATATTTAAGCACTTCTCTGTAACAATCTTTTGGGCCTACAAACAAAACAGTGAGAAGGTATCTACATACTTACCACGATGCCCTCTTGGTCTTCTTTGAAGGACGAACGAGACCAATTTGAAATGGCTTGCACCTTCCATCATGACATACTCATCATGATCGATGTTTAAAACTGAAATGATATTATAAAACTACAATTAAATCATTAAACATTATGCTGATAAAACTGCACAATAAGATCTATAGGGGCCTACAGTGTAATGAGATGTAGGCCTATTGTGCAGTGCTCAAATCTCTGTTATATGTCCTTAAATTTCTCTGGTCAGTCTTGGGCAGATTGGATCTTGTTCTTTACATGGTATCTGAAAACAATCCCTCTCATTTGACTCTGGACTCGTTAATAAGCTTGTTGGACACTGCACTACCTTTTAAGTAGCCCTTTAGATGTAGATGTTTACAAGCTTACACTTAGGAGAAAGAATTGATATTACAGAGGTGAGAGAGAGAGGAGATAGAGAGAGACAGAGGGAGACAGAGACAGAGACAGAGACAGAGACACAGAGAGAGAGAGAGAGACAGACATACAGACAGACGGGAGTTGTCAGCTGAGGTTATTGTCAACTGAGCTTGTTTTAATGAGTGGACTGAGCGGGGTAATGTAAAGGATAAACAGAAGCGAAATCCAATTACAGGTCTTTATGGAATTCCGCAAGTGAGATAATATCACCCCAGAGTAAAATTATTGGCCGTTTTTAGAGGGTTAATGACCTGTGCATACATCGACGAACGGCGAGCCAGAACAGACAGAAAAGAGGGATATAATTTAAGTGGTTGTATTGCAAAGTAGCGGTGGACAGAGTGATGCTAGGGGAGAAAAGCAAGTGTAATGGACAGAAGGGATTTTCGCTCTATAGCGAATGCTTAGAAGAGGCAATAACAGAGGCAGAGGAAAGGTGATCTACGCAGTGATCAAGATGGCGGACTGGAGGACGCGACGCGGATCAGAAAGAGGCGCGGCGGGAAAACAAAAAAGGAACCCAAAAGAAAAATTAAAGTTCACCCAACGGAACGTAAAGGCAATTTTAAGATGGATATATACAAAACAGGAATGATCTCACTTTGTCCGCTGAAAATGTGAACACAGGAAATTAAAATAATAGTAGAATGGACGCAGAAAATCGAGTTTGAAGCAGACAGCAGACTCATCGCTCTGTACAGCAACGCTGGCGCTTCTCTCGGTTTAACAGAATGTAATATTTCAGTCTCTGATGTGGGTTAGAAAACAGACTTAATCAGCCATTCGAAAAAAAGTCGTTAATGACATTGTACAAGCTGAAATACTAACTCTGTGAATGCATTCTCAAACGATTCCCTGGATAACTTTCGCCTGAGCTCGCCATACTTACAAGCAGCTTGTGAGAGATTTAGAGTGCTGCACGCTACCGGAAAACTCCGAATAAAATAAGTAAGTGAGTATTCAGTAAGTTACAGGCTAACACCAAGTTTCTAAAATACTTTTATTTGTGTCAATAAATTAAAAAGCCTAGAGTAACACAGCTTTTAATACTACTGCAACATATCAATAAATTAAGAAATTGGGTAAGCATAATTCGACACTCCCTGGAACCTTTCGCGGCGCTGCACATGTACTGTTGCGGGAACTACTTACGAATTACTCACTGAAACCGCTTCCAATATAACTGGTGGCAGCATTGCATTAGCCACCTTTGAACTTATAACCAGTCTAGATTCACTTGGTTACTTTTTAAACTCAAGTTGCAATAAGTCTTATTTCTTAACCATCCTTGTCATTACAGTCGTGGAGCGCTGTATAAATCTCGAGTTCTCTTGCCATTACAGTGTAATGGAAAGTTTCAGTGGCTACCACGTAGGTATTGGCGTTTGTTACCGATATCCGATTGGTATTTTGAGTAGTCGAGGACCTGAGTATGAGAAGGACAATGGAGGGCAATATACATTACAGATAGTCACTTTCGTTTTATGCACATTCGAACTACGTGTTGCTGATAAGTGGAAATTTGTCCTAAATTTGATTTTAGTGGCATTGTCGCGGTTAAACGAGAATTGCGTTTAATTATTTAAGTATTGCAAACGATTCCAGCTTTATTTCTAGCCTAATAAGTAATGAATGTGATTGACCTGAGTTGTTGTTTGCTCTCTTGATTGAATTACAGATGTCAGAGACATCCAGCTGTGCTGTGCATTGAAAAGATGGTAAATGTCACTCATCAGTACTTATTCATTACAAAACTACAATGAAGTATTTTGGATGCAGTTGACACATCGTCCAGCAGAAAACAGATTGGACTTTAACAATTTGTTTCATTGTAGCAGGAAGTATAAGGGACTGATCAAGTAATATAGAGCAAGTATAGCCATATACTAGAAGTTCTCCTTCATCTTCAATCAACAGAGGGTGCACTTTTCCATAGACCTAGCATTGTCTGTGCTAGTACTAGCACCAGTGCTAGAACTGGCAAAAACTGCAGTGCTTGCACCAGCATTCTTCGCATCATCTAATAAGTGTCTAAGTGCCTAATCAGTCCAGCAACACTGTTTGCAGCTTTGGAAGTGTCTGCAGGATATGGTGACAATGTGGATGATTTTGGAGATGACCATTCCCAGAATCACGGTCCCCCTAATTGTTGTAATCGTGAGGGATCAACTGTACCTCAGGTAAAAAAATAGTAGCAGTAGTAATAAAAATAATAATGTACAACATCTGCAAGAATCAACAAGGTCAAGGTAGCGTTTAATTAAAACAGCAAGACATCCCTCCCAGCAAGCATATCTTTGGCCCTAGTTAATGTGTCCCAACGCCAACTATGTCAGAGAGACTAATGTTTTAATTTCATCTGCCTTTGTCCACGCTTTTTAGAGATTTCTCGACAGCCCCTTAGTTTGAGTTTCTGTCTCCATCTAAGCCCTAGATCACTAAGTAATAAGTCTAAACTGGCTTGTACTCCAGTTTTGTTTCCAGTTTCTTGTTGTCAGCTATCTTCCGGGCTGCCTTCAGGAAATCCTCCTCGATGACATAATCACGTTCTGCTCGAATGGCAAACATTCCTGCAAAAAGTAACTTAAATTTGGCATACATGTTCCCAAATTAAAAATTTATTTTAAAAAAATTAGAAAAATTTCAACTTTTATAAGAGGCTGTCCAGAAGAATCACCCAGATGTCAACATGGGAAGAATGGTTAAGACCAATGTTGACATAAACATCTAAATTTGGTACACAGTTATTTCAGTACACCCCAGCTATAGAGCTTTAATACTCGGTGTGCTGGAGGAAGAATGGTTCTCTCATCTGCATTCGTAATACTGCAGGGCAGGGACTGTTATATAATTATTATAACAAATTCAATAGAGTCCCTTTGCTCGACATGTCAGTATTAAAGTACTTCACCCCATAATTAGCTCTTGAGAGTGGAAGTCTGAAAAGTTGGAAAGGAGGATCCCAAACGTCGATCAACGCAGGCAAGGGGATGGACGATTCAAAGTAGGTTATTTTTTATGGACATCCTTCCACTATGTGGACATCCTTAGGCAATGCTATTTTGCCATCAGCAGATAAGAGCAGTGGCAAAGGCCCCTTTTGCCACTTGGTCATCCACTTTCGAATGTGCTCTTTCAACCCATTATTTGAAAAACAAGCCAAAATGAAACATGTAGAAAGATCTTCCTACTCTGTAACACTTCAGGCAAGTATCTTGACAATTGACTCTACCAGCAGCTTTATGTACACTGGACCTGCAGAAGCTATTCAGGTTCTGCATGTAAAAGAAGGCCATGTTCTAAAGCCAATTAAATTTGGGATTTGTGTTCCTTCATTATTTCAAAATTCATATTATAAAGAGGATTCAGGATATCTTGGACTTTAAACAGTGTGGGTAAATTTTTAATGCATCAACTTTTTCATCAATGTCATTCTCCATCACTTTGAAACTTACCTGAAAAATACCATACTTACTTCATATGCAACTAGTTTTAAGTAGTGCTTGTAATGTAGGGAATGACTAAATAGAATAAAATTGTTGCAGAACATGTAACTTTGATTACATTACCTGCTTCAGTGCAGACGTTTCTAAGATCGGCTCCATTGAAGTCTTCTGACAACTTGACAATTGCTTCCCAGTCTGAAAGTATCAAAAGCAAAACTGTCAAACTGTGAATGAAAATTTCAAGTTTTCGAGTAAGCCTTATGAATATAGACCATTCCAGCTTCTAAACTGAAAATTTGTAACCTCATTAACAACGATAAATAATTATTTACTGCTTCTATTTCAAAATCCATAGGTTCAGCATGCAAAAGAATGCTAAACATAAATACAGCTTATAGTGCTATAAAAGTACATTCTCCATTGATGTTCTGGCTATTTTACATTATTTTACACACGTAAAATAGTGCTGTTAACTCTACTACTACAGAAATTCCTTAAAAATTAAATAATTAATCATCAGTTGCAACCATGATAAATGCACATTCTATCACTGTGTTCTATACCCAAAGTAAAGATCAATTTCATTGATATTTTAGTAGGTGCCTTGTATGCAAGGGCAGAAATTAACAGTTTTCCATACCAATCTCTCCATTTTTGGCAATAGGTGCAGCATGGATCTTGAGGATTTCCATTCTTGCCTGTTCATTGGGAAGAGGAATTTCTGAAGAAGGAAACATTTCTGTTATAGCTGATCATTATATTCAGTTAACCAACAGATAATTTCACCTTATTATTACTCAGAAACAACTTCACATAATAATAACAGAGCTTCTTTGATTAAGTTTAATCTAATCTAATCTAATCTAGAGAAGCATGTCTAATCTAAGTGTTATTTAATTTCATTCGAATATGTTGCATTTAAACCCATTTTTTTCTAGATTGCATTGTTAACCCATTTTTTCTAGATTGCATTGTTCTTGTAGGTTGTTTCCTTTGTCCAGTGACCTGCTTTACCAAACATCAGTTAAACTAGCTAACAGACTCGATGTTAAGCAAGTTGTTGTTAACTTGGAAGTCACTGTTAAGCTGGTTAGTTTAGTTAAGCTAGATATTGTCTTCAACCTGGCTGCAATTCACAGAAGCTGCAGCAATCAACACTACAAGTGCCATGTAGTTTTAAAAACTGTGAGCTCAACATTACCAATTTTTCGGTCAAGCCTTCCAGGCCTCAGAAGAGCTGGGTCAAGTGTGTCAGGTCGATTTGTGGCCATGATAATCTTGACTTGACCAAGAGCATCGAAGCCATCCATCTGATTTAGCAACTACAACACAATAAATTGATTCAAAATAGTCAGACAATTATATTGATACCTCATCACAACACAGAATTTCTCAACTAGTTGATTCAGCAGAGCTGATTTGGGCAACAGCCAGTTGCATGGAATTCACTAGACAACAAAAGCACAGCAAACTGACTTCTTGGCTCAACTTCTGACGTCTACAAACAACTTGTTTCGTACAGATTCAGCAGCAATTTGACATCTTCAAGTGTCACAGTGCTTTGGGGTTAACAACACTTGTGCCAGATTTAAGATTTTGTGCTTTTGTTGTCTGATCGCTGTGACCCATCCATGGCTATAATTCCTCGCTCAGCCGATGGACATAAGACATATTAAATGCGATGCATTGTATATTTACATACTGCTACAGCTCTGTTAAGCTGACCTTGAACCAAACATGATACGAATTTACAACAGTTCAGAAGATATGACACTAAATTATTATATAATTATTATATTATTATACACTGAAAGCAACATAGATTTGCATTAAAACACAGACCTCCATCAGAGTCCTCTGTATCTCTCTGTCTGCAGAAGTGCCTTCCGAAAATCTTCTACCACCTGTACACAATCAGACAGTCTCAGTTAACAGCCGCACAGAGTAAGGCAACATCTAGAAAGCTTTTAACCTTAAAATACAAACTTTCCACTCAGTGGTACTTTACGATCAGACTTTTTGGCCAAATGACAAGAGGCATCGGGTATAAAACCACATAACCGACAAGCAAAGGCTGTTCAACTGTTGGATTGGATTAATCTGCATTTTAACTGTCAATCAAGATTCTGAGGCAATGCTAACACAGCAACATAATAAATCCTGGTCTGCTTCAACTGCACAAGCATTTAACAGCAAGTGCTGCCTCATGGATCCACAGGAGGCAAGGCATACTAAATGAGGCTCCATTTAATGAGGTAATTTTCTTTAGCTGAACTAAAAGTCCCAAAACTGTGTTATAACAGAAGTTGCATTGTTACAACAATGCATGATAAAGGAAGTCATGCTATGTATTCAAAAAATTACAATGCAACAAGGCTTATTCCACAGAAATTGATGAAGGAAGACTACTGCTGACCAATGGCATCAATTTCGTCCATGAAGATGATGCATGGTTGATGATCACGGCCGTAACCGAACATTTCTCGAATCAGCCTTGCACTCTCACCAATGTACTTGTCAACAATAGCACTTGAAACAACCTGCAAATGCAAAGGAAAACAAATCACCTAGTAGTACAAAATCTATAAACAAAATAAAAAGCATAATTACTCTTTAATTTGGCCTGTTGCCATATACAGTACTTCACATACAAATGCCAAACTTGCAAAGAATTGGCCAAAATTGTCACCAGCTTTCAAATTAGTAATAACATATAATAGGTCACCATTTTGGTTTCCCAATTTAATTTACTATGTATTTATTATATTATAATTTATTACATTATTATTATTAATTATAGTACTATATAATTTATTATTTGTTTTATTTATTGTACTTACTAGGTCAGCAAGGTCAGTAAATCTGAATACGAGGCACGAGTCAAAGGGTGCATGAACAACCTTTTCAGGTCCATTACGCAAAGTCTGCTTGGCAGGCTCAAATCCACAATTGTCTGATTAAAAACAATGTTACAGCATTTCCTATGGAAGTCAAAGAAACCCTATCTTGAATCTGCCTTGGAATGTGACCTATGGGTCATGTTCCACATAAGTTACAAAGAACTGAATGCCAATTTTACAGTTTTATTGTGCTCTGATTCGATCTGCAGATAAAGCAGTGAGGGGTCAGTAAATTAGCAATTGGCCACTACGCTATATGTCTAACATGCGTCCTGAGCTGGTTAAGGGACTGACTTCGCATGTGTTACACTACAATTACAGCAACAAGTTAAGATATGCATCAGGATATATTACTGTAATTCAGTCATCTCAGCACAAATAAAAATCAACTGATAATCAGGCATGAAAAGCATTACACCAAATACCCAAGCTAATCAAATCCAATGACTTCTTTTGCACTGGTATCCAATTCATACAGGCTGAACTGATGGCACACTTACTCCAAGAAAAAACACCAGAAATATGCCATATCACTCAAAAACACAAACTGAAATAAATAACTAGTTTGGAACATTTAAAGCCTAAACAACTTTCTATTTCAAATCTGCTCACAGTACCTTAAGAAAGTTGGCATCCAGCTGGGAAGCTACAGCCCGAGCAAGCAAAGTCTTTCCAGTTCCAGGTGGGCCAAAGAGCAAGCACCCTTTTGGCGGTGTTATTCCGACTCTTTGGAAGAGCTCTGGATTCATCAGAGGCAATTCTATGACCTAGTAATCCACAAAAACAATGATATAAGAATGATCAAAGTATCAGTCAGTGACATTTACTCCAGGAAACCCTACAGCAAAGCGAATTCCCATAACATCAGCCTGGTCCATAAACTGGAACCTCACAACAATGCTACCTTTAGGATCCATATCAAATCCTATTATAATGAGGTTTCACCACACTGATGTCATGCTCAACCACTGAATCAAATTTGGCATCCATATCCATGACTGCGTTATAACAGAATCATTTTTAAAAACAATATCATAAAAAGGTGCCAGTGAACCACTAAATAAGTTTGTGAAGATAGTTGTTGAAGAAAATGCAACCTTGAAGAGTTGGAATTTTAGTCTGCCTACAGGCTAAATCTGAAAGAGAATGATGGGCTCTCTTGTTGATAACGTAGTGGATTGTTAATTACTGAAAGTGTAAGTAGAACATAAATAGCCCATGAATGAAGATAGTTTAACAGGAGATACCTACTTCTCGCAACTCTCGAATCTGTTCACTAAGACCACCGATCTGTGCATAGCTGATATTTCCGGGATCTTCAGTTGACATATTGTAAACCAAAGGATCAACCTCTCGAGGCAGGTACCTAGAGTAATGAAAGTCATTCAACAACTTTTAACTGTTTATTCGCAAGCCAAATCATTCCCAGTCTGTATTTGGCAATCATTTTAACACAATGTTTGCCGTACACAGAAAACCTCAATATTTCCTGCAGAACTGGAACACAAATGTATAGCTTAACAGTTGCCAACACAATCAATAACATCGAAACTGGTCTACATACACCATAAACACATTACACACTGCTAACCTCTGGAGCTACTGTATCTCAAGAACCGGTTCTTAAAATAAGCTCCTGTGCCCTCATGGAACATATGTGAATTGCTCGATTTCTGTACTTCATCCCTTGAGCTGGCAGTGGATGATTCTCATGGTCCGGGACACAGAGCCAGCGCAGTGCAGGACTTGCTGTTTACTTAACAGTTTACACTGGTACCACTGGTACCAAATTATACTATCTGGTGATAAAGAAGCATGTGCACAAACAACATGTCCAGGCTCATTACATGGAATCCGCTAAGCAGGTGCACCCCTGCAATCTTTCACCAACAGACACAACATGCTAACTGAATAGACCAACGTGTGGTTCCTAAAATGTACTAAACCGCACCATATAAATGCCTAAATTAATTCACTCCTTCATTCAGTCAGGAAGGAAGGAAACGAAAGAAGGAAACAAAGAAGTACCACTACAGAAACAGAGCAAACTAAATCAGACCTGCAATGGTAATTAACAATTAGCAATCAACAAACCCTAAGGGTAACTGTGCAATGCTTATTAACAAACCTTCAACTACTTTGCATCAGAATTTGCATTATAATAGAAGGATGTTCAGGTGTGGAACAAATCAGTCTGTACCTCATGATGGTCAGTGTCGTCATGTCAAGAGCCACACGGGTGCCTGACTTCAGCTTGGTTTTGTCCAGCTGCCTACGACATCCCACGACATAACGAGGTCCATTTGTCGCCTTAACGATGACTATGCATCAAAAAACAATATGACATTAACACAAACGCAACACCACATATCTCAAGGAGCGACCAGTTAGGCTTCAAAAGACACAATGTGAATACAAGATCAGACATAAAATACCAATTCGTAATAGAAAGTTTGTTAAAACCTTTGCTAGCCGGGGCATCTCGGAAAATTGGAAAACTGGAACAAACAGGCATGTCTTTGAAAATTATATCTTAACCAACACTTCAAGGATTTCCCAGTTCTTGATAAGCAGAGAGTCAGAAACTAATCTAACCTAATGACTTCTGCAGCGCCGTTACCACAATGTCCAAGGCATCAATCAATGGTTATATCAAGTGACATTGTAATTAAATATCATAAACCATTGGAGAAGCCGTGTTGAATTCCAGTAGGTCAGAGAAACTAGAAGTTAGGTTATGGCGGGTAAGTTAGTTGAAAGAGACAAGTTTTAAGTTTACACCTGGATTAGAACTGACTGGAGAACCTCGATTCAATCACATGTATCTTAAAAAATTATATCTTAACCAGCACTTCAAGAATTTCCATTTCACGATAAGCAGAGAGTCAGACAGATGACACATGCACCAAATTCAATAAATTCAAGTGAAAAATTTGGCAAGACAGCACACAGTCACATTCAGATTCTCTTTATTCGTGCGTTCAGTTATGTCAGAAAAAGAATTCAGTGTTTGCTAACAACTTAGGCAGTCAAAAACAAGTGCAAAAATGCAGAAAAAATATCACAACTCTCACTTTACAAACACGAGAACAACTTACACTTGTCCTCAGTAAGCTGCTTTAGAACTTCACCAACGATCTGCCAAATGCAAAGAGAACTCATAAAAATTATTTGAAATTATATATTTTTATGACATTGTATGCATCTGAACATTTTAAATCACTCTTCAGAAACCCTGTGTGCATGTAAAAATTTATATAGCACATATTCAAAAGCTCTCAAAGGCACTAAAAAACCTAAAAGATATGCCTGAAAATGTTTCTTGAGATATTGCATTAGTGGAGCAGACTATATTGAAACATTACCAACGTATTCTACTGAAGTAGCAACACAATACTTAAAATTTATATACAGCTCAACAAAATTAGGATCATATATCAACTTAAATAATCCTACCTGTCCAACACTTTGAAGTGCTTTCAAATCATTTTCGGACTTTTCGTATTGCTTGGTCAACTCTTTGAGGTTTTCTCTTGCTAAACAATGAAAAATATTTGAGTAAATTAGAAAATACAGTAACTGTGATTACAAATTTATATAGCATCGCTTCATGAGAAACTAATCAAAGGCACTCTCTATGCCAGCCTAAATGAGTATTAACATAATTATAACAGAAATCAGAGTAAGTACTGAAAACTAGCCATTGACCTTATTAATCTGCATTTTTGGATCTTGACTGGATCTCTCTAGGCAAATTACGATTACAGCTATAAAGTGAAGGCTGTCAACGAGACATGGCTACAGTACTTTACAATGAAAAAGCCAGTTTTGCGAAACTGCTAAATCACAAAGATGTTAATAAATGTAATTAATCGACGTTAATATTCCATTTAAGTGGTTTCATATTTAACAGTAACCAATCATAACACCTTCACCCAATGGCAGAACAGCATCACAATTGTAACTCTAATCGCGTCCACTTATATAACACCATTTGAAAGACTCGATGGTTTTGAATAAGACACTTCAAAAAAATTTCAAAAGTCATTCTTTCATGGAGAATGAACACCAGTAATCGCCACAGACGAACGCCGTAAAGTAAAAGAACATCGCAATAAGCTAAGCGTGTGTAAATATAAACAAATTAGTTTAAAATTCAGAAAAAAAACATGCACAGCTACTGAGAATAGTTATAATCGGTTTAGCTCAGGCGTCAAATTTTGGAGATTCGATCCAACTTCGATTACCGGGTATTTTGAGTACGTTAATTCGATAGACACCCGGTAAATGTATTCCAGGTGACTCGGCAAATTTGAACTAGTTTCATCAGCCTTGTAAGAAAACAGGTATAAGTACTGAACAACAAATTAAGTGATACTTGCTTTCTTTAAGTTTAGCATCGAGTTCCTTGTGTTCAAGAAGCTTTTTCCTATATTCCTGGAGGATTTTTTCCCTCGGATTAACTGGATCGACTTGCATCGGACTCATTACACTAGTCGCCGCCATTGTTATTACTACAGCCCGAAGAATGGAAGTCGCCAATCGCCACAAGCCCAAACGTAAGAGACGTGCGCTACCAAAAATGAAATCTTATTTCTGTATTTATTAGGCGCCACTATAGAATGACAGCATCAATCGAAGGCGCGGATCAGTTGTGAGTTAAGGACTTGCTGAAGCTCCCTACACAGTAACCGTCTCAAAGAGGATCGAACCCGTACTCTCCGCGATATGATCGCTCTATCCAATGTGCTACCGAGCCCCATCTTACTACATAAGTTGAAACAGTAAGATTCCATTTAATCGAATCTTAGAACTCATATAGCGCCATACCATGATGCACTAGGCATTAATCGATGGCACTATAAAACAGATTCACGATCTCGGTCAATTCGATCATTTCCAAGGGTCAATCCAGTGAGACAGAAGGGCAGCCTACAAAGGATAAGCATGCTGAAACATATCTAAAACGTCTTGAAAGGAGGACGGAAAGACATTTTTCTATAGCGGCGGTATGGCCTCGACCCTGCTCATTTTTCAATAAATTGATTGGGTGAAACCTGTAACCACTACTGCCCGTTTGAATGGGTGCCACATTCTGTGGACAAGGACAACTTTCGGCACGTGTGCCTTTCTGATGCTGGCCCCTAGACTTTGGAACTCTCTTCCGGCAAATCTTTGCCCTGCGGTCAGTTTTGGCCTTCAGATCTCCACCAAAAACTCATCTCCTCCTGGAATCATTTAATTCGTAGGCTGTTTTCTTGTGTCTCCTCGGACTCCCTTCTTGGCTTTCGACCAGACTCACCATGAAATTTGGCTTGCACAGCGATTTTGCTTAGCAGCGACCATCGATTGATGCCTTGAGCACTAATACAGTGGCGACGCTATAGAAGTTCTCAGATTGTTATTATTATTACATCCTCTTCCACAAAACCTATCCTGATTCCTCCTCTTCTCACTGCTTGCCTGATCCTTGGATATTGATCTGAAACTGACCTTCTCTGCCTACCGAATTTGTTTCGACAGAGCGCCTATGAATAAGCTGGTTCCATGACTTGGCTTTCTTTGGGCGATGTAGAAATCTCGAGTTTACAATAATACACAAACCCTGAAGCTATGAGTACTGCGTTTATTAACTACACACCTCACAGATTAATTGTAGGCCTAATCATTTGAAAAATATTTTGCTCAAACGAAATAATTACAGATAAGCTAGGACAATAATTAAATACATTTCTGTACAAAAACAACAAGAACAACACCTATCAGCGTTGGCACAAATTATTCAAACTAGAAAATAATTTGTTATGCAAATTTAAACCACTCTAAGAGAATTTCCTTGCAACAGATCAAACATGTGTTAATTGGCCAAAATTTGTGTTATGTTTAAATAAATGCATAATTACAGCATATATATTCATTACAAATAAACATACATTATACATCTAACATTCTAATACAGACAAAATGCGCAATGAAAATATGAAATTTACAAGCAACGGCACATATTCTAGTGCCTACTCATAAACAAAATATTTAGTTTTATGTGTTAAAAGTCTAACATCTAGCAGTGTTAATGTTATTTTCCTGAGTTTTTGCCTGCTTTTTCATAAACAGATGAACAGATGACAAGTAATTACTTCTACAGCAGCTGTTCCGCTTGGTGTGAATATAAATCTGGAACCTGCAAATGCACCACATTTAACCACTTGGCAACTGGCTTTCTGACAGAGAAACATAAGATAAATATGTGAATTAGCTACATATGTGATCAACATGTTAATTCATCACATGTGCAGTTATTTTACGTTAACATATCACATATGCTGACGTCATGTGTGGTTGTAGCATTAATAGAAGCAGCTTGTATGCAGATGTTGTGCAAAGAGCACATATGCTAATATCACTTTAACACAAGCACCACAAAAAATTAACATAAGCAGCTCAAAAGTAGATGTCATGCAAGCAGGACATATGCTGATGTCACTTTAACATAAGCACTACAAAGAAATTAACATTAGCAGCTCATATGTATTCGTCACATTAACATAGCAACAAACATGCAAACTACACATTTTGTAAGAAACCCATAATCCATGAGCAGCACATGTTTGGAAGCTACGTTAACATATGCAATCCCATATGCAAAACAACTTTCACGCAGGCAGCACAGATATAGCATTAAATTAACATAAGCAGCACATATGCAGATGTTACGTTAGCATACACAAACACAAACCGGAAGCACAAGAAACTGATGCACATATTTCAGCAACATTTACCAGGATATTTCAAATTGTGATCTCATTTAGCAACAATATAAGTGTTACATTTATGAGACCATAGTTAAATAAAGCACAGAGCTAATCGTTTATTACCAACGTCTGTGAATAGGAACCTCAGAGCATTGGTCTCCAGGTTCAAGGACCCACGACATTAACTGCAAACTCCACAACAGTTCAGAGACTGGACAACCCTTCCTCACAAGTTATAGAACTTACAATAATTTAGTCAACGATTATTTAACACAGCATGTTAAAAGCCATACAATTCCAAGCAATAAATATATAAACATACAACACAGCGACTGTTATTGATTTCTTTGTGAATATCATATGCATATGTGATCATGAGTATAGAACGCTGGTGGAGGGATCAGAGGTAGACCAACCAGAGAATGGCTGGACGACATCAGAGACTGGTACGGGACGGTTATACACAGCCTGAGTCTGTTGGCACATGACAGAGGATAGTGAAGATCTACAGTAAGGCATGTGATAGACACCAATGGGCAATGAGAACCAATGGGCAGTGAGACCACAGACTCAAAGAAAAAGAAGATGACGATGACAATCATATGCACCTAAAGCCTTAACTTAGCAACGACATCTTTATGTCACTCAACTGATAAACCTGTCATGGATTTAAGTCTGGAAATCCCCTGATTATTGACCCAGATTATTAACAAAACTGAGCTGAATTGGCTGTGTACAAATCTATTCAAAAGTTTCCGCTTAGAAGCGATAACCATAGTAATCTATGTATGATGAGCTGCCTTGCCCACTGTTTCTACTGGCGTTTGCAGCGTTACGCTCTCTGCGGGCCACGCGGCGATAGGCTTTCAATTTCTGACGTTCTTGTTCCTCCTTCTCTTTCGCTGCTTTTTGCTTTGCCTTTAGCCACCTGAAACAATTCATTACAAGGAAATTCATAAGTTAAGGCAAAGGCAAGTTGAAGCATGAGGAAGTACGCTATTAAGAGTTTTGCCTGGAACATCATACACTCATATATATGTATGTATACATTTTATGTAAAGATAATGTAGGCCTATGTATGTATGTATGTATATATGTATGTATAGATGTATGCATCTGAAATATTTATATAGCACCTTACGAGAACCTCACAACAGCTATCTAACAGATCAACAAAGATCCATCTTCAATGGACAAGGGTCAAGCTTTTATTTCTCTGCTACTTGAAAATTATGCCAGGTGTGCAGACGTAACACTGAAGTTCTTAATTATTACACCTTTAAGGTATCTGCTTAACCCAAGACACTGAATTACATTTTGATTTCATCATAGGTGTGAACTTCTCTAGAAATTTGGCACTAGACATGCCATGGATGGAGCCACTCAATATTTTCATTAGTTACCTCTAGAAACGAAGTGGGTGTGTGAACATCTATTGTAATTCTGCAAAGCTAAAATGGGATGGAAGGGAGTTGAAAGGATGAAAAGTGAAAATGCCCCTCAATTGCTAATAATTGTTAGCAACTTTTATAGCACCAGCGTGTAGCGCACAGTCGATGTAACACCAAAACAAAGCCAAGGCCTGCTCAATACCAAGAGCCAGTCACTTCCGACAAGACATACGAGATATGGTTTCTATAGTAACAACCATAACATACTGAATTAAAGTACATGTTGTCGTTCTAAACTTCTTATCAGAGGCCAGTGATATTAAAGTGTTCAGGTTATCAGCATGTCCCTAAACAAAAACCTATGCCTGAGAAAGCTCAAAAAATGTTTTCAGCTTATCACAATGTCATACCTCTTTTGATATGCTGGAGAGCTCTCTTTGCAGGACTTCTGACAGGTTTTTAATGCATTTTAGCAATAAGTGCTAAGATAAGCACATTTTTATCTCCCTTGGCAGGAATCAATTAATGCATGATACATAATTGTCTAGCTAGAGATACATGCACACATACATACATACTGTCTGACTGTCTGCTTGCCAGACTCTTTGTTTCTTGACCTGGAATCAAATCGGACCCTTCCTGCCTACCAAATTAGTTTTAACTGAACATCTGTAAATAAGCTGGTTCCCGCGACTTAGCTTTCAAAAGGTGCTGTAGAAATCTTGAGTTTACAATTGCTTATATGCCTGATACACACAGAAGTCTATGAGACAGACTGACAGCTATATCAAACAAGATGTTTCCAAACCCATAGGAAAGTATGCTATGATGGAAGAATAAGTGAGTTGGCAAGGTTATTCTGCTGTAAACACCAGCTGAAACTCGCTTTAATGTGTGTATACATGTCCGTGTGTACGTGTAAATGTATGTATGACAGCTTTGGTGGACTGACCTTCTGGATATTAACCTGACTGCAGCTTGGCTTTGGTGCACATCGGCTGATGCCTAGTGCATTAGACACCGATGCTACAGAAGTTACTAATTACTTACTTTGTATGTATGTTCGAATATATATGTATGTATATGTGTATCTGAATATTTATAAAGCGCTTTTAAGTACACCTCAAAGTGCTTTGATGAATTGTCGTTGGTAAAAGAACCTGCTTCATGATACTCACATTTCACTGTGCCCACACTGGGCCCAGCTGCCACCAGTGACATCACGTGGGCTCACTGTGGGCCCAGTGAAATGCAGCTATCTGAGAGTTAGCTAGGACCTTACTTCTTGAACTCTTCTTCACACTGTGTTTCTGAGTGAGTCTGCCATTGGCTCTCATTGTACTTTTCCTCTTCCTGTTTTAGTTTCTTTTCATTCTGCAGCTGCTGCTCTTTCTTTGCCTTCCATTTTTCAAAGGCTTCACTGGATTTTTCCTGAAATAATGCACAAAAAATAAATCTTACATATCTAGCACAATTTAATGTAATCGATGATTTATACAGCAATGGTGCTATATAAATGTAACTAGCCATGCCTCGATACATTATTTTATCATTACACTGTACAGTGAAACTTAAATGAACGCACAAACCCACTTCAAAAATAATGATTGATCTTAAATTGTCAATGGAATAAAGGTAACGTAACTTCTTAGAAAATTCACTGGAATTATGATACTTCACAAATAATTAGTTTAAAAAGCTTATGAGTTATGATACTTCACAAATAATTAGTTTAAAAAGCTTATGAATTATGATACTTCACAAATAATTAGTTTAAAAAGCTTATGAGTTATGATACTTCACAAATAATTAGTTTAAAAAGCTTATGAATTATGATACTTCACAAATAATTAGTTTAAAAAGCTTATGAAACTTAAAAATTATGATAATTAGAAAAATATTATGGTTAGTTAGTTAGTTATCCAGACAATCAATATAGCGCCTTTTAGGTACCTCACCAAAGTGCTACCTACACTGGCCTAAATGATGTTTGAAATTCACTAGGAAATAAAAGTTCATCAGTAAGCAAACAGTGTCCAGATAACTACAAGTCACCACTGGTGGTCGTCTGCACAAAAGCACAGCATAACCAACAGATACATTATGAGCTCCACACACTGAAATATTCAAAATCTCATTGACAAAATTCTGATAATCAACAGATAATCTCAGTTGCTGGCCCACAGCTTTGGAATTCATTGCCAAGTTCTATTCGTTCCGACAGTTCTGTGATGTAATTCAGGTCTAAGCTAAAGACACATCTTTCTCAACTCGGTTACCCACCGTAGCCTGGCTTCTGGCTTCTCCAACGGTGTATGATTTTTGACTGTGATTTTGACTTGACGCGACCATCGATTGATGCCTTGAGCATTGTGATAGCGGCATTGTAGAAGTCATTAGATTAGATTAGAGATAAACCATCTGCCAAAAACGTACTTTTTGCTTTTCTTTATCGTCTTTGTTCTCTCTCTTGTTCTGTTTCTCTCTCTTCTCTTGCTCTTTCTTCGTCTTCAGCCACTCCTGAAAGATTATATCAGATTCTTCTGCCTTCCGACGCTTCTCTTCATCTTTCTTTCGTTTCTGCTCGTACTTCTCCATGTTTGTCATTGATGAAGACTGCTGCTTTTTCTGCAAGCTGCTCTGTGAGTTGTGTCGAGCAGAAGTTGGCACTTTCTGCGAGTCACTGTGCGAGTTATCTCGAGCAGACATCACCCCTGTTCCTTTACTGCTGTTGGATGCTCGTCGCGATGAACCAGACGAGTCACTGTGACTGACAGACGAAGTTTCGGAAGACTTTCTTAGGGGTTTCTTGGCAGCAGATGATTTGGCCTCTGCCTTTGATGAATCAGGTGTAGCAGGTGATGCATTTGCTGGCTGCGAAACACTTGAAGGACCTACAACGTAAATTTCCCTTTCCTCAGGTGTCAAGTCCTTCACTGCAACAACCTCAAATCTTCCATTCCTTTCAAGCACAACTCTTTCCTCCTCATCTGCCTCGTGCTGCGAATCCTCCTTCTTTCTTGACGCATCTCCGAGTTCATTGTCTGCCATCTCTGCCTTTTCACTACTCGCTTCAGGACACCTACCCTCTTCATCGCTGTCTGGGGAACTCTTTTCTAGCTTGTCTTCATCTGTGTGGCTTTTTTTCTTGACATCTGATTTACGTTCTACTGATTCACCAGAATCTGAGTCAGAATGATAGTTGTGCAGTTCGTCATGTGGACTTGTTTCCAGTTCGTCTTCCATGTTGTGGTCAGGAGGAGGTGCTACAAAATCGACCAGATTCTCCTTGAACTGGATCTTTCGATTTCGCTCCTCAGGTGCAGGTAACTGTTCTTGAGCAAGTTCCTTGTTTAGCTGCCTTAGCCTCTCAGAAACGTCATAATAAGGACCTGGTTCATCTTCTGTTTCATAAAATCAACAAAAACCAATTTACAAATTAATCAAACACCAACAAAAACCGATTTACAAATTAATCAAACACATGAAAGGAAGCTAAACAATAAATTAAATAACAAGGTATGGCAGATAATGCAACATAAATTACCACACACACATTGACCTCTGTAAGTTTATTCATTTGAAACTCTCTTTCCTTGTCTCTGTAATCAGCAAATTTAAAGGAACATTTTCCACACAAAGCACTGCCCTTAAAAATGGTCAAAACAAATACAAATATGATGGTATCTTATAATGCCCTGCTTCCAACGCACAGAAATGCACACATGACCATATGATAGAGCAATGATGGTGCAAAGCAAATCTGCGTGATGGACTTGCTCAAGTTCCCTAAGTGGTCCAGCCTTGGGTGAGACTCAAACCCCAACTTGCTAAGTGCGCTAACCAATCCCACAACAAAAGTAATACACTTGTAGATACCCCTAAGAAGCTGACACACCACTGATGTAACCTTTGGTTAAGGCACATACATGACTGCAGCTATCCAAAACAAGACACCTATCTCTTCATGTTCTGGACCTTCTTCCATGCAATGCGGCTATGTTGTTTCATTTGCATCATTGTATACACCTATTAAGAGTCATGTTTCTGCTTCAGATCAAAGATCCTTGAAATACCAGGACCATGCTTCTGGGGAAATTCCATATAAGCACTCAAATAATTGTGTTATATGAACATTTTTAACCTGTCTGTGACCCTGTGTTAAATTAAATCAAAAGTTCCCCACCTTGCATCTAATGCTGAACAAAATCACACCAATTTACCAACACATTTCTAACAGGTCTGTGACCCTAATTTAATTATATCATATCAGTTTCTTATCTTGCAATCAGTGCCGATCAAAACCACAATGATTTACCTGTAAAACCAAGATCCAACTTAAGACTTTGTAACTCTCCGGCGGCTTTCTTTTGGTCATCAGTCATTTTAAATTCAGAGCCATACAGGATATCATCATCATCATCGTCCTCGTCGTCGTTAAAACTATCGCTGTCACGATTTGCACTATGAACTTCAGAACCTAATCCATTAGCATTATAATTTTTATTTAAGCTCTTCTTAACACTGCTGTGAGATTGTTTATCTTTATCTTCTTGGTATTTAGAACGATCCTCTTGCACTGTGGACATTTTGTAATTATTCTCTGGGTTTGAAAGGCATGTTTTGGGTCAATGGCAATAGATTCAGTTTATTAAGATTACTGTAAAATAGCTTTGTTGTATTTGTGTATCTTGGGGTTAGAGACAATACTGCAGCGCAAAAGTCTGGCTTTCGAAACACGAACAAAAAATTAATACTTAAACATATGGAATCGACTGTTACATTTCAATTTGTAGTGCTGTTTCTGCTACCGTTTATCCTAACCTGAGTTTTCATAAGCCGACTATATCTTAGATTATAAGTATCAAAATAAGACTTTTGTTTAACTACAGGCCGTTTCGCGTAAGCTAGCGATAAGAATCTTATCGAACTCTTAAGACTAACATCTTGCCGTCTTTCGACGTAGGGTTAAGGACGCGCCGTTGTTATCGATGCCGTTTCCATAGCAACCTCCCAAAATCTGATACTTGATTGAAGTTAACTTGTCGTTTAAAAGCTTCTATATAAAAATTTTACAATAAATATGTTTAAAACAATCATCAAACTGTACCTTTGTGCGAGTTTACTTGTAATTCAACATTTGATATCAAAGGCTGCCGGCCTTCGCAGTTGCTTGATCTCCAGGTATGGCAATTTATGTGCTGATTAAGGCGGGCAAACTTATTTAGCACAATTATTCCAATATCTTCGTATTTGTAATTTAACGTTAGAATATTCCATCCACTGGTGTAATATACTCGACAATTACCACATTTCTTCGAAATTCATACTTTTTGGCTTATTTCTACATTACTGCAGGCCTTTAATACCGGACGTCTTATTCTAATGAGCAAAGTTGTTAATTTTCAATGCAGAAGATAAATTAAGCATCTGCTGGCAAAAGCTCTAGAAATGGCTTTAACAATAGTATCAGAGCAATTAATCAAGCTTTTTGTACAGGTAAAACTCTGTACATAAACAGTGGACGTTGCTCATAACCATAGGTTTTAGCTTATCATTATTAAATTTAAAAGTTTCTCAAAGCTACAGTAAGATTTTCTGAAATTACTTCATATGTTCAATTTTGCATTTTTTGGCAGTATGTATTTACAAACATCAGCTGCATTAACTGCCAGTAAATAACAAAACAAGTTTGTTTTTCATTTTGAGGCCCTGGAAAAATGGCCTATTACGGTGGAGAGCAGTTATACAAATTTCCTGCTATAAAACATTACATGAAGCCATCAACAACCACATCAAAACATTTCACAACGCAGCAGTTCTGATATGTTTGTCGTTTTCAGTGATGCTGAATTGGTTGGTCTGCATATCTATTTGATTTCTGACAAAAACAGAAATCTTTCCAAAATATTTATTTTCCTAGTTAATTAAAATTAAAACTAAAGTAATATAAACTGGTTAATTAAAATTAAAACTAAAGTAATATAAAGACCTTAATCACAAATATGCAACACTTAATTATCAGCATCAACAAAATGTCCATAGTTGGTGAAAACTGTCATGTCTAAACCCAGTTACACACAGATGCATAGAGGTAGATAAGATTGCTCGTAATTCACATGTATATATTTTATTTAGTAAACCACAATAACAAACTCAAACAAAATTATTTAAATATTGATTTCGTAAAATATTAATAACATAAAAATAATATTACACTGCAAATACATTACATAATGAAGTAAAATTAAACATAATTGTCACAGAAACAAATACATGATTTGATGAACACATCAGGTACTTACAACTACAGTAGCATGACATGGTACAGTACCATTACCATACAAAGGGTAACATCATTTCACCAATGGTACATTAAATATATCACAGAATTAGATAGACTGCTTAAAGATACCACACTGCAACCATCAAACTCATGTTAATATTTGGCTATGGTTCTTAACAGTGATCAGCTAAAAATACAATTAATACGAGTATCACTACTCAAAGAAGTTCTTAAAAGATGCCATGTAACTGTTCACATACAAATATGCATATAAATACATGTAAACTGACATGAAATCATTAATAAGGTCGGATCCTGAAGGCCGCTCCCATTATGGCCCATGTGAGCTTAGAAAGTCAGTGCAAACAATGTGAAGCAGGCATGCAGAGGCGGATCTACAGGGCAACTACTCCAGCCTTGGTCCCCTAAACTCAGATCGGGGCATGGCATGAGTGGCTCCCAGGAGCAGCCCTTGACTATTGCACATGTTGACACATAGAGAGTACGGGTGTTCATGATTGGGGTCAAAAGCAGTAATGTTCAGATACTGTCACACAAGCTAGTATTGGGGTTGCATTCTGCAACTGTGGTAGCAGTTACTTTGAATCTCTTCACATGTCCACTATTGCATCATTCCACTTTAATGACCTTTTCCAATGCATCCATCACAATCTAACTCATTCGACTTTCACGAACTGCAACTTTTTGTACAATAAGCAGTGTATATGGATATGGTACAAATCCTACTATATTACCAGTTCTTATGGAAATTTCAGAAATTGAAATTTCATCGTCAAATCACACAACCCACAAAGAAAGGGTTACGTGGGAGATCCTTGTTCCATACTTCAGATTCAAAATACAGTGCACTTCCTCATCCACTGGACTGTCATGATGGAATACTCTTCTGTTGGAAATCCAACTTGTTCCGGATCGGATGATGCACAAGAAACATTTTTCCGCAAGATTTAACACACACCTTTTCAGAACTGTTAAGTAGCCATGTTGGAGTGCTTTTGACAGAATATTAAAGGTGCTACAAAAATATCCTGATACATACATAGATACAAAGGATACTCAACTGGGATTGCAGCTGTTGTATTTGCACTTCAGCCAAAACCCTATCTGATCCATCAGAATTCAACCCAGTTTCTGCAACGGTATATGAATTTTGACAGCGATTTTGACTTGAAGCAACCATGAAATTGATGCCTTGAGCATTATGAAAACGGCGCTATAGAAGTCATTTGATCAGATGAACCCAGTGTGCTGAGGATTGTTGTAGTTTAATAGAGGTATGCAGTAAATGATAAATGAAATAAATTACCTTCCATCACTCACCACTTACTTACCACTAGAAATTCTTATACAAATATGACATGCAACAGTTTTTATTAGGAACCTCTAAATTTTGTGCCACAACATCACACACTGGTCTCTTTTTTGAATTTGTTCCGCAGTTGCTGCTTCTGCAGAACCCATACATCTGCTAGACTCCCTTCAGAACTTGATAACATCATACGACGGCGATGTCGATGATTGCTTTTACCGATTGGTCTCAGTAGGTCTGCATGTTGGGTTTTTCCGCTCCGTGGACCAATTAAAACACGTTCACAATCCAACGGTTTATTGATTTCATGAAGTTCAGACCTGCGCTGGAAAGGATCTTTGGCTGGCACATTCTCCGTCAACAGTCTTGAACGCTTCCTACTGCTTTTCGAGTTTTGGGAAGAGCTTTTCGAAGAAGACATCTGACAGTTTGGATTGAGGTTCCAGCTAACCTCAGCAGGCAATGTTTCAACCCGGCGATCACCAGTGGCACTGGATGTCCTAAACTGATGGTGCTTTGACTTATCCTTCAAACGCTTCACCGGTTCTAGGCGCCTGGAAAAGGCAACTCTATCCCGGTCGTACAATCCGTCGTCGGATACTTCCAGGAAAGGGGAGGTTACAGGATTGTCACTAACTGGGAGAACTGGCAAGGCAGAGGCGTCTGAGCATTCAGACGACTTACAAGTTCTCACATAACTTCCAGTTCTAAAACTTTCCGGAGCTTCACTGCCTACAATGAATTCATTCCTAAAGCCATCATGTTCAGGGACAAGATCTACTTCACCAAAGTCACAAGAGTCTTGCCTCGGTGATTCTGCATCACAAGGCCAGGTCTCAGAGTATTTCGAGCTCATTCTGCGCAACATCTTGCTTTCACTGAATGGTCTGTCGAAGACAGTTGTGTTTAAGCTACTGTAGCCAGCACCTGTCTTAGGATTAGCAAAATCAATCAGTTTACATTCCTCGGCACTGGAACCCTGCTGTCCACTAGATGAATTTCGACAACGTTCGCTGGACCTTTGCGTCTTGCACTTCTTACGCTCCCAGTATTTCTTCGCGGCACTTCGCTGCCTCATGTTGTTGAAAACATTCGGCAGTGACGAGTCATTCGAGAAGGGTACAGGAACAGAGGGCAACATCGGGGTCGTTGAATTACCAGAAGGAAGTGAATCTACATCCAGTTTGGACCTGCGTGCAGCACCTTCCGACGAATTCACCTGGCTTGACCTCCAGGCACACGAAGAACTCTCAGTGGCAACATCTACAGACAGATTATCCGAGCAAGCCGGCGTCTGGAGATCATGGTCTGTTGCAATATTAGGACTGACTGCATCATATTTAGCTTTTGTATTGCTCCGTAAACAGCATACTAGTTTCTCACGAACATCTTCACGTCCTACACAGCAATAGATAAACAAAAGCACAGCCAGACTGACGGCTGCAGAGGCATAAAGCCACGGGAACAAGATCTCCTGTACCGGAATCACTGGAAATGGAAGCACAGCCGCAAATGCACCGGTAGTCCACGTCAGCAGGTACAAAAGCAGGATTGCAGAAATTGCCTTCATCTGGTGTTTTGGATTG
Source organism: Norana najaformis (assembly GCA_964023275.1). Taxonomy (NCBI): domain Eukaryota; kingdom Metazoa; phylum Annelida; class Clitellata; order Crassiclitellata; family Hormogastridae; genus Norana; species Norana najaformis. The sequence continues at coordinate 7,511,503 of OZ029925.1, forward strand.
TATGCAGCATCGATTGCACTGTTGACTGAAAGTTCGTCTCCCTCGGACGCCTGTTGTGTTGGGAGAAAGGACGAGGAACTATGGGATGCTATAAGGTCGGGTCGTGCTGTTAGATGTCTGTCGCCAGGTCTACCGGTTGAAGGGGAACCAATGCTTGGGTGAACGTGTGTGATGTAGCAGATATGGATCAGAAGGAAAGTGCTGATCAGCAGAAGTAGACCAGCAGGAATGAAGAACATGAGTAAAGACGACTCTTGAGCCAGAAAACAGCTGCAAATGAACAAGAAAAACAGTTAATGCCACAATCCTAAATGATTTAAATGAGTTCTTAAATTATTGTAATAGCCTTAGTTGCAGGGTCCATTTAAGAAAGGCGACATAGAAAGGCCAGCACCATCTCACAAATAATAGGAGAACAAACAATCAAGATTGAACATAACAGAAATCAACACGGAATTTTCCTCAGAAGAGACATTTTGCAAATTAGTGAACAGAATCTTTGCATGGGATAGATTTGTTATTTCTATTCTGCTACTTTTTGTGTTACAAAAAGGTAAAAATGATCCTTCAGCTATTGAAACTTTACATGTGTATACACATAGGCATTTGCCCACCCTAACACAAATTCTGATCTTATCTAATCCTGAGGCATATTCAAGTATGTATGCGTGTGTACTCGCTGGCATGGCCAAATTTTGAGTCACCTGCAGCATGATCTATTCATGAGCACTAAATATGCAGAACGGCTCAAAATCTTACAGAGGCTTTTGGAGGGTCTATAGTGGTGCTATAAACATGCTAGTTACATTACAGTAAATAAAACAAGTCTTTTACTAGTCCTTGTTGTAGCTGTTCCAGCTGATGGCTGCACTGATTCCACACAGGATGAACGCCACTCCCCATCCGAGTAGGTAAATAGTAACAACTGATCTCGGGGCTTTGGGTTCATCTTCCAGCGGGCCTTCAACTGGCAGTCGGGGCTCTGTCGCTTTTGTCAGCTTCTTTCTCAGTTTGCTACAGTACATCAGATGAATCAAATTACCACTTCTCCATTCTGCTAAAGGTATGGTACGGTAAGGTAAGGCAATGTGAAGCATGGTGAGGTTAGGTGAGATGAACTTTGATAAGGTAAGATAAGTTCAGGTAAGATAAGGTAAAGCAAGTTACTACAAGGTAAGGTAAGAGTTGGTAAGGACCTTTCAAAGCTCATGATTTGTGAATGGACATTATTAGTGAGTGAGTTAACCTCTAATTATGGACTGTCGCTCTCAATGATTTACTCTTCACTTCTGCTGTATCCATCCCATCCCCTCCCTTCACCATTATTTAATTTCTCCAATGTATTCTTCATTTTATCAAGAAAGATTTAGATGCAATACAACAGGTAAAAACACCAGATTTCCATATAAGAACTTCTCAAAAGCAGTGAACACACAGCTGTTTAACTGTTAAAAATAACAAACAAGGATCGGCTAAGTAAGTAAACTGGCAAATACGGATGGAGTAAGTAAGTAAGTAACCTTTAACAGACAAATGCACAATCTTTACAAACAAAAATGCATAAAAACAGTAAAAAATGCAATGAGAGTAGGAGGAACAATAAAACAATGCAACAAAATATAACGGCTCAAAATCAAACATTAAAATAACAATCTGAGTCAAAACTAACAGCATTCATAGCTGAGGAACAATACATACTAGCATAATCACAGTATCACAACAAACAATTAAAACCTGCAAAATTAGGAGTCATTGACTTACTATGAGATTATCGTTAGCCAGACAAGAACTGACAGTGAGAGAAAATGAAGAGAAATGGCTCCAATGGTGCACAGCAGTGGCGAGTGATCAGCTGGAAGCCAAAGTACGTACACGACGCTCAATAGAAAAAGCCCAGCACACATGTTGCATTTGGCATGACATGTTTTACGCGACATTTTCAACCTAAACAATTAGGAAAATTAGCAAACTTCAATTGGTTAATTAATTACTTCAAGTAAAAAATATCAACTAAACCTCTTCTGATTATAAAATAACCCAAATTCAAAGTTGGCCACAAGGTAAACATACACAATATTGATATAAACAAAAGGAATAAAATAATAATTAAGAAAAATGAAAGCAATTTGCTGCTCTGTGTAGCACCTTCGTGCCAAACATCACTACAGACCTCTCATTCTAGATCAAAGGTCTCCTTCATTTTTTAAATCATGAGGGATCAGTTATCAACCTAATACTACTGCTAATTCTTAGGATTAAGAAATGCCATCTGCTCTCCAATTATCTTGAAATTTTGCAGCCAATGTTTTACCACATCTTTTGAAATCACCTTTGTTTTGAATAGCAGTATAACAGTAATTGGGATATTTAAAAAACCACTAATAATAAACTGTGGTAATCCTCCATCAAAATATCTTCCAAGGCATTCATCAGCAAACACTTGGTTAAGCAAACAATAATCTCTCCACTGGCTGAAAAGATTTCAGAGCTGATGTAGAACTTGTCTGCACTGAATTCAGGGAAAAGCTTGTTGTTTTCGCAGGCAGTTACGATGAGAACCATTTGACTCTGGTTTCACAGTCCAGTAAATCTGATTTTTACAGCTTATGCAATTTATTCTTTCAAGTTAACTACAACCAAAATATTAATAATAAAATAAAAGGGGTCATTATTCGTATTTCATTAGCAAAGTTAATAACATTAATACCAATGTATATAACTTTCCATTAAATGAAATATAGCATGATGATGAAACGCACCTGTTTCTGGCGCTAATGAAAGCAACAACTACAGAAAGCGCTGAAGCGGCAAGCGCAAATGATCCAACGTAGATGGCGGGACTAGTCTGGAAAAAACGCAGTAACCACAGCTGCAGTGCACTCTTCACGGTTGGCTGGTCCTGAAAATACATCAGTGTCGTTTTGGTTTATGCATCAATAACTGTAGTTGCAATACATCAGAAAGCTTTATATATCCATTCATGCATTTGTTTGGCCCATAATCACAGTTTCACATGCTGAGTTAAATGCCAAGATAATGAATTGCATTGTGTATTAATGATTAACGTCTGCATAATTATTCATATTTATTTTATGTTGTGTGTATCAACCTGACAAAATGAATACATGATGATATGCGTTCGTACCTGTACTAAAGTGTAATGGCTAAATCCACGGCAGGTGAACCTTACTGCTGTATCTGTTTTGTTTAACACTTCGCATCCACTGGCTGACCAGCCTCCATACCCACCTTTGAAAAAAACAAGAAAGACTTCTAAAACATTTCTCAGCTTAAACAGATAGAAAAGTGAAAGCACATTTGAAAGGCATTCAAGTGGTGTTAGCTTCATGTATGTGTGTAGGCATCAAGAAGCTTAACATAGCACCATTTAGGTATCTCTCAGAAGCATAAGCATCCATAAAAATAAAAGTGGTCTTCAATTACAACTTCAATTAGAGGTTTTTTTGAACTGGCACCAACCGAATAAAAAATAAATACTGGAAGTCATAATAACAGTAATAATAACAGCCATTGTTTCAGTGCCTCACAATAATAATTTCCAGATATTCAATGCTGTTGCTTTCTGTGGCATTCTGTGCCACTCCATATGTCAATAACAGTTTCTGAATAATTTTTTCTCTCATGAAGGATTACACTTATATCTGGTAAAAACTAATAATAAATGATTAACTGGTAGATGACAACAATGTTTTATCTGCAAAAAGCTCCACCATTTGCTGCTGTATTCCAGAAAGCAGGCATTTTCTGCTGAATCTTCATATCTGACGTCATTTGAAGGGTGACGAGTCCAGTGGTGTTTACTTCACCAAATTCTTCATCAACTGAACAGAAAAGAACCAACAGCAACACTTCAAAACTGTTCTCCGTCAGTGCTGGGTTGGGAGTGCCTCTGAGCAGACGTTTCTGGGTGCTATATAAATGCTATGAATGAATGAAAGAATGAATGAATGAAAGAATGATTTAATGAACAGCAATTATTTAGCAGTTGCTCAGCTATGTATTACAATTCATGTTTACTGACAAGACCTGTATCTAAAATAAAAAGTGCATTTATTGCAAAGTTCTTCAAGTTGATATAGCGCCTTTGGGAGTTACTTAAAAGTGCTTTACAAGTTTAACGATACATACATACACATACATACATATTCAGTCAGTATTGGTGTGCGAATTGGTTTCCTCTTGTGCAGCAGTGCGAGTTATTTGGTTCAATGAAGAGTCACTCACATGTGACATAGCTTAAACATAGCCTACTAGGATTTGAACTGTAAATGCGGAAGTGAAGGCATGTATGAACAATGAGGCATCACGTGTCCTATCCTCGCATAACCAAATTTTTAAAAATGTGATAAAAAAGACTAAGGCACTCACCGATCCTGGCTGAAAGAATTTCAGAATTGATGTAGAACTTGTCTGCATTGAATTCAGGGAAAAGCTTGTTGTTTTTGAAGGCAGTTAATACGAGAACCATTTGACTCTGGTTTTTGCAGTCCATTAAATCATTACACTCGACAGCTTTTACGGTCTCTGGTTCGACAGCAACTACCAAACGAGGCTAGAAATTAAAATCAGATTTGAACAATTCGGTGAGTTTGATATTTAACCAGTTTGATAGTAAGGTTTTGCTTCTGACAGAATCTGATTGACTGATTGAAGCCGTTTATTAATTTACCAACAACACAAAACACAATCATAATGCTGTAATAATATAGGTTGCAAATGTTTTCTGCTGCTGTTGCCAAAAAGACAACCTTAAAGGTCAACAAATCCACAAGAAGTCTCCTAACCATTTGAAATGTTTAAGATAGCCAAAAAAATTTAGTCTATATATATAGGCTATAAATGAATAAAATTCTAAAGGCAAAATATGAAAATTTAACTAACAAGTAATAAGGTTACTTCATAGCTGTTAATTAATTCAGGTCACCAGGGTAGATCATATAATGTGCTCGGGTCCCTGGTGAGGTGTTAACGGTTCACTACAAACTGGCAGAATAATAGCCTATATATATATATATATATATGTGTGTGTGTATATATGTGTGTATACATATACATATATAAAGGTTAATACACGTGTAGCCATGGTCGTGGTCAACTTAGATTTATTACAGTCAGTCGGTGGGTGGTCCATTTAGTAGATTTAGTAGAAGGGGGGAGAGCATAAGGCGAAACAAAGGGCAACAGACGATTTCCTCAGAAGGGGCATTTTGCTGAACTAGAATGCAGACGTTCTTCAAACAGACTAGCAAAAATAATTTGACATACTGGATATTAATTCTGAATGCACTTACTCTAGCTAACACTTAAGCACATAAATTTCTTCTTATAAATTTCTTTTTCTTTTTTTTATAAATTTCTTGTCACTTGAAATAACATACAAGCAGTTAAGGAAACAGAAGATTTTGTACCTTCTTCCACCCAGGTATATTTTTTGTGAAGTTCATTCCAGTTCCGCACTCAACAGAAGTTCGACCAAGCGTGACGTTTTTCCTCAGGTCCTGATGATTTCGTTCGTAAATGATGCAGCTTACACCACCATCACTTGCATCTTCATCAAGAGATTCTGCATGAATCAGGATGTTCTCCATCTCAATGGTAAATGACCCCGCAGATTCTCCCCCAGCAGCAACATTCTTAGGAATATCTTCCATGGCTGTTACCAGTCTGAGGATGGAAATGGCAAGCATTTTGTAAAATGATACAGTTTCACAGTATAATAATCATGATACTACTGCTGCTGATGATGATGATTACTACAATGGAGAGATGATAACAAGAAGTTCTTTAAAGAAGCTACATAAATGATCATTTATAGTTATACTGATGTGGTATAGTGATAATGATAATGACTATGTAAGTTCTTTAATGATGATACTTAAATAGTTAGCTAATTATTGACTTCCATAGCGTCGGTGTATAATGATGCATCAATGGCACACCAAAACTAAACTGCAATCAGATCCAGATGATCGGTCCCTTAAAACAGAGAGACATCCTACAGTGGATAAGCAATTTGAAAAAGATAAGTCTTTCATTGAGACCAAAACGACAAAAGCGACTGAGCAGAATGAATAAGTACAGAAAGACAGTTACAAAATCTAGTTCCAGCAATCAGAAAAGCCCATTCACCAAGAACAATTCTAGTCTTAGGGACAGCCTTAAAAAGGCAATCAGAAGATAGGGTTGAATAATGGTAAGTCTGGGGAATGAAGACTGATTTCAGGTGTAATGTCATGATGAAGTGCACTCAGTACAGCAGAGTACCTTAAAAGCAGACAGAGTTTTCACAAGAACAATAAGACAAAAACAATTGCTTAACTATATTTCTTACCTTTTACATGCTCTATCCTTCTGCTCTGCTCTTCTCAGAAGCTCCGCATCAACATTCATCAACAAACTCGTGATGCTGACAAGCAAATCCGCCAACTGTCAGCAAAACAATTTACATAGCTCCTTTAAGGTTCCATCAAGAATACAGACTGGCCAGAGCTAAGAAAAACATTCATATCATGACTGACACTCTGATAAACACACAGGAGATGTGTCCACTCAACATGCTTAACTTAAATATAATAAAAGAAGTGCAAAAATAAATTTTCATTTCTTATACAGCCAGGCTAGAAGCACACAAGAATTTTGAAAGGCATTTTCTCAAACTAACCTAATTTGTTAAAAGCCTGCTTAAGTAAACGTTTCATAGAATTGGTCAGATGTTACCTTAAGAATTAAAAAAATTGATTTAATGCAGTGACTTCTAAAGCACCATTATTACAATGTGCACAACATCAAAAGACGGTCTCTTCAAGTGAAACTGTAGTCCAGAATCAAAATACTTTGGAGAAGTTCTATTGAAAACCAATACACCACAGAAACCGTAAATCAGGCTATATAGTGGATACCCTTCTCGAAAATGTAAGAAATGAAAAAACTGAAAGAATCTACGATAATGGGCAGTCATTTACAAAACTCTGCACTAGCCACCGAAAACGCCTGAGAGCCTTATTTAAAAAAACACACCTGGCTGCCGGCTGAAACTTGTCTGACCAGCCTTTCCACAATTTGTGAGATGAATACGATGTCAACTTCATCTTTTATGCGATCATTTTTTCTGATGTAGTCGTTTAGCTGTTCAACGTGACTAATCAACCTAGGCAAAGTGGCAATTGTAGCCTCAGTCTGGACAGAAAACCAAAATCTAAATATAAAATCCAAGAATATTTTACCTTTTGCAATAGAAACCAAAAACAAAGACAATAAAAAATACACACAAACAGTAACAAGTGCCTGTAATGTAATCAAAGTTTTCACAGCATGTTTTAAGAGCCCATAAATGCACTCTGAGCCCATCAGTAAAGTAAAGACTACAGATGATAAAGCCATCAATTTATTTATTTAAATTTATTTAAATGAACAGCTAGGATATTTCCAACAAAGCATTTTTAGCCAATGTTCAATGATTTAAATCTGAAATAAATTGTAAATTTTTGCAGGATTATAACTACTTAAAACAGTCTTTAAAGAGAGAACAATTTCAGCCAAAAATTTATATTCAGCATATATTATATATATTATATATATATATTTCTTGTGGTAATACAATATATATATTTATACAATATATATATTTATGTAATACATTTTATTTGCCATTTGTTATTAAAGAAATTTTTACAGAACATGCTTAGCTTTAAAGTCGCACTTTAGAAATCAGGAGATCATGATTATGATTACGATTGTTTTGCATGCATTATACATTTTTGTATACACTGTTCTTTGTAAAGTGTGCTTTGTCTTGCACTAACAAAGATAACTTATTTACTTATTTATTTTATTTGTTCCGGTTCAGATTAGATCAAGATCAATACAAGCTACTGAATAAACTTTTCAACAGCAGACAATACAATACTATATAGACATAATTAAACAAAGCTTTGTGAGAATCAACCTTTGCAAAATGTTCCAGGAACTGAGTAGTATCGCTAATGTACCCACATCTCGAAGCATCCATCTCCTTCCACTGACCACTCCCATCACATTCCCTCGTCACTGATTTCACCGGCGCGTCGCCAAATCGGCGACCAACAGACTTTCTCCGGATGCAGGGCATACTCTGCAGAGCTCTGGCAACCGTTTTGGGCCAGTGATATGTGCCTTTGTTGCTGGTAACAGTCTCTTGTCGGCAGTACGGTGTTTCAGCAGTCAGCACCAAAACCTGAATGCTCCTGGAAAGATTTCCACGAATTGTAGTGACCTCACACTTCCAGTTTCCAGAGTGGTGACCTTCGAGTGGGTTAAGGACAAGCCACGTGGAGCGAACGTGGCCGAGGGTGAGCTCGGTGAAAGTGGTGGCGCTGCTGTGTGACGCAGTTCGATTTGTGGATGTTTCAAGAACCCAGGTGATGTTCATCGGTTCATCGTTGTAAACCAGGGTTCGACATTCGATCGGGAGTCGGTCGCCTTCAAACACAACTTGCATTGAAGACGGATTCAACTCAAACAGTGGAAGCTCTAATGGAAAATCTAAAATGCACCAACACAGGAAACTACAAAAATTATATTACGGTAAAGTAGCATAACTGGTATAGTTATTTCAATAGCTTTTCTATTTATATAGCTCCAGTACCTAATAACACATCAAGTGATGGTGCTGAACAATTGGGCATCAATGACTTGCTCAAGGCCCCTACACAGTAACCATCTTAGGGAGGCTTGAACATCATCAACAGTAATCTGTTTAGTGATATATACTCTTTTTTCTTAAAAGCATTAGATTTGAAACAAAAATCTTTATGATGACGATGATCATATAAATGATGAAGATTGAAGCACTGCTAAGCCTTATCATTGCAATCATTCTGCAACCCTGATGATGATGATGACGACGACGACAATGATGATGATATCAATAATGGTGATGATTATGATGTTGTGGTTAATGAAGATGCAGATGATGATGTAGTTGATAATGTTATAGCTTTTGATGATGATAATGATCGAATAGATACTGACCACAGTTCAATTCGTCTGCTGTTAGCGAGGCTAGTGGTCGACCTTTGAACTTGGATGGAATGGAGCATACGACGAAAGCATCCAGAATGACCCCAGTCACTTCCAACCACCTCAATATCCATTTCAGATGACAGTCACACACCAAGTAATCTGATCGAATATTTCTGCCAATGCAAAAACAACTGAAAATTAAGGTAAGACAATGTTGGGAAATATACACACACTCATAAAGGAAACAAAGGCTCTCTAATGTAAAATGAAAAACTCGTGAATTCTACAAGTTCTCGTAAAATTCCAAGGGCACTGGACTCAACCAGTAAATTATTATGAGTCACAAGACCTTATGTTTATTTCTTGTTCCAAGCAGCAGTGAGTACATTCGACTACCCAGAATTCAATTTCTTCCAAAACCTGGTTAACGTAATCCTTATGTCTAATTCTTCGCCAGGGATGCATTCAGTGCAATTTGTCCAGCACGACACACTAACCAGCACCAAAACCAATCACTCATGCACCAGTTTGATTGTTGCAGAATAGTTTATGCACAAGCAAGGCTAATTTTGCAAGGCAAAAATTAGCATCATTGTAGAGAAAGTCAAAGGCGGCTCCAAGATTTGAAATTAGGGCAGAGAGATGGTTTGGTCAGTACAGTAATTACAGAACATACATCCCCAAAAGTATTAAGATATATTCCCCATCCTTACACTATTGCATTGGCTGTCCACAAAAGCCCAGTGACCATCGATTGAAGCCTCCAGCATTATTACAGTGGCAATATAGAAGTCATTAGATTAGAATAGGTTAGAATGCAACATGTCTTACTACAGTCCTGCAGGGGGAGTGCTTATGTCCGTTCAACTGATGTCAATTCCCATGCAACCCAACAGTCAACCCAACACTTAGCCCAAAACAGGAATAAATATGGTGCCAACTGTCAACCATGGATGGAACTCTGTTTGTCAGGTTCTACAAGTGTGAGGGTGCCTGTGAATGAAGACTTATTCCTGCTAGTCTGAACATCATTCACTTATAAATGAACATTTCATCATTAACAAAGTCTAAAATCACTAAGGCTAGCAAGGATCTATTAAGAGGTTCCAAGAAGGCACTACATAAATTTCAGATACACACATTACATTACAATTCAAACATTACAAGCAAGTGCTGTTTTGATAGCAAAACGAAGGTCAGATGGCAGGGAATCTGTCAGGATTGGCACAAAAAAAGACGGCTTGGAACAACATGTGTAAATAATAACGATTAAAAATGACTCACTGAGACAAAGCTAGGGTTTTGAGGCAAAGTCAAATGTGTTTATGATTGCTACAACATATTTACTGCAAAGGCAATTTCCATAGACAAGATTCCCCTTAAACATAAGCCATAACTGGCTCACAATGCAACCTTAGACAGCCATATTGGCTAGGAGGTTGTGCTTAGAAAGCCATATTAGCTATTAGGAGGTTGCGCTACAAACGAGGTCACATTTGAAAGCTAAATTAAATTTGGAGCACGGATCAGTCAGAATTGGAGTTGCCTCAGGTGGCATGACATTCTGTCACCTATAAGCAATAAATCAGCTAGATTTTGCTTAACTTCATTGTACCTGCCAGCGTCATAGCAATAAAAGCAAGTGGCCACACAACATATAAAATATGTATGCATTTATTTACAATAAATAGCATATGCATTATATATATTTATATATATATAACACATAGGCCAACTACTCCTACATAATATATAGTGCCTTTGTGAGGTTCTACAATTTGCTATATAAATGTTTAGACACACATACACACATGCATATATATATATATAATGTTTAGACACACATACATACATGCATATATATATATATTTATGTGGGAAGTGGGCATGTGTCCACTTTACCAAACCCTACAGATTGTATGTAGACTGTCTAGCTTTCTAGATAGGTAAGCAAAGCTGACCCTTTGTCTTTCTGAAAGCCCTGGGGCAATGCGTTATCCACAAAACAGGGAAAGGTTTTCTTTCCTTCCTTCCTTCCTTCCTTCCCTCCTTTCTGCAGATAACCAACCAGCTGTAAAACAGTGCTTGCCACTCATGCACGGCAGCATAACGGCAACCATAGACTTGAGCAAAAACAAAGATCGGCTAAGAACGAAACGAACATACAGCGTTTGGAGAGACGGCAGATGATCAAGGCTTCCCTCAGGCAAACTGCTTAAACGACCATCAGCCAGAGATCTAAAACACCGCCAGACAATTAGAAATTGATCACACAGCCTGAACAAAATGGTGGAGCTCGTGCATGTTTGCACGCACGCACGTACGCTCACACACACACATACACACAAATACATGCACAAACACACACACATATACACAACAGGCCTCTAGAAGCCGCCTAAAGCATGAAACAGCAGACCCGAAATCACCAAATGTCTGACGTGCAGCAGTGACAAGAGATTTCTCACACACAATAAGATACCGTACATTCCTCTGTAATATTCACCTGAAATACATGTATCAAGTGTGTATAGTGTTATATCAGTGTTTCTGCGAGTGATAGAGCAAGAGAGACAGAAAAACAGACAGACAGACAGAGAGACAGACTGACAGAGATTGAAAGAGAGAGAAACAGAGAAATACACAGAGATAGAGAGAGAAAGAGCATATGAACCCCAATGGGAATATTGTCATATTCTCACCATATTATCTTAAACACATGAAGTTGATGTTGGGGTTATTACCTAACATAATCTAACCTAATATCTAATCTAATCTACCTTTTAATATAATCACAATATAATCTAATAAAATCATAATATAACATGATCTAACTTGACCTAAAACTTAATCTAATCTAATCACATCAATTGAAATTCTGAATACAATCTAAATTAATCTAATTCCATCTATTACATTCCAGTCCATTTACTCCTTGTGTACGTGAAGCCCATCGAATGAAGGAACACCAAAATCCATCCACAACTTTAAAAAACAATTTTCAGAAGGTCAGACAGCTGCAAGACAGAACCAGCCTATGGTGAATCAATAAGCCTCATAACAATAATTCTCTGGGTGTGGTGCAGTGGCGGATTCAGCATGGGGGGCGCTTCTCACTGCCCCTCTTGGCTATATGCCGGCATCCTCAGACCAGTCCCATGCAAGGTGGACTTAAAATGTAGCACCCCTCTGCAACTGCTCTTGCCCCCTCAAAAACAGGCAATCCTGGAGCCAGCACTGGTGTGGCCTAGTTCTGCTGACTCATCAGAGCAAGATTAATAGGCTTATTGGGCAATCTTCATAGCCTTATCGGGGCAAGATTCATAGACTTACTGGGGCTGAAGATTGGTGCCCAGGACTATCTAGGCCCAAGGATGAACATAAACAGTCATGATCACTGGGCCCCATATGGTGTCATTGTTGGAAATGTATGACCAACTATATGTCCAGTGAGGGCCCAACAAACATGACTGTCAGGAAAGCTTTCTGATCTGTATTTGGCTCATCTACAGGAAAATTAAACTTCTAGTAGCAGTGGTAGCAAGAACATAATAATGATCGAATCATACAGGTTTTGTAACTTTGGTAGGCCATCAAAATAGCTGCTGTTTAAACTGGTCAGCTTGGTTCCAGACAGATCTCTGAAACAAACAAAAGACAATCGTTAACAGAAAAATAATCAGCAACTATGAGTTTGATTCGATGCTTAGATTTAAACCAATTCTGATGGAAAAATTAATACCACAACCCAAGTGAATCTTAATCAAAACAATGACACAATAACTAAAAAATCTAAGCATTTCATTGTAACAAGATTAACAGTTTCTCTACATTGATGGTAAGGTAAGATAAGGTAAATTCATCATTCGCTTCTTACTTGCCAGCAATTCGTTCAGCAAAAGTAAAGATAAAATAAATGGTTTTGATGATCAGTGCTTGTAAATTAATGTAAAAATGTTGTGCATTATTGTGAATCTGAGGCACTAATGACGTTAACAAGACTCACAAAATAAGACAGAATCTTTAACTGAACAATTTAAATGGCAACAGCTAGGTTCGTAATTCTCAAGGCTACAAAATGGTTGGAAAGTAAATCTTTTTTACAGCACAGTAATGTACAGTAAACAACCAGGAAAGGCTTGACAAGCATCCTTACAGTTGCTCCAAATTGTCTAGTCCAAGAAAGGCACCGTCCTCAAGTTCTTGCAAAGGGTTGCTGCTCAGGTCTCTGCAGCAAAATCAAACCAAAAAGATTTGAACTTGTTAAGGTACTCATTTTTTAAAACTGACCTCCTTATTCATTTACATATTCAAGCAGCCCAAAAATCAATTTCAACTCATCTGAAATCGTGTCTTTAAAATCTGCCAGGCAGTTTATACACCGTGCTCTTCAACGACTCTGAGAGGTGCAAACAAACAACTTTCATTCGATTGCATAAACATGTTAAAAACTGAAACCATAAATACATCCACAGCACATACCTTACCAATAAATAAATAATAAAAAATAAACATATACATAATTACATGCATACATAAATACAGATTTCACATCATTGTATGCAAGCAACATTTGCACATACATACATACATGCATGCATGCATGCATACATACATATCGGTATATATACACATACACACCAGTACATACATACATACCGGTAAGTACATATATATCTACTGCTGGCACATGTTTACATTTGTTTATGTTGAATATCACTACTTGTGTGGAATTTGTAGTTGCAGCAATAAATAGAATTTATTAAAGAACCCAGAGCCTGATGCATTGGTCAGTTTGGTTAATTAATTCCTTTGAAGTTCAGAGTAATGACCCTAAAATCCATCCTGACCCTGCAACCCAAACATCTGTTCCCATGATTCATATCTCTGAACAGTAATACATCTGGCCACCACAGACATTTAAATCTCTGGACCTCTAAACTCTGGTTGATGTCTCTCACTTTCAACAACTTGTGTGGCCCAGAGATTTAACCCAGAGATTTTATCATCAGAAAACGGTTCCAGAGGCCGCAGAAAAAACAATAAACGTTCAGTGCTCACGTGTCTGGCTTTTAAATAGTACCATACTTTAGAATTTTCAAGTTTACGACTAGGATTATGATATTCGGTAGGGCGCTTGGGCTGAAATCCAACAACTGCAGGTTCAGACCCACTGGGCAGACTCTGTGTAATGACCCAGGCTAAGATGTTCATGCACACTTGTCACTGTCACCATGCAGCAGAATTTGGCACTGGAATCAGCTGGGAAGTAAAAAGCACATCCTGTCATGTGTTGGCCCCTTATCCAGGATCTTGGGATTTGTCCATTGCTGGCTCAAATGCCTAAGAGTAGAAAATGAGCACCTTGCTCACACCTTAGCATTAGATATAGGAAACTTTACTCATAATTATCCAACTATGTCCCATTTTCATGGATAAAAAATGTGAGCTAAAAGGGGCGACAATTGATGCCATGATCTGGCAAAGCATTAGCCTACCCTTAAGTAAACCAATTCATTTCAGCTTATGAAACTCTGTAAGTCTGCCAGACTTCACCTATCCATAATTTGCTAATTGTTCAAGTGTTCACCGCTTAAAAATACAATTTTCTGTTGTTATTAGACATTATGTAGGTAACTTGAAGGTTTAGAACCAGATATCCCTGGTTAATGGATTACTGTGGCACATCATCATACCAAGAATACTTATTTTGGTTATGAAAACCCATACATCTGTCAATGACTTCGACTATATATAACATGCTAACTGATCACATGTTGATGAATGATTCTAACACAAAATTTTCTGTTATTAGCAGACATGACATTTAACAAGTTTATTCCCGGAATTCCTCATTAATGGATTACTCTATTCTTCTGAAAGGCAGTCATGAATCACTCGGCAGATGACCCCTACACCCGAGCCATTAAATCGCTTTTATGAATGTGGCGCATTGAGAATGAGGTGCTTCAGGAGTTTTGTAATTGTAGTCAGGATCGTAAACTCAAGAATTCTATGCCCTTCAAAGAAAGCCAAGTCAAGGGGACCAGGTTATTCACAGGCAATCAGTCGAAACAAAATCCACAGGCAACAGTAGCAGTTCCTCTTAAGGGGAACAGTTGAAGGAAATTTCCTTAAGAAGACATTCCAGGAAGAGCTGTAAATCATGCACGTGAACAAAGGAGAATCTGATTGCTTCATATCATCCAATGCAGCAACTATTGAACACTAGACTGATATGAACCCCTAGTTTACAACACATCAGGATGTAATACAGTGTAGTGTAACCAAATATTTTAGAGCACCCCTATTAGAACCTCTAAGCAGTACTATGCCATACTTAGTACAGTATACTACCTTTCAGAACCATATCAATTACTCCATTTTAAAGAGGTCACATAATACTGTAGTCACATTCTAGATCTGAATTTATATAAGAATTTGCATCATGAGGATGTGTGTTATAAGAAAGTTTCTCTTTTTACATAGATATCAGCTGATGTACTGTATGTCTGAATATTTATATAGAACATTTTATGACCCCAAATGTGCCATATAAATTTGCAGATACATACCAGCTACAAGTTCTACACACATATATATGTAAACAAACTCATAATAATTCAACTGGAATTGTTACCATTCTTCACAATCCTCACAAGTGCAACAATGACAATTAGGAGGAGGAGGAAGAGGAGGAGGAGGAGGAGAAGGAGGAGGAGGAGGAGGAAAAGAAGGAAAAGGAGGAGAGAATTGCAGGAGGAGGAGGATAAATAGGAGGACAAGGAGGAGGAATAGGTGGAGGAGGAGAGACAATTGCATACAAGCTGTTAGTCTGAAGCAATGTACTGAAGTTGAAGAACCTAAAGGGTCAAGCACACCTCCTCCTCCTCCTACTCCTTTTCCTCCTGCTCCTTCTCCTCTTCCTCCTCCTCCTTTACCATAACAATCCATCCACTGATAATCCACCTTTGCTTATCATTTTCCACGATTCCAAAACAACTTCAAATGATGCACAGAAATGCCCAGTTAATACAATTAATCAACAAACTTCTACTTTAATTTTTTTAAATTTATACTTGAGATCATTAAAAAGCCCAATGAAAGCAAATTTAAAGCCAAGATAAAAAGCCTAATTTTAAGAAGCACAACTGACAGAGTAACTCCTATGACCCTTGCAGCAACAGTTAAAGGAAGTCCATTCGTCCGAATGTTGTTGTTGTATTTACACATTAGGGACAAAATAATCTTCGATGCCAGGACAATGCCTCCAAAGACTGTTGTAGAAGATGCATGAAAACTCAACAGAAAAGACCATTTTTATCAAACGTAACGATTTTTATAGTCGTTTTTGTAATGCATAAGACATCAGTCATCGGTCACTTAAAGTGAAATTGCGCCTGTGAATAAGCTGGTTCCCGCGAATTAGCTTTCGTTGGGCGCTGTAGAAATCTTGGGATTACGACCATGATCTAGTCATGAATCACAATCAGTTGGAGAAGCCCCGGTTGAAATCTGGAAGTCAGACTATGGTGGACCGGCAGCTGAAAAGCATATTCTTACGTTAATACCTGAATGACACTCAGGAACTGACAGAGTGCTATTACAGCAACTGTCTCTACCACCAGCAGCTAAGATATCTTGGCAGATGACTTCTACCATTGCTGCAATCATTGCCAACAGTATTAGGTGCTCAATAATGCACAAAGCACGTTCACAGGCACGCTCATGCACACATGCAAAGACACACACATACAAAGACACACACATACAAAGACACACACATACAAAGACACACACATACAAAGACACACACATACAAAGACACACACACACAAAGACACACACACACAAAGACACACACACACACACACACACACACAAAGACACACACACACAAAGACACACACACACACACAAAGACACACACATACAAAGACACACACATACAAAGACACACACATACAAAGACCCACACATACAAAGACACACACATCCAAGAAAATCAGTATTTACTCTGGCTTAATATACAGCATACTTACAGTTGAAGCAACTGTTTCAAATTCTCAAAGGAGTTTCTTGGTACTCTTGTAATTTCATTTTTGCTCAAATCTCTGAAGTCATACAATAAAAAACTTTTAACTATAGAGAATACATTACTAGGAAGAACCCAAAATTATGGTTGTCATAATACTCACAGGCATGTAATGTACAGTAATGTAAAGTTCAACCTGTAATTTATACCTAGCATCAGTAACAGTCTGCTTCTATTGAATGTAACAGTCTGCTTCTATACAGTGTAATTATCAGCAAGTGTGTTGAAATGTTGCAAAAATTAGATAAATTGTCTGATTTTAGACTACAACATCTAATTAAAAATTTGATGTCTGACATGTCATCGTTATCGTTATTGTACTTATTAAACAGTTAGACATTACTGTGACTTCTATGAGAGTCAGACAGAAGTTTATATACATTATTATGCACAAGTAGACAATTGTGCAGCACATTAGTTATGGTCTTGTCCAAATATTCATTTAATCTTCAAAAACAACACCAATAAAAACCAAAGCTTTTGAAATGCACTTCACACAGCATTAACTACTTTCATCAAAATGGAGAATGTTTTGCTCCCACTGACTGTTAACAAACAAAAGATTGATTCCTCTACTTAAGCCTAACAAACTCGGAAGTGCTGTAAGTAATTGCTTTCCATTGCTATCCGAAACTTCTTTTTAGTGCCGAAAGCTGGGGATTGACAGCGCCAGCCCACAAGTCAGTCTGCATTTAGGAAAACTCTGTAACAGGAGCCCCTCCCAGTTGCATTTTCCCTCCAACCTCTGAACTGCTTCTCCATCCATGCCAGACTCAGCATTTCAAGATGCTGCAACTGATAGATCCTGCACGTAACATAACCATGGCAGCGGAAACCATGGCACATGAAGCCATGCCCAAGCCCTGCTGAAGACTTACTTGATGAGCAATACATGTATCAGTTTCAGTGGGCTGGCACTACCTACATACCACAAGGACAGCTACTAGTAAACAAACTATCATAGGATCCCATCAGAAACAATCCAAGATAAACAATCCTGCTAACTACACATGTTTATAATTGCAACTGTACCTACTGACATATAATCACACCACAAAAATATCTAAATATCAGGATAACACAACATTTCTGGACCACTTCAGCCCAAGTTAAGTATTTAGCAAATGCCAAATGATATAAGCCTTAAATAAGTGATTGACAGTTGTCATTACTTTTGTGCTTCCACTGAAAGGTTGAAGGATCATTCTCAACACACCAGCTGAATGGTTGAGCTGAATGGTTGAGAGCTTGCTTTGTAACTTGTGGGATGCAGACTCAAGATTACTCTGACATGGTCACAATGTAGGGACTTTGACTGGGTTGATTGTCCAACTTGCTAACCGCAAGACTATTGCACATTCATATTCTCAAATATCATTGATAGACCATATACTAAAATGTCTACACATACCTTACTATACATATACATACATATACATATATGCATACATTATATATACACATATATAAATAAAAATATTTATATGACATATTATGCTCATATAACATACTGTTTATGACACACTCATAGATCTAGACCTGGAACCGAACCCTTTTGCTATCAATTCTGTTTTAACTGGGTGCCTGTGAATAAGCTGGTTCCCGCGACTTAGCTTTCGTTAGGCGCTGTAGAAATCTCAAGATTACGATTACAATAACACTTAACAGTACTGAACAGCCATATTTGCTTACAGATGTAGTGTATCTATGGGAAGTCCATCAGACAGAATCTGTGCAACTGCCCTCATTGGCATCGACCTTTGACACACCACTTTCCTGCCACCGTCTGCCACCTCTGAGGTCTGATTCTTCAGGTGGAGACTCGTACAGGTGCAAGGTGTGGGACACTTGTAGAAGCCATCACTGACAATCTCTCCACAACTCAGCCATAGCGCTAGTGCTACTAGGAATCCAGCAAACATCTTTACCGACCGACTTTTTATATCGAGACTTTATCCTCGGCTGTTTGTCCTGCCATGAAAGAAACAGAAATGTCTTGTTTATTTTGCACCAGAAATACATCGAGAAAATCGACACCCAACACGAGATCACATAGATCGGTCGAGTAGCAACAGAAAACTTGAACACTGCTATATGTTAAAAAATCAGCACCAAAACATGAAATCAGATATATACTGGATCAAACGGAGACATAATATGCCTTCATTTCCTAAAACATTTCCGCACAGATTTCTCATTATCTTAGACTCCATTCCGCCAGTGAGTCTGTCTTGCCCTGCAACTGATCAGTGTTCGGCGCCATACAACTTGTGTTGGGTCGTCGAGTACAGATGATATTACCAGACACATATGCACCCTGTGGCCTGCATTTATGCTCAACATATCGTGTGATGTTATTTAGGCAGGTCTTGCAGACGCCACGACACTCTACCAAAACAGGTCGTTAATTTTTATACACCGTTTACGTGGAGTTCGAACTTGACATGCCGCCATGCTGTCGTTCAATTAATGTTGTGGTATTTTAATGTTGTGGTATTTTGTTGCAACTGTTTATACTTCACACGAATACATTATAGCAGACTTACGAAAATGTTACGCAACTTCAAACATTGATATTACTCACATCAAACTAAAGCCTGTATCTGTGAAACCCGGTTATTTAAATGAATTCCGACAAGCGCAGGTTCAAGTCATTTTCATTAGGCCCGTACCTAAGTAAGTCGTAATAATGAAATAAAATTTAAAAAACACAGCAGTGTTCCTCTAAGAAGTTTGTAGTTATAGCGGTAATGGTGTTTATCTGCAGGTAAAGCAGCCAATTTTACGCGAAATAATAGTTTTTATGTGATCTGGGCCTATTCTCTTCCGTAATTCGTCATTATTATTCCCAGGCGAACCTCCCATAGGTCTGCGGCAACACAGCCGAACTGCTCTGATACAGAAATGGTTATTATCACGCAGCGTTTCCAAGATTCATTCATCGGTACTCACACTCAACTCTGCTTTGCTTCATGTATGGAAATATCAATCACACCAGCATAATCCGGTAGAACAGCTCAGACGTAAAGAAATCGGAAATTCGCAGCAACATCCATGACTGAAACTCCCTGCTGCATTTGGTACGTAAGCCCGACCTCGCTTGCGAAGAGAAACTGACCTACACGGCATACGTGCGCCTAAAGCGGTTGGCTTGTTCCTCATCCATCCGTCGGCAAACGGCTTTCCCACTGCATCAAACGGCCTGCCAGCAAGGTATTTGCATCCTTGCACGCCCCTTGCGCCTAGATTGCACTGTTGGCCATATACAGTAGGCTATAAGCGGCCCGCTCGGACCCCCGTCCATCGCGCGTACATAGGCAGAATCACGCAAAGATGCACACGTATAGACACACACGTACAAAGATGCACAAGTACAAAGACCCACGTACAAACACGCGCATGCACAAGACGTACACTTACAAGAAGCACACGTCCGCGCTGACTCTACTAACGCAGATGCACTTGCAGAGGTAATGACTTCCATTCCGCGCGGTCTAGCCAAGCACTTGCGAGGTAATGGCTCTCGGGTGAAGTTATTATTTTTATACTTCTATTGAGAAACGGCTGGATACTTTGTCCGGAGGGTACCGGCATTGCTGTGGATGAGCGAGCTGCGTGTGTGCGTGTATATCTAGGCCTAAGTCGGCAGAAAGTAAGAACCGCAACAGCTCCAGCGGAACATAGCAAATATTTAAAATACCTTGATAAGGTCTACCTTGCACGTTGGCTATGTGGGTAAATGAGGTTCTAAACCGACTTATCTTGCTTGAGAGGTACCGACAAAGAACCGTAGAGATGAAGTCCAGATGCGCTGCTGACAGTTGGACATCTTAATTGTTGGTTCTTTATGGTGCAGTTGTTTTGATACTGAGACAATGGTGGACGCATAACTGGAAATGGAAAAGTCTGGGGATATCAGGGTTGAACTGTACGTAAAGCAGGGTGTCGCCCATCACATGGCACGTGACCTAAACATTGTTTACAGAGTAAAGCGTTGGCGGATAGAAGTGATTCGACTTAACGGGAGTTATATATTAAAGTGCATGGCGTACCATATATGACCCAAGAGGTCGAGTTTGAAGAAATTGACTACGAAACATATTTTACGTCGGAAAAAATCGAGCTTACATACAGCATCTACGGGCCGGGCTATTGGGAGAAGGCAATGGAGCCCCCTAAACTCAAAAGCCTTCTGCATAAAAACTAAACTTTTTGAAATGTTCCGTCAGATATTTCTGTCCTTCCTAAAACTCACTTTTACATTCTCGCCTTGTAAAAACGAAACCTCCGTCTTACCCCTTAAAATGTTTTTTCCTTCTTGTCTCCTTCCTCTGAAACGTCTTTGTGCATCGCCCACCTTTCTTCCCGCCCTTCCTTGCCTCCACATGGCCCTCACCCCGTTTAGCGAGCCTTCACAGGTACGAGTCAGAGTGTTTTCCAGCGAAATCATAGCGTATACAGATATATACGGACGAGGGTGAAGTCCGGAGAAACCCGTGTTCGAAACGGTTACGATACAAATATACGGACGGGGGAAAATCTTGGAAAAAGACTAATCTGTGCGTTCCCGGCGGGACGACCGAGACAAGCACTGTCTGGTTTCGGGCTGACGGCTCCGATCCGGTAGAGCGAGGGCCCACTCTGCCGTAGATCGCGAGGCGGTCTGAGCCACAACGGTTGCGAGTTGAGGTTCGACAGAATCCGGGGAAGGACCCCTTTCGTGAGAAATAAGTACAGCTCTGTGTCAAGTAAAGGGGTGGCATCGGGCCTACCCCAGTAGTCCGCAAGTATCAGATAAAACAGGTCTATGTAAAAACGAGAGGGAAAGTTACAGAAGCTACCCATAGAACCCGTACGAGAAAATCTGGTCAGTGCGCTCCTGATAACGTCCCAGCCGTTACGAACCAATCTGTCTGATTTCTGACTGGCTCCGTTGGTCCAGCAGGGCTCGGGTCTACCCTGTTAGGAAGTCGCGAGACGGTCTGAGCAAGTCACGATAGTTGGAAGAAAACGGGTTGTGCGAAACTCGGGGAAAGACGCGGCCGCGGTTCTCCCTGTTGAAAGTCAGACGGCAGGAAGAGATAAGGGGAAGACACCGGAAACTAACGCAGACCAAGAAAAGCCCCGGTACGTAAGAGACGGGAAACTAACGCAGACCATGAAATACCCGGTGCATCATAGTCCGGGTCGGTTCCCCGATAACACCGGAGTTGACACGGAAGGTACCGACTCCTCCATATGCTTGTCGCCACACACTGATCAGAGGACTTACTGAAGTGCGGGGAAGGGCCCCCTCGTGCGAGGTATACGTAGAAGCATACTGATCCCTGCCTATCTATTACTTTCTTCTTGGCTTCTGTTCCTTGTCACGGTCGCATTGTGTTGTGTCGTCTGCATCGAGGCTTCCTTTCCTTCCTACAGACGAGGTATAAGTACAAGCATACTGATCCCTGCCTATCTATTACTTTCTCGCATTCTCACTTATTTATTCGGCGGCGGTAATTATGACGCTCATAATGAGGCGAGGTAAAGTGAACATTTACAGGACCTTTTGAGAACTCAAGGTTACTTTCAACTTTCCAAACTTCTAAGGACTTATTTAATGGTCATCAGATTTCTTCATGGATCTTTCAAAAATCTTTTCTACAGTTCCTTGGTTATTTTGCCCGGATTTCACTTTCTCCCTCCTCATATATCTCATGCCTTTTCCAGTTTCACCAATTTTTTCGTTGTTTTCTTTTACTTTTCTAGTTTGTTCATCTATTTTAGTTTCCAAGTGTTACCTTGACTGCTTTTTATTTCACAAATTTTATGGGCGTCCTTCTTCCAGACCAGTTTGGAGAGCAACTCAATGGCGTTCCGGATTACCTCTCCCTGTATCTACCCTTCTTTTGGAGAAAGGCAAAAAACAAGGCGAGACCCGACAAGCAGCAGATACTGAGATGTTTCGTAAAGTACGTCGTGTTAGAAATGGTCCGTATGGTCTGACCTTAGGGCGGATCGCAACGAACTAACTAAACAACCCAACTGTCACGCTATTGAGTGTGTGCATAAATACTAGTAATATTCGTCAACTGCGTGCTGTTTGTCGTTTGCTTAATCAGGAGAATGCCCATGCCTTGGTACTAGCTTTGATTATGTGTCGACTTGATTAATGTAACGGTATTCTAGCAGGTTTACCCCGATACTTATACAGAAAACTTCAATATGTCTTGCGTACTTCCGCGCAACTCGTACTCAGTCTGCCAAGTTCAGCCAATGTGTCAGACCTGATGAGGCAGCAATTACATGGCTGTCATTTCCACAAAGTTTACTACAAACTAGCTATGATTGCCTACAAATGCCAGCATGGACTGGCTCCGTCCTATCTATCCAGGTTCTGCATCTCGGTTGCGACATTTCCTGGTCGATCCTGCTTACATGTACGTTCTGCGACAAACCGAAATCTTATTCCACACTGTGAGGCAAGAGTAACAAAATCCACGAGAGCCAAATGTAGTGTAAATCTAAAGATTTACTAAATCTAAATATCTAAAGATTTGCACTACAGTTGGCTCTCGTGGATTTTGATACTCTTGCCCCACAGTGTGGAATGCCTTACCGACTAGCATCAAAGATAACACTCTTCTTCCAATAACAAGTTTTAAAACTAAGCCTAAAACTTACATGTTTAATAGGTCTGCCTTGATTTTTGTGCATTTCTACCATGATATTACTAGATATTACTCGGTAGAACTTTCTTAGGGTCGTTGCACGCGCGTTTGAGGCTGTTGTTAATTGCGCGCGTTATAAATGTATGTTTAATAATAATAATAATAATAATAATAATAATAATAATAATAATAATAATAATAATAATAATAATAATTTCTATTATTATTATTATTATTATATAATAGAAATTATTATAATAATAATATTATAATAATAATAATTTCTATTATTATTATTATTATTATTATTAGTGCATTTTACTTCACCTATCATATTTAAGCCCCCTTTGCACATTTGTGGGCTGCCAAATTTCTTTGGGTTCCAGCTAGTTATATAAAAGATTTCTTGGGAGCTGAAGAAATGCGGAGTTTACACTTACTGAAGAAATGCTGAGACATTACTATTTTCTCAGTTAATGAACACATAATAAATGTATTTCCAGTCTTGGTTTTATTTTCATAAACATGTAATTTTCGTAATGGGAATATAGGTTTACAGAGATCTACATGTACTTACGGAGCTTGTACATCCGTTTCATACAGAATGTAAATTGACAACAGCAGGACACGAATATGCCGGACCTGAGAGCGTAACAATATCTGGTCGGAAATGTCAGCGGTGGGATTCAGACTATCCTCATTCCAACAACTATAGAGTCGACGCTTTTCCCTGAAGGCAGTGCTGAGGGAAGCGGCACATCCTGAAACTTCCTTAGAGAGACGCACAATACGGGCAGAGACTATTCAGAGAAGCCATTTTACAGTAAAAATACAAGGGGCAGTAAGGCAGGTGGCTCTGAGCACAGAACTGGGCTGGACAGTTAGCCCGAACGAGAAACGCCACATATCGAGTTACAATATCTGGCGCTCTGCAAATCTCTATAATAATAATAATAATAATAATAATAATAATAATAATAATAATAATAATAATAATAATAATAATAATAATAATAATAATAATAATTCATGATCTGAGAACTCGCACTCGACGCAGCGAGCGAGAGAGAGTACCCAGTCGCAAATCAAGTTCTTCATCGACAACAATACAACGAAGAACAAGACGGCTGAAATCAAAGAAGGAGAGAAGGGCGTGCCTGAAACCAAGATTAAAGAAAAGGAGAGAACCTGAAACAGGTCGTCGAGACCCAGCCGACGGGCCCCAACCGATCCTCTGGGTCAAGGAGCCACACCGCCTGTCGAAGGTCAGTCGGTGGGTCGAGGTCGAGGAGACGTCGACGCTCGGGTCAGTGAAACCCACGACGCAGGCGCCTTCGAAGCAGACGACGACGGCGATGAAGAGGAGGGAGTTGGTGGTGCTGGATGTTCGTCCGATCCACACCGGAAGTTCTTGCACTCCATCGAAGAAACGCCCACAGAACGCTCTACACTTACGCGACCGCTAACTCAGGGTTGCTTCTTCACCTCGGCGCTTACAGACAAGATCACGAGATTCGGAGGTGCAGCTAGTCGACCTGTTTCCAGTGTGCCAGCCTGGATGCCACAGCAGCTCTAGTTGCTCCAGCAACAACAGATTTGTTTCATAATTGAAAACGTTCCGACACCCTGGAAGTCGTTTCTGACGCCTGTTATAATAATGATAATAATAATAATAAATAATAATAATAATAATGCATCGGTGTGAAGAGAGTATAATAATGCAACCAGACTCGAATCTCTGGCACAAACAATCTTACTGGGATCGGCCATTAATTCAAAAGGCTGCTACCAGTCTCGAAGCCTCTCTCACCGATGCATACCATCAGGCGCGCTTCAAAGCGATATCAGCACCGCACGCAGGAGACTGGCTTTTTGCTCTTCCCATCACCATATGCGGCCCTAGACTGGACGATGAGGCGGTGAGAATCGCTGTGGGCCTTCGCCTGGGAGCAAGTAATTGGGAACCACACATATGCCAATGCGGATCACTTGTGACAGCAGATGGATCGCATG
Source organism: Norana najaformis (assembly GCA_964023275.1). Classification (NCBI taxonomy): domain Eukaryota; kingdom Metazoa; phylum Annelida; class Clitellata; order Crassiclitellata; family Hormogastridae; genus Norana; species Norana najaformis. The sequence continues at coordinate 7,537,285 of OZ029925.1, forward strand.
GCCTTTCTTGTGTTTTGGGCCCTGGTCGCTTCACCCGGCACGCCGTCTTGAACGATCTTATCTGCCATAGCCTTATTCATGCGAGTTTCCCTACAATCAAAGAACCCGTATAGGCCTATCCAGAACAGACGGTAAAAGACCCGACGGGCTTACGCTTAATCCATGGCGCGGCGGCCGCAGTCTGATTTGGGATGTCACTGTGACTGACACCCTGGCTGCTTGTTATTTGACTGCTACTTCTATCTCGGCCGGTGGAGCAGCGGAGCTAGCAGCATCTAGAAAAACATCAAAATATAACTCACTCCTGCAGCAATATCATTTTGTTCCCCTCGCTTTTGAAACTCTAGGCCCAATTAACATCGCAGGGCTCACTTTCATATCTGAGCTTGGGCGCTCTCTGACGATGGTTTCTGGTGACAAAAGAAAGACGTGCCACCTGTTTCAACGCCTGTCAGTTGCCATCCAACGTTTTAATGCTGTCGGCTTCCGAAGCACCTTCTGTATGCCGAAACTTGACGAGTTTTAGCCAACCCGGACGATTCTTTCTCCGGAGCGTTTTTTATAAGCCCCGAGGGATCATAAGTACCTTGGGCATAAAATAATAATAATAAAAATAATAAAGACACATTTGCAGCGTCACATCTAGGACTGACGTCAACCGGACCAAGTGAAGCCGCAAACAGGGCAACCTCAGCCAAAAGGTTAAAATACGCCACCATAGCCAAAACCCATGCTTTTGTGCCGGTCGCACTGGAGACCAGCGGCGCATGGAGTAAGGAAGGGATGGATTTGACGAAAGTTGACTGATGCAACCCACGATCCACTGGAGACCAGCTACCTGCTCCAAAGACTCTCGGTGGCTATCCACCGTGGGAATGCCATCTGCTTTTCCAGAACCTTTCCACATTCGACTGACAAGTTTTTTTAAGTATTGAACTTCGTATAATAATAATAATAATAATATTATTATTTTTTCCAAGGTAAGTATAATCCCTTGGTTGTTCAAAAATTTCCGAAGAAAGAGAGAGAGAGGGATTCTGGAACGGCTAATCCTCGTCTGGATTCGGCACCACAAATGTACCGTGGAAGGCGACTGCATTGAAACGCTGTAATGTTATAGATAAACGTTGAAAAAGGTAACCTGTTTCTCTACCATATCCGGATATGAGGGACAATATACGTCCCAAGTCTGTGAGAAAGGTCATACCAAAACCATTGATAGGGCCTAAAGTCTCAAAGGCCAGAGGGACAAAGTGGTATGCATTAGTGAGATGATCATATTTCAAAGTTTTTCTATCGGCCGCCAGTTCAGCTGCGCCTCCTGCTGTAACAGAGGTTGCCTGTAAGTAAGAATGTGCAAGCGTGTCAATCACGGTGACTTCCCATAGGAGGCTGCGCCCCGAACGCCAAGGAATCAGGGTAAGGCCATCCGGTCTCTTGCCGTCTGTTCTAGAGAGACCCGTAGGTTCTTTCACTGATGGGAAGCCCGCTCGCGTCAGACTTCTGTGAATAAGGTCATTGAGAAAAGCGTGACGTGCCATTCTGCCGGGTCCCAAACGGCAAGCGAGACCATGCGACCCCTCAGCAGTCACCAGAGCTCCACATGTGCAATTATGTGGTTGACATAGGATAGCTCCGAGACGGAGACCTACGGCTATACGTACGGCTTCGTCATCCAGGCGAAGACCGATTGAGTTAATGGGGAGGGCAAATAGCCAATCCCCGGCATGAGGCGATGACACCGCCTTTAGACGTGCCTGGTGGTACGCGTCGTTATTACTGGTAATAAGTGTAGCTTTTGATATCTCGTATAGAGGTTTATCCCATTGGGATTGTCTCTGCCAGAGATCAGTATTAGGTTGTGGAGTCATGGTGAGTGCACACCAATGTTCCACCATAGTGTTGAGATGAAAATCTGGTGATATTTGGCCTTTGTGAAGAATGGCAGTTTGCAACGTTTGGGTGCCTGCAGCGGATGCCAAGAAGGCGGGTAGCGCAAGCGAAGACACCCAGCGTAGGCCTAAACCTCCAGCTTTAATGGGGAGGGAGGCCTGAAGCCATTGATGGTCTGTGAGGGCCAAATTAAAAATAGAGACAAAACCTTCACGAAGCAGCAGATCATACCTCTCCAGTAACGGGTGACCCACACACGGGCAACATCTCAAAATGTGCAATAACTTGGGTGAACTAAATGTGGTCCTGAGGAGCACGAAGGCATCGTGTTTAGCTATGGTCCACAATCTGGAAATTGCCAGCGAGAGTTCAGCACAACGAGACTCTAAGCAGGCAGAAAGAGCCTCTGCAGTACATAGTGGCGCTCCTAACAGGACAGCGCTCTCCGGTTTGGTTTGAGTTAAGCTACTCAAAGAAGCATGGCTATTCGCAAACGGTGAATGTGAAATAATTTCGCATTTTGTATGATTAAGCCGGAGGCCTAAGGAATCACACGCCTGTTCTATGAAACTTACGTCAGCTGCCACTTTTATTATTATTATTATTATTATTATTATTATTATTATTATTATTATTATTATTATTATTCTACATGGAGATTTCGACATTCTGCATATGATATAAATGGTCAGGTTGCTGTGGTAGACCGGTTATCGTCGTTTTTCGAGTTCAAAGTCCCTTTTGCGTATTGGAAAAAGACTCGACGTCAACGTAGTATTCACGTAGAAGTGACGTTGACAACAAATCCAGAGTCATGATCCGTGTTGTATTGAGGAAGAAGAAAAACAACAGCTGAGTCACATAAAGCGTCTTATATGAAAGATGGGTTTAGCAACCACCATTATCGTAATCGTAATTCCGAGATTTCTACAGCGCCCAACGAAAGCCGCGCCGCGAGGATCAGCTTATTCACAGGCGCTCAGTCAAAACAAAATCGATAGGCAAAAGGGTTCGGTTCCAGGTCAAGATTCAAAAGTCAGACAGACAGCGTGGCAGCTACGAGGGGTGGTGTTTTACTATTGGTGTTTGGGGTTGGAGAGGAGAGACAGATAACAGGAAGAAGGGGTGTCAGTGTACGATCTGTGAAAGAGGAATGTTTTGAGTTTTGAGTGAAAGACCGAAGCAGAAATTGCAAGCGGTGGAGCATCGATGAGTTTGTATGATGGGTCAGAAAACACGCATTACTGGGGGAAGTTTATTCCAGAGTAGTGAGGTAGCTATGGCCATGGAGCGATTACCAAATTTTAAGGATGAGGTGACGGGATGGCGGAGAAGTGTTAGGGCAGAAGAGGAGCGGGTTGAGCGAAGAGGTTGTATTGTAAATAACTGACGAAGATAGGAGGGTTGGGAAGATTGAAGTGTGTTGTAGGTAAGTGATAGGACTGTACTCGATTCGTTCAGGTATTTTAAGCCAGTGTAGTGATTTAAGAACAGGAGTGATGTGATGGTGTTTGGGGGTTTTGGTGACGGCACGAGCAAGAGCATTCTGTATGGCTTGAAGGCGGCTTATTTAGGTGGAGCCTATGTCCAGGAATAGTGAATTGCAATGGTCTAATTTAGCATGGACTATGGATGTGACGATGGTTGATGCAGTTTTAAAGTCAAGCTTAGGGCGGATTCTGCGAAGGTCACATATATGGTCCGGTCACGTACACACGGATATTATCATCATATAACCATTGCAGAGAGACAGACAGACAGACAGATAGACAGACAGACAGACAGAGAAAGAGGGAGTGAATGGAGGGAGAGAGGTAAGGAAGGAGGGAGAGAGGGAGGGAGTGTGCCTGAAGCATACGGATGAAAAGTCGCAAACTCCGCATAACCTGTTATTCAGAAACAAATCGGTAACGCCCATAGGATCATTAATTTTATGGTTCCCAGTTAAAGTGCGAAGTTATTGCTAAACATCACTGGAGTACTGGTGAACCTGCGCTTCAATAACAGGGGTGATACGAATTAAGCAGCTGTATATAGGCCTAGTTGTAAATAAGTTGATAATACTGCGTATAATTTAGTTTAATCTGGTTCAGTATACTCCAGTGACTTCTACAGCCCTTTGAGGAGTCATCTAGAACTAACAAGTCGACCTAATATTAACTTAAATTGCCAGATGAGGTGTGTGAGAATCGACGTGAAAGGCCCTAGCAGCCAACAGGTACCTTTAAACATTTGGATACCATATCGTTGCTGATTTGATTATCGATCAATTAAAGCATCGATACAATTCGTGGATTGCTTAGAATTTGCCTCCATTAGCTTAGATTAAACTTATACTCGATTAGTAAAATTGCATCGGATTGGATCAAATTAGTTTAGGTTAGATTGGAATCTTTCCGCAACACAAAAACATGCAAAGAAGCGTGTGTTTTTCCGTTTGGTATAACTTTATGTTTCCAAGAAAGACGATGGTCTGTTTGCCAGTTTTGTGTTGTTGATCCTGTTTAGATTAAATTAGAATCTTTCCATAAAACAAAGAGATGCAAGTGCCTGGTTTTCCGTTTGTCTTAACTTTATGTTTACAAGAAAGACGATGGTCTGTTGTTTGCTAGTTTTGTTTGTCGATCTTGTTTCGAATTTGATGATTTCGGCCTTTGATTCAGCCCTTGTAAAAACACAGTACAGGAATCACGTGTATTAATATGCGTCTTAGAATTAAGCACACAAGGCAATAAAAGCCACGTGATTTGCAGCTCTTAAAATAAATTCAGCTATCCATCACTACTGCTTATTTAAGGAGGTCTCATCCGGTGATCGAATGTAGACAGAATCTAGAGGCTTTTCAGGACGCTGTTACATCGACTTTTCTTTTGGTGTTCAGGTTGTCGTTCTGCTCTAAAACTGGTATGTTCTCCTTTTGTGACTGGCTAGGCCTTTGTTAATTATAAAATGAAGCAAGATATCTTAACGTGGGCTGTGTGAAAGTGAAACCTACACGTGCAATGATAAGAGATAAATCTGTACTTGAAGACAGTGTCATAAAATTCTACACACAAAGTTGAATTTGTAGGAGGCTTTGGTGTTCGACATACTTAGCCAAAGTCAATCCCCGTACTTGATAAAAAATTTGGTACGGGGACCGGTTGAAACCCCCTCCCGTTAATCCCACGCGAAGTTCAGTTCTATTAATCATTATCATGTGTGCATTCTAGAGTGAGAATTGGATAGCTATAAGGTCATCGCCTGAGGCCTTGTGCATTAGAAACGGCGCGATAGAGATTACTAATTAATAATTGATAACAATAAGGCTAAGTTGGAAGCTGCTAATGGGATACTGCCAAAGAAGTGCCTCAGACGTTTTTGTTTCGTTGTGTTCAGTCTAAACTTGAGGCTGCAGTCGATGTAGAGTCCTGTAAATCTATAAATTCACCAATGCGTTTCTTACTGAACGACAATAGTTAGTTGCAGGTCTGGATTTGCCTGGGTTCTTGATAATGGGTTCAACCCTCTATCTTAAAGTTGAGCTCCCCAGTTTTATTGAAAGTGCAGGCTTTTGGTTTAAATCTGCCAGCAACCCCAAGTCGTTTAAGCACAAATTGCACTTCAAAACGAGTTTTCAATAGAAATATGCAAGGCATGCTCTTGGTTATTTGAAGAATCGCTAGCGAAAAGAATTATTCCGGGAGATTGGAAAACTGCAGATTTATCAACATTGCTTTAAAAGGGTGTGAAAGATGATCCAGCAAATTATCGACCAATCAACTAACTTAACAGTAGGGCCTATCAATATGCAAGACATAATGCAGTCGAATTAAAACACTCGACACTACGCATCCTGGGTACGAATGGGCCTATTCCTCTACTGCTGGAGGAATATATTTGATTTGGATCTTAGCCATCGCAAGTCGTGCTACAACGCGAAACAGTACTGGTCAATCAGCAAAGCTCAGCCTGTTCACGATGGCGATATCGTTACCTTCAGGAATATATATTACCCCAATAGCGGTCTGTGTTACCATCAGGGATGGTCAACAAACGTCTACTGTTTGAAAAGACGTGAAGACAAGTGGGTTCTGGAAGTGGTTGATTAAAGAGGGCTATGCCCAGTTCACGAATCCTATCTGTAATCAAGATGTTGTATGTAACCAACAGTCCGTATTTGAGATGGGGCTTTACAGTGTTGACTCCCTTAGTTAAGCGGCTGATCTTGGTTATAGGACAATAACCCCCTGACAAAAACCTCTGGGACAATAACTCCCATGCAAAAAAACCCTGGAAACTAACCCCTATACTTATATATATTAATTGTATAAATATACAAATAATGTATATTAATCATACAGTTTATATATTAATTTTTTTAGAAATATACGCCTCTTTTCGCACTCAAATACACTACATTATTTGCTAAATTTTTCTGCTTTACGTATACATAACCTTCAAAACTAAGTTTATATTTTTTTATAAATTCCATCATGGACAGAAATGGTCAAATTTTTAAACTTTGTATTTTCCATAAACCATTTCTATTTCATGTTGTATGGTAATTCTTTCATGTCTACACTGTGTCCAGTTGTCTAATAATTGTGTAATAAATAGTTTTTGTTGTATGGTAAGTCTTTCATGTTTACTCTGTGGCCAATAGTCTAATAATTGTGCAATATTTAGTTCTTGGATGTTTGGTCATTCTTTCATGTTTACTCTTTACTGTATGTACAGTATCAGTATAGGGGGCTATTGTCCGGGGGTGTTTTTGCATAGGGGGTTATTGTCCGGGGGTTATTGTCCGGGTGGTTATTGTCAGAGGGGTTATTGTCCTGTTACCGCCGATCCTGAATCTACCCTAGAGAAAACAGACACTATGGTCAGAGAGATTACGAAACAGCCGTTGTACCATAGGAGTAGAGGGGACAGTGAGGCGGGTGACTCCTAGCGTAGACCTGGGCAGGAGTTACCCGCAGCCCGCAAAGTTAGGTCTAGATACAGAACGCCACATATTCAGTGTATTTTAAGTAACAGCTCTAATTTTACAGCTGTGCTGACAAATATAGTCATTTGACCAGTCGACCACAAACATATTTCCTTTAAAGCATGTTCATACATAACATTTCACTGATAAAAGATAAAATGTAACGTGTAAAAATGTACGCGTTTTCTATAGCGTACGATTAGCTTCGACCCTGCTTATTTTTCATGAATTCATCGGGTGAGATCCTCTATCACCGCTGCCCGTTTGAATGGGTGCCATGCCGTTTGGTCCCCGTGCACGGAACGTGCTAGTCGCAGATTCAACTGTCTGAAATATATGCTTGAGAAAGCCATGGACGAAGAAGAGCGAATGGCAGCGTGGAAAAACCTATGAAAAACGCAATGAATACTAAAGAAAGAGGAGGTTAAGAGACGTGTAAGGCAAACGAAAAGAAAAATTTCAGAAAGCGATCAAGAGAAACACACGACATTCAGGCGAAAACAGTAGACGAGGGAGAAGGAGGAGGAATAGGAAGAGGAATACTTGGAGGAGAATCAGTAGTAGTAGGAGGAATAGGAGGAGAAGAAGGGGAGGAGGAGAAGTAGGAGTTGGAAGAGGAGATATGACTGGTAGACTTTAACCAATTGTCTGATCAGCGACGACCGAGTCTCTAATAGAAAGAAGAGTTCATCGCTCACCCGTTTGCGCTGTTTCTGCTCAGATCAGACACTACTGTGGGGCTGTGGCGCAGAAGAAGAGCAGAGTCCATTAAACTAACTCATAAACTAACCCAGCCATGCGTCTGCTTCCTGTTTTACCTTAATTAATTAATTATTACGCGCAATATCATTAAGTCAAGTGTATGTGAACAACTTGTCTAGAGGGTCGATACACAGAGGCTTGAACCCGCAGTCGCTGGATTACAGACCCAGTTCACTACCGAATAGACCACCGTTCCCGTGACTTTATTTCTTGGCCTCAGTATATGAGAGTTGTTGGCCAGTCTTCTCCCTGGCCATCGGATCTTCCCACCGACAGTGTACGGCCAGTGTACTTATTTTACTACGAGTTTATTAGCGGGCGCTAGTGAAACAGAGAGATTTGTGGCTTTGAACCCCATACTCTGAGTTTAAAGTCCAGCACCCTTACCACGAGTTTGGTAGACTGTCACGCACCCCAGAGAGGTCTTGCTTTTATGCTGATATGAAAAATATACTTTATTATACGAAACATATTTAACTATTCCAGTACACTAAATGTTTTCCCAAGTTATAATATTATCACAAAGGTAGAATTGTAAGGAGATATCTTTATAGCTTGGTTCTCAAAGCAGTTCGGCCTAACCAAAAAAAATATGTTTCTCATTAACAGCCTGTTTGCAAAACATCTACAGGATTCGATTACTTCGGCGTATTGGATTATGTGGGTTGCAGGTGGCTTATGTGGCGAGTAAAGAGCAGTTTGTTTAGACAAGGTTGCATAGGATCCCATAAAAGTGAGCTTATAAGTCAGTTGTTGCTATCTTGGTAGTTTTTTCTGGAAGTTGCTGACCAATCTTGAAGAACAAAGGTGAGTTCTTGATGCAATCGTTTTATACAATAGGCCTGTAGATCAGAACTGGTAGGAGACAGTGCAGTAGCAGAGGTTCTTTGAATTAGAACCTAACAATGTTACTACATGTCAAATATTTGAATTATTTAATAAGAAACCGAAAGGTAGGTCTACATAAATTTTAAGATTAATTTCGTAACTACCCTTTCTTGCTTCGTTCCCTGCTTGATTGTACATTCGTTCATTCAAATCTCTCCACGAACACATAACTCATAATGACAGTGGTCCAAAATTTATGGTTGCGGTCCAAGTTGGCGGACAAGTTTAACTGAAACCTTTTCAAAACGTCCGTCAGAATTAACTAGACTGTTGCATACCCAGTCGATTAAATTCTCCATTTGACTATGCTCTAACCTGAGAAGGTTCAGTAGCCGTCCGACTTTTCATTCCGTTACGATATATTCGATTACGAACAATCTTTTATGTACAGACCAAATAAGCTCGGTTGATGCAAGGCCAAAGTAATAACAGTCTTCCACCAAAATATTCATTAACGCAATTCAGTTGCAGATTATAATTATAAAATTTCGTACAGATTTAATTTTTTAACATAAACACGTTCAATGGGGCTCGGAGGCTTCTGCGTCTTCCACAGGGGTTGGACTACTGGACAAAAGTGTCAAGAATGTAGGTAACATCTTTAGACCCATAATTTGCCTTAAGATCGGATGACATCCTAAAGATAACGGTAGTGCCTAGTCCAGTCCATATATTACCGTTGCTATTCACCAAAGAAAGCCATATATAAACATCCTGGACATGCTCAACAACCGTTGTCCAAGCGAAAATATGATACAAATCCTGTATCTTCATCGGCGGCATACAGTTTGCCACGACAAAACGATCAGCTTCGGTCTGACTCTTTGAACATCGGCAGGTCGACCGTGACACTTCTGTTGACGATCGGCGAGTCAATATTGACACTGCTGTTGACGATTCTCTCCTCCAGAACAGTATTCTGTTAAGGTTACGCCCCCGTGCCCCTTAAATTTGTTTAGGGACCCCATGTTTAGTCGGGCACCCGTTTCTTTTAAGTTAATTGTTCTATATGTCCTATGTACCATATCCTTTATGTCCTATGTCCTATGTCCCATGTACTTTGTCCTACTATGTCCCATGTCCTATGTACCATGTCCTATGTCCTATGTCTCATGTCCTATGTCCTATGTACCATTTCCTATGTCCCATGTACCATGTTCTATGTCCTATGTACTTTGTCCTACTATGTCCTATGTCCTATGTACCATGTCCTATGTCCTATGTCTCATGTACTATGTCCTATATGTCGTATGTCCTATGTCTCATGTAATGTAATGTAATGTAACAAACACTTATATAGCGCTCTTCAAGTACCTGCCAAAAGCGCTGATGACACGGCTATCCTACCGATCCAAACAAGTGCGTTTTCAAGTTAACAGAGAATGAACGTTGAGTTAAACTAAGTGGAAAAGTACGAATGTTTAAAGGGAGACTGTTCCAGAACGAGGGACCAAAGCAGGAGAAGGCACGATGAGCACGCAACGACGTGCGGTAACGTGGAATCAGCATATGTCCACGAGCAGCAGAACGCAGCAACCGGCCACCAGTTCGATTGGAAACAGGAACACACAGCTCGCGAATATAAGCCGGCGCAGTGCCAACCGTAGCAGAACGTACTATGTACTATGTGTCCTATGTCCTATGTACCATGTCCTATGTTCTATGTGTCCTATGTCCTATGTCCCATGCCTCGGGTATATAAGGTGTAGTTAAGCAGTTGTAAGACACACACTTGCGGACAGTTGCGGACACTGGCGGACAGAGTTGTACGGACAGAGAGAGTTAGTTCGTCGTAGGGCGCGGAGGACACACCCGGAGAATTCGTAGGCGAGGCTTGGGACTCGTATTTCTTAGAATAGCGGCGGTAAAGAAGTTGTAGCGGACTGTTTGGCGAACTGAAACACTTCGTCGGCGATTGTTCTTCGTAATAAAGTTTTAAACGTTGACTCTTCGTGTGCTGACTTTCTCTTCGAAGACCTCGGGAGGCTACCCATAACACGGCGGACAGGAGGCCACAACATATCTCCTTATTCATGCTTGAAAAACTCCACTGGCTTCCAATCCGAGAACGCATCCAGTTTAAAATTCTGGCCCTTGTGCGCAGCTGCCTTGTTGGCAGTGCACCTGATTATCTAAGGGAATCTGTGTCACTGTTTCCTCTGTCCCTGGCCGCCGACTGCTGCGATCAGCAGTCCAGGGAGACCTGGTAGTTCCTATGGCTCGCACTACTACTGCACAGCGTCGCAGCTTCGCCGTTGTTGGCCCTGCCTCATGGAACAACCTGCCTGGTGACCTTAGGCGGGAATTCCTTTCTCTTCCTCCCTCTCTTTTCCGCAAGCGTTTTTTGACGACCCGAGTGCTACTACTTTAAGGCTAGTGCGGGGTTCGACTCTGGTGGTCTACCTAGAGCTTTTCTAAGGAGGAAGAAGAAGTCGACACGTGTTGACGTAACAGAACTCAATTTTATTTCTTCAACAACCTTGACTAGGAACTATGCGCGGGTTCGAGTCCAGGCCCAACTGTTTGCTAATAATCTGAAAGTATTCCGGGGAAAGACCCCGTTCGTAAGAAACAAATACAGGTTTGTGTAAAACAAGTGGGAAAGATGCCGAAGCTACCCCTTTGACCGCGTAAGCGAAAAATCTGATCGGTGCGCTCCCGAGAACGTTTCAGCCTTTACGAACCAATCTGTCTGATTTCTGACTGGCTCCGCGTTGGTCCAGCAGGGCTTGGGCCCACCCTGTTGGGAAGTCGCGAGACGGTCTAAGTAAGTCACGATAGTTGGGAGACAGAGGCTGGGCGAAATTCGGGGAAAGACGAGTAGACAGGTCTGCGTGAATCCAAGGGATAGCATTTGCCATAAGAGATAACTGGTGCAGTAAGACTTGTCCGTGCGCTCCTGAGGAAGTCGCAACCAAAGAAACCAATCTGTATGATTTCTGACTGGCTCCGTTGGTCCAGCAGGGCACGGGCCCACCCTGTCAGGAAGTCGCGAGACGGTCTGAGTAAGTCACGATAGTTAGAAGATAACGGTTGTGCAAAACTAGGGTAAAGTCGCGGCCGCGGTTCTCCCGTTCGAAATCCAGACGGCAGGGAGAGACACGGGGAAGATGCCGCGGATCATAACGCAGACCAAGAAAAGCCCCGGTACGTAAGAGGCTGGAAACTAACGCAGACCAAGAAATACCCGGTGCATCATAGTCCGGGTCGGTTCCCCGATAATACCGGAGTTGACACGAAAGGTACCGACTCCTCTATATGCTTGTCGCCACACCCTGGTACGAAGGTTGGTGTGTTTTATAGAACGTTAGAGAGGAAACCTTCTCTTGAGTGTTCCATGGGGGTATCCTATCCCCTGGAGCAGTGTTGGCCGATAATTGCCAATACAGAGACTTGACATGGAAACTTGCTACGGAAGTCCTCGGAAGTAACCGAAGATGGAGCGAGAGACAGATGGTGATAACGGGAAGATGTCTCGTCCGATATCTATGTGCCTAGGGCGGAAAGACACAGAGGATCGTCGTAAGACTTCCCTGTTCCCGGAACCGAGAAAACGACTGGCGTCTGAAAATTTTGGTGGTAACTGGAGAGTTACAAGATGTAGAATGGTGGTTACGAGAAAGTCCTCACGCAGAAAGGGAACGACTTTTGCCGGTAAAGGAACGATCCCTGTTCTGAGTAAAGGCCATCCTCAGGACGTTGCCCATCCGGCGACCGCGGAAGAGGCAGAGTCGGATTCCGAGACAGAGAGTTACAGTGTTGATTCCCTTAAGGAAGCGACCCATCCTAGGTCTTCCTTGGAGCGAGCAGACACTGTTGGAAGAGATGATACCGGAAGACCATTGTACAGTGAGAGTGCAAGGGGCAGTGAGGCGGGTGGCTCTGAACGTAGAACTGGGCTAGGTTATCTCCATCCCATGAACAGTTAGCCCGGCCGAGAACGCCACAGTTGTAACCATAAAACTGTTTCATTAGTTGATGTATGTTACATTTTTCTTGTGTTCTTAAGTACTTGTAAACCGATGTGCGATATACTATTGGTTAATAAAGAATATACTTACTTACTTACTCACTCACTTACTCACTTACTTACTTACTTACTTACTTACTTGATGTGACAGCGTACGACATCAACAGTCATCCATAGGTTCATCAAGCCTAACCACCCGTATTAAACCACAACGGAAAGACCCCAACGGACCAGCTGTCACATTCGCGGCCTCAACGGTTGATGAAGTAGCGGCTTAAATTCAACCACACCATTTTTTTACTTCTAAAACGACTTCACTTTTAACAACGGCCGGGGCTGCAGTTTTGTCCGAATTCTGGAACTGCCCAACTTTTCGCGAGCGTACGGCAAATTATGGGTCTGAAGATGTTACCTAAATAACTGGTGAATAATCTGTAGAGCAGCATCAGACATGATCTGAGAATCAGACAGGGCATGTAGCATATGGGCGTATGTAGCCCTTATAAACCCAGTGTCAGCAACACAAAGTCCAGTGCGTTTTTTAATAATACATACAACGGCGGGCATCAGAAGATTTCGTTTTAGTGAACTACATCGGTGGCAAAGAAACAAGCTTGAAGCGCTAATTTTTTTCCACACGATGCAAGAAATGATTGTTTACAGCGCATATATGAAATGCCTTGCAGAGTTTTGTACAACAGATTTTCAGCAGAACCAAAAATATTTCGCACTCAAGTTTTCTTTACGAATAGGTCCTAATCTACTCCAAAATCCGTTTGAGAAGCGTGTCATCCTATGTCGCATGGAAATAAAACGACTCATATCAACAAAGTTATTAAAAATTTAAAAATTTAAGAATGCATATTTTTATAATTCTCTACTTTCATACGGAAGGACAATACTCAGCTACTGAATAGCAAAAAGCAATGGCTGGAATTTTCAGTCTGGACAATGGCACCCCAAGTCAAGCAAGCGAGTTTGCTCAGCAGGTTGTTTCGAGTTCTGCTCTTGGCTTCAGCCTTCTTCAGGTGGTGATGTTATGTAAGTGACCTGTCCAGTGCCACGCCCAGGTTTGTATGGGTCTTCTCATGCTCGATGCGTTGGCCACTGAATTTGATGTTTAATTTGTGCATAGCTTTGATAGGCCCTACTGCTCGAGACGAAAGACATTGAAAGCAGTTTTGAACACAGGCCTCCATTTCTTACAATATTCAGCGGCATGTTTCTGCTCATGGTTTCCTCGAGTTCCATAAATGAGCGACCCTGAGATACGAGGCAACAGTCGACACTTGAGTGTCTGGCGCTCCATTAATTCGTCTCATATGGGCCTGACTCTCCAACAGCTGTTTGTGTAGGGTTGCTGTATTAATTCTTCCCTTAGAGAGGCCTTCTTTTCCATCATGGAGGAGACAGATTCAGCCAAGAACGTCAAGACTTTAGTCATGTCTGGTGAAGGGCCGGCTGCAACAGTTTGTACACCACAACCAGACTCTGCCATGTTTTATTTCGTATTTAATCTTAAATACAATGATCAAATTATCTAAATTTCAACTTAAAGTTACCTATTCAGCAACTATGCAAAGAAAGCTCTAATGCACAGCAGACATCCAATTTTTTATCCTTAATTTCAACAGTAAAAGGCTAGGTAACCAGGTTTGGAGGGGAGAAATTGGCCCAGAAGTTAAAATTAGAAAATAGTGTTCAACTCCCTGCTACTGAAAAGTTTAGTTCGTTCTTCTTTGGCCTTTTCGAAGACGGAGCTCTTGTTAAAGGCCCGGCAATGGACGTTTCAGAGGTCCTGGACATGAGCATCGCAGGCCTTGCCGTTTACTCCCAAACTTTCTCTGGCACCAAATGATACTGTTTGGTAACAGAGGCAAGCTTGCGCATACAACTTGCTGTTGTACAATATGAGGGTATGGTGTTTTGGTTAATTGTTTCTGACAGGCAAAAATACAGCCTATCCGCATCTCTGAAAAGATTCTTGACGGCAAGTCGATCGAGCCCTTACATTCGGCAAAGTCTTTTGGAATTGACGCATTAAAATTTGGTGCTGCATCTGTGTTGTGTCTGCAACCTGCTTATATGTATCTGTATGTTTAAATTCTGTAGAGGCAAATAAGGGATAAAACGTATGCCATGAAGACTTGTTGGCTTCTGTTCCTTGTCACGGTCGCAGTGTGTTGTGTCGTCTGCATCGAGGCTTCCATTCCTTCCTACAGACAAGGTATACGTACAAGCATACTGATCCCTGCCTATCTATTACTTTCTCGCATTCTCACTTATTTATTCGGCGGCGGTAATTATGACGCTCATAATGAGGCGAGGTAAAGTGAACATTTACAGGACCTTTTGAGAACTCAAGGTTACTTTCAACTTTTCAAACTTCTAAGGACTTATTTTATGGTCATCAGATTTCTTCATGGATCTTTCAAAAATCTTCTCTACAGTTCCTTGGTTATTTTGCCCGGATTTCACTTTATCCCTCCTTATATATTTCATGCCTTTTCCAGTTTCACCAATTTTTTCGTTGTTTTCTTTTACTTTTCTAGTTTGTTCATCTATTTTAGTTTCCAAGTGTTACCTTGACTGCTTTTTATTTCACAAATTTTACGGGCGTCCTTCTTACAGACCAGTTTGGAGAGCAACTCAATGGCGTTCCGGATTACCTCTCCCTGTATCTACCCTTCTTTTGGAGAAAGGCAAAAAACAAGGCGAGACCCGACAAGCAGCAGATACTGAGATGTTTCGTAAAGTACGTCGTGTTATAAAAAAATACAGTAGTGTAGCCAATAGGGTGATCGAGCAAACGAAGTTGTGGAATCCATCAGAAGTGAGAGAACAACGCTAGTTCAAGTTGCTTATGCTTCAAGTAATTAAGTATGGCGACTAGCTAATATAGTATCATCCCTGAACCTGGAATGATATAAAAATTAATGACAATCTTGGTGTAGTGCCAGAAATTCCGGCAGGGTAATTGGCACCAGCGCCCAGCCCGAGTCCGAGTCCACGTATGTAAGGCTTCCGGAGTATTTCAGGAGATTAAGAAGTAAAAAGGCAACACCTTTCGATTTAATTCCTTTATTTTTCGAACAGTCCTTATTCTAAATGTATTCAACATTCCCGTATGGTCTGACCTTAGGGCGGATCGCAACGAACTAACTAAACAACCCAACTGTCACGCTATTGAGTGTGTGCATAAATACTAGTAGTATTCGTCAACTGCGTGCTGTTTGTTGTTCGCTTACTCAGGAGACTGCCCATGTCTTGGTACTAGCTTTGATTATGTGTCGACTTGATTAATGTAACGGTATTCTAGCAGGTTTACCCCGATACTTATACAGAAAACTTCAATATGTCTTGCGTACTGCCGCGCAACTCGTATTCAGTCTGCTAAGTTCAGCCAATGTGTCAGACCTGATGAGGCAGCAATTACATGGCTGTCATTTCCACAAAGAGTTTACTACAAACTAGCTATGATTGCCTACAAATGCCAGCATGGACTGGCTCCATCCTATCTATCCAGGTTCTGCATCTCGGTTGCGACACTTCCTGGTCGATCCTGCTTACATGTACGTTCTGCGACAAACCGAAATCTTATTCCACACTGTGAGGCAAGAGTAACAAAATCCACGAGAGCCAAATGTAGTGTAAATCTAAAGATTTACTAAATCTAAATATCTAAAGATTTACACTACAGTTGGCTCTCGTGGATTTTGATACTCTTGCCCCACAGTGTGGAATGCCTTACCGACTAGCATCAAAGATAACACTCTTCTTCCAATAACAAGTTTTAAAACTAAGCCTAAAACTTACATGTTTAATAGGTCTGCCTTGATTTTTGTGCATTCCTATCGATCTATAAACCATGATATTACTAGACATTACTCGGTAGAACTTTTTAGGGTCGTTGCACGCGCGTTTGAGGCTGTTGTTAATTGCGCGCGTTATAAATGTATCTTCTTTTCTTCTTTTATTCCCCTCCGTCAGGCCAACGGGCCAACGATGAGGCCTCAACTTGTCGCCTCCAGGCACCTCTGTCTCTGGTTTTGTCCACCGCTTCTCTCATATCCATGTTCCACGCCTTCATATCCTCCCTTATATTGTCCATCCAAGTTTTTGGTTGTCTTCCACGGCTTCTTGTACCTTCTACATAACTATACATCGCCATAGCCGGAAGTCTCCTGTCGTCCATTCTTGATACATGCCCGAACCAAGAGAGCCTTTTTTCCTGACCCTGTCTACTACTGTGACCTTCAGCCCGAGCTCCCTGCGTATCACCTCGTTTCGGATCCTGTCTCTCCTGCTTTTGCCCAGCATTCTCCTCAGCCAGGCCATTTCTGCCACCAGTAGTCTCCTCTCGTCCTCCCTGCGCAGGCACCAGCATTCTGCTCCGTACAGCAACACTGTTATGACAAATGATTCGTAAAGCTTTTTCTTAGTTCTTATTGATATCTCTTTGCTTCTCCATATCTTGCTTAGTCTGCCGAACATCGCGCACGCCAATCCAATCCTACGTCTGATGTCTCTTGTACATTGTCCGTCTTCTGTTATAACGCTCCCCAGATATACGAACTCTGTCACTTGTTCCTCGTGCGGGGATTTCGCTTGCTGACGACCGGAACGGCCCCGCTAATAGCTCCATTCCTGCCGGACGCGGTACTTCCCCTCACTGGACGGGAAGTCCCGTTAACGTCGTTGCCCACATTTTCGTCTGAGTACGTATTCATGCTGAGGTTTCTTGGTCCTATGCCAGGTGGTGACCACTCCTCTCCTGGCAGGGTGAGGAGGCCGGTGGGTCATTTTGCAGACTTCTTTCGCCCTCAGGTGTCCTTCCAGCACCTGCCTCCTGCGTTAGCCAGCCATTTTCGTGGTTCCCGGTGAGCCTGTCCACCTCGCGTATCGCCCTATGTGGTCCTTCAGCCGAAGCCTTCACCACTGACATAGCCTCACCGAGCATTCCCTTACTTGGCTGTTTCACCCCCCACCACGATGAGGTGCAGGTAGGTCTTTGGGGGAGGGGGGTAAGGAGGCCGGTGGGTCATTTTATAAATGTATGTTTAATAATAGTAATAATAATAATAATAATAATTTATATTATTATTATTATTATATAATAGAAATTATAATAATAATAATAATATTATAATAAGAATAGTTTCTATTATTATTATTATTATTATTATTATTATTATTATTATTATTATTATTATTATTATTATTATTATTATTATTATTATTAGTGCATTTTACTTCACCTATCATTTTTAAGCCCCCTTTGCACATTTGTGGGCTGCCAAATTTCTTTGGGTTCCAGCTAGTTATATAAAAGATTTCTTGGGAGCTGAAGAAATGCGGAGTTTACACTTACTGAAGAAATGCTGAGACATTACTATTTTCTCAGTTAATGAACACATAATAAATGTATTTCCAGTCTTGGTTTTATTTTCATAAACATGTAAGTTTGGTAATGGGAATATAAGTTTACAGAGATCTACATGTACTTATGGAGCTTGTACATCCATTTCTTGTAGAATGTAAATTGACAAGGCCAGGACACGAATATGCCGGACCTGAGAGCGTAACAATATCTGGTCTGACATGTCAGCGGTGGGACTCAGACTATCCTCATTCCCACAACTATAAAGAGTCTTCGTTTTTCCCTGAAGGCAGTGCTGAGGCCGCCGGCAACAAATGCCGAAATCCGGAGAGCAGATACAAGGAAGGAGTCTGGTGTTATACCACTGACCCAGACATAAGATGGGATCTCTGCGATGTGCCATTTTGCAGTAGGCCGAAAATCTTTAAACTCAGTCGATCAATCAATTACTCAGTCGTTTGGCCAGTCAGTCAGCCAGTCATTCAATCAATGAACCAATCAGTCAACCATTTAAATTTTTTTTAATCGC
The DNA here is from genome assembly GCA_964023275.1 of Norana najaformis. NCBI lineage: Eukaryota > Metazoa > Annelida > Clitellata > Crassiclitellata > Hormogastridae > Norana > Norana najaformis. The sequence continues at coordinate 7,555,676 of OZ029925.1, forward strand.
AAGTTGAGGGAACATGTTTTGATGGGATTTAAATTCTGCTAGTTAAATTAGCTATCAAATACGTTTTGAAATTAGCTTACATTTATGAATTGTTAGATGTCACTTGCTCGTTCAGCATTTCATTAAGGGTATTGACGGCTTCGTACTTGAATCTTTGTGTACTTGTGAATTATCGAAGATTTGGTGAACCTGTTGAATCCTATCTGTTATCGTGCATTGATTCAGTGCACTCAACTCGTTTATTCCGGCTTTGCGCTCCAGTTTTAAATTGTTCGCCTCTCTCTATCTGTTCCAACCCCGTCGTCATTTCACAGCCTTATCAAAAATCTCAAATTTAGTAGCCAGTATCGAACTATTCAAAAGCCTGTCTCACCAGTTACACACGTGCCTTGTGTTTGAAAGCACTTCCCTCCTAGGTTATTATGGTAGTTAGTGAACAAGAGCTTACACCGAGACAAATTACACTCTTCTCTTGCCGACAGATTCTTACTGTTTTAAGTTTTTAAACTATTCTTCCTCCGATAGCTTATCATACCGTACTCCCTGTAAATAAACCTCTGAATTCGAGAATTAGCGCGACAAACTACCGCAAACTGAGCTCTAAGGAGATCCTTATCCGGTCGCGATCTACCGCCAAGTGAGCTGTCCGACTGCGCTCCTTCTACATTCTTTATATAGGAAATATCCGCGCGCTTTGACTTGGCGCCAACTCTCCCGCGCCTTTATACGCGCCTCTTCTTTCGCTACAACTGTTTGGCGCCTCTTCTTTCGCGCCCGCTATTGGCGGCTCTTCTTTCGCTCCAACTGTTTGGCGCCTCTTCTTTCACGCCGACGCCCTCTATTGGCGGCTCTTCTTCGCGCCAGCCTTTGGCGGCTTTTATTTCCCTCGCATCGTTCGCGCGCGCGCCAACTTAGGCGGGCTACTTTTCCTCCAACTCTTAGGCGCGAGCGGCAACTTTAGGCGGCATCCATCGTTCGGCGCGCTTCTCGTTCCCGCCTACTCCAGCTCTGAGGCGCGAGCGGCATCCATCACTAGCGGCAATCACAGTCGGCCGGGCCAAGCCTAGCCTAGCGCTCATACAGCAGCCGACTACAGCGTGACAACAGACAGCCGACATCGATCAATTATACTATCATCATCACTCCCGCATTCGCTGCCTGATTAAGCGCAGTCTTGCCTGGCGCTATAGCAATTTCCGTTACAGGCATATACAACGTATTTACAGCAACATCGGAATCTTTGATTCGCATCGGCCATTTGGGCAAACCCGCCTGCTTTTGGATACTTTCCAAATTTTTCAGTGGCGTTTTTCACGATCTTATTGTCGAATCTGGTCGTTCAATGGTTTGCATATGCTCTCGACTAATCTCAAAGTCATCTTTTGTACGATCTCCTGATGTCAATGTTAAGTTCCGGATGTCGACAACGCGGTCGTCTAAGATCATCACATTTTAATTCAAACAGCTCAAGGTAATTGAACTGTCTGCTTAGGGCATCAGGTACAATGATCCAGGTTGCAAAAGCTCTCTTAGAATATCCATAACGAGAAAACGGCGTATAAACTTGAATCACATGATCTCCAACACGATGAGGCTTCGCGACTACTCGCCATCTTTCGTATGACATACAAAGAAACAAACATACAATGATACATAGAAATTCCCGATGTGATTGGTCCATTTTCTGGAATAAGTTGCCTAGCAATCTGCGATATGAGCTACTTGACAGTTTCTCTGCCTCTTTTCCGTAAGCGCTGAAAACCAAGAAAACCATTCTATTAGCTCGCAGTTTTGTGTTGTCAGGTCGGAAGAGCCTCTGGCGATTTATATTTACGACTACAGTTACAATACATACATACATAGGCTATCCGTTTTCTCGGTGTTCTGCATTAAGAAGCTAAACTATATTCTGCTTTAATGTACGTGTAACTACTGACTTCTGTTTGGTAGTTCATTTTCTCATTACATAAGACACCAGCACAATTTTTACAGCGTATCCTAATCTTGCTGTTCACAATCACATAATCAACTCCATGGACCAAGGAAAAGTAACTGCTCTTATGCTCCTTGACCTATCTGCCGCCTCTGATACTGCTGATCAACGCATACTCCTTCATCGCCTCGATCATTGGTTTATCTGTCCGGTCCTGCATTCCGTTGGTTTGCATCTTACGTGTACCCTCGTACTCAGTCAGTCCGTATCAATCAACTCACTTCTGCAACTACTGTCTTGAATTGTAGCTCTCCACAAGGTTCTGTACTGGGCCCACTGTTGTGTATATTATATACCACTACTCTGCATTACTTACCAGTAGCTCTCTTGACTACCATTTGTATGCTGATGATGCCCAACTCAACCTTTCATTTGATGTTGTTGTTGTCCATGGGTTTAACGACATCTTATGGCAACTAAGGCCGTTGACGTCTTCGACATGAGAATGTTGTTGACATTGTCCATAAGTTCATTTCTTTCTTCTTATCGTTTCCTTTAAGATTTTTGTTTTCGTAGGTAATGTATGTATTTTTTTAAAACTGATTGCAGCACGACATGGAAGAGAGACCAAATGCAGGCGAAGGGGGGTTTTGTTGACTGGTTGATGGCACCTTTGTCGACTTCTTGTTGGTTTTCTTCTTGTTGGAAGACTGTCCACTGTCCATTTCGGCTCTTTTGTGTCCATTAAGGGTCTTCTCAGTTGTTATAAAGCCATTTAAGGCTCTTTTGTGGCCATCAGGCTCTTTTGTGGCCATCTGGTTTTTTTGCCATCAGGCTCTTTTGTGGCCATTTAAGGCTCTTTTGTAGCCGTCAGCCTCTTTTGTGGCCATTCAAGGCTCTTTTGTAGCCGTCAGGCTCTTTTGTGGCCATTTAAGGCTCTTTTGTGGCCATCAGGCTCTTTTGTGGCCATCTGGTTTTTTTGCCATCAGGCTCTTTTGTGGCCATCAGGCTCTTTTTTGGCCATCAGGCTCTTTTATTTAACGAAATCAACAAAGACTATATACAAATTAGGTAGGTGTAACAATTACAAGGAGCAAGTTCTAGGCCCATATAACAGATTATTTCACTCTTAAAAACAGAACAATATATTTTTACATATTTACATATAGAAAATTTTCAGATAAAATTTTTAAACAGGCTAAAACATATTAATTACAGATTCAGTTTTATTTACATCACAGATGTTTTGTCAGGGAGAATATCACACATACAATCGAAAAATATTTACAGATTATATTTACATTGGTATAATCCATTTTATTTAAATGACTCTATCTTTGTTGATGCTCATCAAGATTTTATAAACCTCTAGGTAAAGATAACGGTTACACAGTATGTTTTTTACAGTAAAGTCTAGTTTCTTTTCCTGGCATTTTTGTTTTAGTATATATGAAATATTCTGTTTTTTACAGTTTAATAATACATGTTCAATTGTATCAGGTACCTGACATTGTATACATAAGTCTGTTAGGCTCTTTTTAATTTTCTTAAGCCAAGTGTTAGTTAGGATATGTCCTAAACGCAGCCTAGTAATTTGAACTTCCTGTTTCCTAGGACAGTCCATATACTTAATGTCAGTGGAAACCAGAGGCTGGATGGTTTTATAAAAACTCCCTCTAGTGTCTTTATCATATTCATTTTGCCACTTAATTAAAATATGATTTTTAATTAAAGCAAAAACTTCACTCAATTCTATATATTGAGTTGAACTGATTTGTGAAAGTTCTAGGCCTTCCTTTGCCAGTGAGTCTGCCACCTCATTACCAGAAAGCCCAATGTGGCTAGGAATCCATGCTATTACTATTTTACTGTGCTTCAATAAATTAATTTTTTCATACAACTGCATTACAAGATTTGGTCTAGACTCAGATTTATTTTCTTTTATAGAGGTGGCTGCACTTAATGAGTCAGTAAAGATAACAAATTTTTGCAATATGAGGTTTTCATTGGTCAAAATCCAGTTAAGCGTTTCAATAATTGCAGACAGTTCAGCAGAGTACACTGACGAGCTATTGACTAGTCTAAAAATTTTATGAATTTTGAAGGATGGGATATAATAAGCTGCAGCCACCTTATCTTCAAGCTTTGATCCATCAGTATAGATAGGAATATAATCATTATATTTATTAATAATTTCTAAGGATAAGTATTTCATATAATCTTGTAGATCAGTTTGTTTATTTATTTGTTTTTTTAACGAAATGTCTACTTTTATAATTTTATTAAGCCAAGGTGGTGTATTTGAATTAATGGGAGATTTAAAAGGCTGATGCAATGCAGAAAAGAATTCCTCTGTTCTTTTAAATAAAGACTGTTGTTCCCTATGCCATTTGCACTTTCCATAATAATTTGCCCAGTGATCTTTCATGGTCTTCATTGCTGGGTGGTCTTCAGAACCGAGTATCTTAGACCCAACCTTGAGCGAGTTGTGCAGCCGACGGAGGTGAAGGGGCATCTCACCACACTCGTTCTGTAGGGCCAAAATCGGTGTACCCTTGGCAGAACCACAGGCGATTCTTAAGGCCTCAGACTGAATATTTTGTAATTTTTTAATTTGAGAATTACTAGCGATGGTATAAGCTACATCTCCATAGTCAAGTATAGATCTTATTAAGGCTCTATATATGGCCAAAAGGGCTTTTTTAGATGCCCCCCATTTATAACCAGCCACAGCTCTCATAAGGCTAATTCTTTTCTTACATTTGGTTAAGATATATTCAATATGGGGTTTCCATTTTAATCTTGAATCAAAAATAACTCCAAGAAATTTAGCTGTTGTTTCTACTTTAATTGAATTATTGTTTAATTTAATAGATAATTTCGGTTTTTTTAACTTTTTGGTAAATAGGACTGCAGTAGTTTTACTGATAGATATTTTGAAACCATTTTTATTACACCAAGTGTCGATAATGTTTATGGCGTTTTGCATTTTTTCTTCTATTAATTTAATATTTTTATTTGCATAAAAAATAGCACTATCATCTGCAAAAAGTGTTATTTCTATATTATCATTACCCGGGTTAATATCATTGATCATTAATAGAAATAACAGAGGAGATATTATTGATCCCTGAGGTGTCCCATTTTCTTGTAGAAAAATGTTTGAAAATTCAGACCCCACTTTCACTTGAAAGGAGCGATTTGTAAGAAATTTTAAAATCCAATTAAACATTTTGCCTTCAATTCCTATATTTTTTAATTTACTTAATAATGTGGGCACATGGAGCATATCATATGCCCGTTCAAAATCAATGAATATAGCCAATACATTTTGTTTAATTTTAAGTTTTTTAAGAATAAATTCTTGTAATCGCAAAATATGATCTGTAGTACTTCTATTTTTTCTAAATCCACTTTGGTTTTTTGATAAAATGTTGTTTTTTTCAGTGAACCACTGGAGCCGTGTATTAATCATTTTCTCCATTACTTTGCAAATGGTGGAAGTCAGTGATATAGGTCTGTAGGACTCAGGGGATGTAGGATCTTTATTTGGTTTCAAGATAGGTGTTATTATTGCATGAGTCCAATCATTTGGAAGGGTTCCCTCATTCCAAATTTTATTGTAAAATTTCAAAAGAACTTTTAAAGCATATTTATGAAGATTTTTAAGAAGGTCATATGGAATCCTATCTTCTCCTGGTGACTTGTTCTTTTTGACGCTGTCAATTGCCTCTTTTAATTCTCTCAGGTTAAAAACAGTATTTAATGCATCTAATTCATCATCTTTTATTGCATAGTTTGAAATTTGTATAGTTTCATTTTCATTTTGCATATTTTGTAAATGATCCAGAAATTCTTTCTTGTAATTAGCACTACTGCTGGTATCTGCATATGTCTGGCCCAGTAGGTTAGCTTTTTCTAAATTCGTTTCAGCTACAGTACTTTTATATTTGAGGGTAGGGATGGAAGTTTTGGAAGCTGTCCCATTCATTCTTCGGGCCATATTCCATACAGCTCCCAACTTCGACTGGTTGGTTAGTTCATTGCAGTAGGCTTCCCAGCTCCCTCTAGATTCCGTAGCAATAGTTCTCTTAGATACTGCATTCAGTCGCTTATATTCAATATAATCATTTAGATCCTTTGACTTAGCCATTTTATTCCTGACCCTATTTCTTTCATAGATAGCATTATCACATTTGTCATTCCAAAATGGTAGGGGACGATGTCTTTGATTTTTGCTTTTAATGTACTTTTTAGCTGGAATTGAAGAATTTGCTATAGAAGCAATTTCAGTAGTTAAATTTGTAAAAGTTTGATTTATATCATCAACCAGGAGGGCTTCTGATATAACAAATTTACTCTCTGATTTAAAGTTTTTCCAATTTGCTTTATCTAGTTTCCAGAGGTTCATCCCTATTTCATCTTCCAAAACTATTTCTTCATTTACCCTGGTAGTAGTAACTAAATGATCAGATCCTAAAGTTGTGTTTTCAACATAGTGATAACAGTTAAGGGCTAAATTTTGCGTTACAATTGATAAATCAATTACAGAATTAGTGCTGGATTGATTTGATATGACATGTGTGGCCTGTCCTGTATTTAAAACAGTTAAGTTATTTTCATTTAAAATTTCTTCTAAAACATTTCCATTTTTATTGTTTGTACTGCTTCCCCACAATTTATTTTGGGAATTATAATCCCCCGTTGCAATAGTTCTTTTGTTTTGGAAAATTGTTTTGAAAGATTCTTTATTAATTTCAGTTTTTGGTGAAATATATAGATTAATAATTTGAAGAGGCCCTGTATTTGTCTTAATTTCTATAGCTTGAATTTCAATACCAGGAATTTCAGTTACGTTTTTAAAAGTAAAGTTCAGACCGACTTTGACCAATATCATTAATCCTCCTGTAGCTGTAGTACCATTTTTATCTTTTCTAACCATAGCATATCCTTCAATTACTGGATTTTTGCTTTTTTCTCTTAAAAAGGTTTCTTGGATACAAATTACTTCTGGAGGTCTTTTAGTTTTCCCTAAGAAATTTTTTAGTTGATCTTTATTTTTCATTTGATAGCTCCAAATCTGATCATGCGGTCCAACTTCTTGCTTCTGTTTTTGATGATCAGTCTTGGATGGCTAGTAATAAACTTCTTCTGAATCCTTTCTAAAACTGAATTTCTCCTCTTAGGCACACGACAACAACTCCATAAATTGAATTGCCTTACATCTGTTCAGTTGGGTGGCTTACTTATTAATCGTACTAGATGTGCACGCAATTTGGGTGTGAAGTTTAATTCCACCATATCATTTGCCAGCCATGTTCAGGCTATATGAAGATCAGCTCAATTTTACATACGAGATATTCGTAGAATCAGATCTCTTTAACCACAAACTGTCTTAATCCAACTAGCTAATGCATTGGTTTCTAGCAGACTTGACTACTGTAACTCACTTCTTAATGGCATTACTAAGGAAGATCTGCACAAACTACAAATTGTTCAAAACTCTCTTGTTAGAGCCCTAACAAAGACCCCTAAATATCAGAATACTAAGCCGGTATTACACTTATTGCACTGGCGGCCCATTGAACAAAGAATTCATTTCAAAATCTGTCTAATAGTTTACAAGGTACTACATTTAAATCATCCAACCTACCTACATTCCATGCTCACCCCTAACACTAGTAGACATTGTACTCGATCATTGGACTACGTGTGACTCTTGCTGTGCCCTATACCCGAACAATGTTGGGCTCTCGGGCCTTCTCGGTAGCTGGTACATAATTTTGGATTTCACTGCTCAGTTCAGTTCGTTCTGTCAATTCTTTGATGTCATTCAGGTCTAAACTTAAGACACATCTCTTCCAACTTGATTACACACCATAGCCTGGCTTCTGGCTTCTCTGACCTATTGGAATTCGGCCCGCCTTCTCCAACGGTTTATAATTTTTGACGGCGATTTTGACTTGAAACGACCATCGACTAATGCCTTGGGCATTATGATAACGGCGCTACAGAAGTCTTTAGAATAGATTAGATTGCATTAATCTGTCCTTGCTAAACTTTTTTCATGCTCAATGCAATCCTATATACGCTATCGCTTAACCTTATAGGAACATAATGCATTTGACATTGTTGGAATTGCTGAATATGTAGATGTACTGCAGGAAGTAGACGTGCCAGCATTTTGGAGAAAAATTTTTGAATATGAAAACCGCAACGTGGAGAAAGTTACAAGGACAAGCACTTTGAAAAAAGGTATAAGAAATCTTCAGAGCAACACCAGGACGCTAACTGCTACACACAGTGTAGGAGTTGTTGCAAGCGGAGATCTGTTCGAAATAGCAAAGCTGGAACTTTCTTACAGCTTTTCACACCAACAATCTGATGTTAGTATGACGGAAAATGAAATTTACGAGGAACGGACGATCGAACATATAATTACGATTCCACCGAAATCAAAACTCACAAGATGGCATGCGGTTGCAGACGTTGCTGGAACGGATATTGGTTATGATCATTACATTGATGTAATCAATGATACTTACACTGCTCCACTCACTCAATTGAGTCGTGCTACACTTCTTGTTCGACGACGGGTACATTACGGGGAAACAAGAATTCGAATAAAGCATTTAGATAGACAGGAGTATATAACAGTCGTTGAAAGGAAAAATTGGCCAGCTGCAACTCTCGGACACAGTAACCGTTTCCACTTTATACTGTACGAAGACAGTTCTGGAATTCGAATTAAAACACTCAACACTACGCATCCTGGGTACGAATGGGCCTATTCCTCTACTGCAGGAGGAATATATTTTGATTTGGATCGCAACCATCGCAAGTCGTGCTACAACGCGAAACAGTACTGGTCAATCAGCAAAGCTCAGCCTATTCACGATGGCGATATCGTTACCTTCAGGAATAAATATTACCCCAATAGCGGTCTGTGTTACCATCAGGGATCGACAACAAACGTCTACTGTTTGAAAAGACGTGAAGATAAATGGGTTCTGGAAGTGGTTGATTAAAGAGGGCTATGCCCAGTTCACGAATCCTATCTGTAATCAAGATGTTGTATGTAACCAACAGTCCGTATTTTAAATCCAAATCATTTATAATCCTGTGTATATATCGTCAACGTGGTCGTCCTCGATGTACGAGTCAGACTAATATACGTCAATGCTGAAGTATTTACACTTGTCATCTGCAGCCTAAATCTTTCGGAGAATGACGAACCCCCATTAGTTTGCAGCCAACACCGGACAATCATGAATTCAATTCTAATCTAATCTAATGACTTTGTAAGCAACTCGGTTCTGCTGTGGTAAGCCAGGGTCATGAGGATGGTCTCGACTGTCCAATTCGGAGAGGTTCTTGTCTTTCGGATCTCAATGAATTCATCGGTCGGCACAGACCCGAGAATGTGGGACCTCCGGACACTGTGCACTCAACTGCGAATCCGTAAACTGCGAGAGTTTTCTTTGACTCGCTGACATTCTTCTTCGGACGTTGGGATATGATACGAGCTACATACGTCTGCGCGATGTTGCCAGTTGAGACCTACAATACCAGCACAAGCATCAAAAGTTTACAGACAAACTTTTCGTTCTTTTAGAACTCATTTAGACTAGTAGAGGAGCGCTTTTCGGAAGTTCTTTAGAGGGTGTTATGGAGCTGTTTATGTACGCATTCATGCTTACATAGCTATATTCATACAGACATTGTGGAATGGTTACCAATCGCATTTTCTCAAAACTGAACACTCTGAAAATATAATTAATCTGGCAATAGATTAAAATTGCTGAAACTGTATTAAATTGTATGCCTAAACTTTAATACTTACGTTTAAGTTTATTGCTTAATATGTACTAATGTGACACATTTTATATTCTATTAATTTACTATAGTTAAGATATATTCACCATATAATTTTAATACTTACGTTTAAGTTTATTGCTTAGTATGTACTAATGTGACACATTTTATGTTCTATTAGTTTACTTTAGTTAAGCTTATATTGACCATATAACTGAAGTTCATCATCGCCATCTGTGTGGTTTGTTTATTGTTTAGGAAGCCCTTATTATACAGGGCTATAGTTCCTTTTGATCCCGCCGTTTACTTTCCAATAACCTGTTTACTTTATGCAAAACCTGTATCTTAATAAAGTTTTTGGATCAATAAACGGAGATGAATGTTTTGCATTCGCACATGCGCGTATACACATGCAAATGCACACCTGCATGTACATATATACACATAATATATACGTACATGTATGCATACATACATACATGTACATACATACATATATAGGGCCTGCACACATATTTACATGCATACATGGATACATACATACATATGTGCTGAAATTACAATTTATTATTATTGATTGATTTTTCATGCACAAGATCCAATTTGTTTCGACATAAAGGTTACTGCGCTGAAATTTTGCCAGAATAGATGCTAAATGTTTCGCCAATTCAACAAAATGAGTGTGTCCTCTTTGCTTCTCCATTAACACAAGTACTTCTTATTTAGTTAAACGGCATAAAATGAGTAACCCCGCTTTGTCAATACAATCGAGCGAATTCCTTTGCTTTGGTAATTTAATCAAATCAGTAGGTCTTTTCCTGCTTTCTGAATGAAATGGAATGAGTACCTCTGCTTTACTTCACTTGATAAACTAAGGAGCTAACCGGGACTCACACAGTGCAGATTCCCAGCCGATTGTACAGAGAATTCTTTGCTGCATTAATTGGATATTAGAGGAGGGATATGCAACTGACCTTGCTCCCAAAAATCCTTGCCATGACAATTAAAATGAGCCCGCCTAGCTCCGCTTTGAGAACTGAAATAAAATGAGTAACTCTGCTTTGCTAAGTGTCATAAAAGCCAAATTATGTACATCCATTTATTGTGAAAAATGAGTGTTTCATTCATGAGAATGTACCACTATATCGTCTATATATGGTTCTGAAAATGTATTTGAGGAGATGGAAAGGTCAATGGGAGCGTTGCCAACAATTCTGAAGTTGTTATTCCAGGGCTGGGAAGGGTGTGCAGCAACCCTCTTTGACATGAATTTTGTGAAGTATAGTTCGAGGTATATAATGTGAATATTGAAGTTATCTGTTATCATAAGTAGAGGGAGAAGGGATAAGGATTTCAGGGAATGATTGGAATTATGTCTTTGAGAAAGTTAAAATGTAAAGAAGAGGGGCGATAGATATTGACAAAATTGATGACATGATTACCAGAGTCGATTGTAGGGATAAGTATTTCGAATGACCGGAGTTGGAATAGACAAAAAGAGCAAGTTTAGGTGTAACTTATGAAAGGAAGCAACTCCACCACCCAGTCCATCCGCCTGGGGTTGATTTAGGAGAGAAAAGGAGGGAGATTTTATGTCTGAAATGAAAGAAGGCGCGTCCGTAAGTTTGAACCAAGTTTTATTGAGAGCGAGGATATCCACTGGATGATAATGGGGGGGAACAAGCGACCGGTCATATTATTTGATAGATTGTAAGTTTTAACAGGTCAAGATGAAAAGCACAATACTTCCATTTAAACAACGCAAAACTACTGACTGGAGTGCGTAAAGGCCTAGCACGGTTCTAATTTGACGAATTATCGGTCTAGGGATTGCGACATAAAATTAACAGATTACCGTGAATCCTATTACATCCTCTTTCCGCAAGCGAAACTATGCAGCGGGCTACGATTTTTTAGTGTCTTTTACCCACTATTTCAACAAAGAACGAGGTTCTGTTACTTATCAGCTTGTGTGTTAACGACCCTGTAGAAGTGATTTGGATTTAACTGATGAAGAATAACAACAGCAATTCATAATTAAATTGTTACCTATTTGAAGAGGTTCCTCTGGTTTGTCTAAAGTATAGAGCTTCTCGAGTCGTTTCTAAAAGTGTCGGATTCGGTCCCGCAAATGCGAGTTAAGGAATTCAGAGTCGACGGAGCTGCATGGTTTGGCATATATATGAGAAACCTTGGCCTCGACCATCATCTAATCGTAATCGTAATCGTGATCCCGAGATTTCTACAGCGCCCAACGAAAGCCGCGCCGCGGGGGCCAGCTTATTCACAGACGCTCAGTCAAAACAAAATCGATAGGCAAAAGCTTTCGGTTCCCGGTCAAGATCCAAAAGTCAGACGGAGAGACAGCATGGTAGGTACGACGGTGGTGTTTGGAGTTGAAGAGGAGAGAGAGACAAAAAGGAAGAAGCGTGTCAGGATAATATCTGTGAAGGAGGTATGTTTTCAGTTTTGAGTGAAAGACCGAAGCAGAAATTACAAGCGGTGGAGCATCGATGAGTTTGTATGATGGGTCAGAAAATCTATGATCCACAAAGTATTTTGTCCTGTCTTTATCTGGCGATTATTTACAATTATTACTCTTTCCATTTGGAATTCTCTATCTCCTCCTTTGGTCAGTCTATGCTTCGCTCTAAGACCGAAACTTACCTCTTCCCCACTTTATACTTCGGAATAGACCACCTTTCGCACATAGGTCTATTTGGTAGTGTGTTGGGTCTGTTAACCATCGACTGCCGGCTTGAGCCAGTTGAGCGGACCACGTGAACAAATTGTTGGAGAATATCTCGCACCTCAGATATAGGTGTACTGTGCGCCCTAAAGGGGCAACCTAAAATTTCTGTTGTATTGCAACTTTAAGTTCTTTTGGCGACTTCTTTGTACATCTAAAGCAGAATTGATAAGACCTTATTATTAGACTTTAGTGTTTAAAGGGGTTTTGTAGACAAGGTTAGCGAATGCCAACTAAACAGGAACAATAGAGACAAAGGGCATTATATGTATATATTTAAAAAAGAGAGACACACACACACACAGAGACAGAAAAAGAGAGAGAAGGAAAAATAGCTTAAGATACAAAGATTGAACGAAAAAATGTAGAGAAGGAGACACAAAGACAGACTAAGTGAAAGAGATCGAAAGCATCAACAGAAAGAGTGACGGTGATTAGTGATATGTCTGTTTATTCTCCGTTTGACGTATTAAGCCCATTGAATGCAAGGCAAAAATATCGCCTAGCTACAAATCACGTTGCTTACACAACCTTTGGTCAACTGCAAAAAGACGATGTGATCGTTTGCCTCCATATAAGAAAGGAATTCTTCGCTTTTAAGCAAACGACTTTTCTGCGAGACAGGTCTAAGAATGGCGAAGCCTTTCATTTGCCTGTGTCTCTTTTTGCTGACGCAGCACCTCTACCTTCTGACTGATGGTAAGAATATTCATTTCTATTAAAGTTATATTTGATTCTATTCAGATATATTTAATTCCACTAAATTCTATTCAATTCTATTCAGTTTTATTCAATTCAATTCAGTTCTATTCAACTGCAGTCTAGCCTTTGGTGACTTTTCTTGTTATCTGTTGTTATATCTAGTTATTTTTAGCTGCGTTTCGGTTTGGTTTGATGCCTTGTGCATTAGACGCATGCAGCCGATATAGAAATTACTAATAATCAATAATTATTAACAGAACTTTTTTTGGTTATTTGTATTTTTTGTTAATAGGCTAAATTTTAACATAATTTAGGATAGTGTATAGAGAATTATTCCAATTAGTTTATTTTGAAGCGGCGCTGTACAAATTTCTGATTACAATTACAAAAAATCATTGCCGTCGTAGCTTTAATAGAAAAGATGTTTATCACTTAAAGTAGCGCCTCTGTAATTGAATGCAATGATGATACCTTATACAGCAGACCTTTCTATATTCCATGCTCACCCCTCACTAGTAGACATTGCACTCGATCAATGGACAGTGTGCCTCTTTCTGTGCCCTATACCCAAACAATGTCGGACTCTGGGGCCTTCTCGGTAGCTGGTCCGAAATTTTGGAATTCACTCCTCAGTTCAGTTCGTTCTGCTAATTCTTTGATGTCAGTCAGGTCTAACCTTAAAATACATCTCTTCCAACTTGCTTATCCACCGTAGCCTGATTTCTGTAATTCTCTGACCTATTGGAATTCGACCCGGTCTCACCAACGGTTTATGATTTTGACGGCGATGAAGCGACAATTTACTGATGCCTTGGGCATTATAATGGCGCTATAGAAGTCTTTCGATTAGATTAGATTACATTAATCTGTCCATGCTAAACTCTTTTCATGCTCAGTGCAATCTCTTTTAGGCTATAGCTTAACCTTATAGGGGGCCTACATAATGGACATGACATTGTTGGAATTTCAGCAAACGGAGATGTACAGCGGGAAGTAGACGTGCCAGCAATTTGGAGGAAGACTGTGTACGAAAACCACAACGTGCATAACGCAATAAAGAAAATCACTTTTAAAAAAGGTGTCAGAAATCTTCAGAGCAACACCAGGACACTAACTGCTACACATGATGTAGGGGTTGTTGCAAGCGGAGATCTGTTCGAAATAGCAAAGCTGGAACTTTCTTACAGCTTTTCATACCAATACTCTTATGTTATTATGACAGAACATGAAATTTATGAGGAACGGACGATCGAACATATAATAACGATTCCACCTAATCAAAATTCACAAGATGGCAACTGGTTGCAGACGTTGCTGGAACAGATATTGATTTTGATTATTATATTGATGTAATCAATGATACTTATCATTTTCCACGCACTCACTGGAGTCGTGCTACACTCATGGTTCGTCGACAGGTACATTACGGAGCAAAAATTCGGATAAAGCATTTCGAGAGACAGCAGTATATAACTGTCGTTAACAGGAAAGGTTGGCCAGCTGCAACTCTAGGACACAGTAACCGTTTCCACTTTATTCTGTTTGATACCCAGTTTGGAATTGCAATTAGAACACTGAACTCTACGCATCCTGGATACATATGGGCCTATTCCTCTTCTACGGGAGGAGTATATTTTGATTGGGATCGCGACAGTGATCTAGGTAATGGCCAGTGGTACCACGACCCAAAACAGTACTGGTCAATCAGCAAGGCTCAGCCTATTTACGATGGCGATATAGTTACCTGCAGAAATAAGTATTACGACGATAGCGGTCTATGTTACCATCAGGGATGGTCAACAAACGTCTACTGTTTGCAAGCACGTGAAGACAAGTGGGTTCTGGAAGTGGTTTATTAAAGAGGGTTATGCCCAGTTCAAGAATCCTATCAATAATCAAGACACTGTTTTTAATCAAGAGTCCGTGTTTGAGATCGAAATCATTTATAATCCTGTGCACATCTCTGCAATCATAAATGTCGGCGTCCTCGATGTAGAAGTCAGAGCAATATATGTCAATGTGCAAATATATTAACATTTATCACCTGGAGCCAAACCCATTCGGAGAACCCTGAGCCTAAATTCGTTTGCATCGAACATTGTACGAACATGGTTTCGGTTCTAATCTAATCTAATGACTTCTTTAGCGCCGTTATCATAATGCACAAGACATGAGTTGATTGTCGCTTGGTATGACACTGCAGTCGAAATCGGATGGAACAGAGAAAACAGATACCAAGCTACGGTTTGTAAGCAACTTGGTTCTGTTGTGGTGAGCCATGGTCACGAGGATGGTATTTGCTTTCCAGTTCGCAGAGGTTCTTGTCTTTCGGATCTGAATGAATTCGTCCGTCAGTATAGACCCGAGAACCTGGGGCCTCCGGACACGTTCCGCTCAACTGCAAATCTTGGAATTATTGACTGGTAACCATCACCTTGAGCTGCGAGAGTTTCATTTGGTTCCGTGTGATTGTTCTTCCGACACGAGCCACATACGTCTGCGCGATATTGCCAGTTGAGACCTACACTACCTGCACAAGCATCACACGTATACAAACTTGTTGTTCTTTTGGAACTCATTTATGCTAGCGAGAGACGCGTTTCGGAGGTTCTTTAGAGGGTTTTATGGAGATATTTTTGGACGCATACATGATTACATTGCTATATTCATACAGGCATCGTGGAATGGATAACAAACGCATTTTCTCAAAATTGAACTTTCTGAAAATATAATTAATCTGACAATAGATTAAAGTTGCTGAAATTGTATTCAATTGTATGCTTAAATTTTGATACTTATGTTTAATTATATTGCTTATTATGTACTAATGTGACACATTTTATATTCTATTACTTTACTTTAGTTAAAATATATTGACCATCTAATTTTAACACTTGTGTCTAATTTTATTGCTTAGCATGAACTAATGCGACACATTTTATATTCCAACTGTTTGTGTTAGTTAAGCTTATCTTGATCATATAACTGATCATAAGTTCATCATCGCAATCTGTTTGGTTTGTTTATTGTTTAGAAAGCCCCTATTTTACAGGACTGTAGTTCCTTCTGTTCCTCTCATACTCTCCAATAACCTGTTTACTCTATGCAAAACCTGTATCTTTATAAAGTTTTTTGGGATCAATAAACGGAGATAAATGTTTTGAAAAATTCACACATGCACGTTTACAAGCGCAAATGCACACCTCCATGTACAAATTTATACAAAATATATACCCACATGTATGCAAACCCACTTACATATACATACATACTAGCATGCAGGCATACATAAAAACATACATACTGTACATACATACATACATACATGCCTAGGGTCTGCATACATACATATTTACATGCATACATAGATACATACATGCATATGTGCTGAACTTACTATTTTTTATTATTGATTGATATGTCATGCACAATAGCCATTTTGTTTTGACACAAAGGTAACTGCGCTGAAATTCTGCCAGAATAGATGCTAAATGTTTCGCCAATTCAACAAAACGAGTGTGTCCTCTTTGCTTCTCCATTAACACAAGTACTTCTTATTTAGTTAAACGGCATAAAATGAGAATCCTCTCTTTGCCAATAAAATCAAGCGAATTCCTTTGCTTTGGTAATTTAATCAAATAAGCAGATCTTTCCTGCTTTCTGAATGAAATGGAATGAGTACCTCCGCTTTCCTTAGGTTAATCAAGTAGGGAGCGAGCCGGGACTCACACAGTTCTGATTCCCAGCCGATTGTAGAGAATTCTTTGCTGCATTAATTGGATATTAGAGGAGGGATATGCAACTGACCTTGCTCCCCAAAAATCCTTGCCATGACAATGAAAATGAACCGGCCTAGCTCTGCTTTGCGAACTGAAATAAAATGAGTAACTCTGGTTTGCTAAGCGTCATAAAAGCCAAATTATGTACATCCATTTGTTGTGAAAAACTGAGCGTTTCATTCGTCAGAATGTACTACTACATCGTCTATGTACAGTTCTGAAAATGTATTTGAGGCGATGGGAGCGTCGTCAACACTTTTGAAGTCGGCTGCGCAGCCTCCTGGCAGCGGCAATATATATGGGTTATATCAGAGCTGGGAAGGGTGTGCAGCAATCCTCTTTGCAATGAATTTTGTAAAGTATAGTTCGGAGTATATATGTGAATATTGACATCAGCTGTTATTATAATTAGAGGGAGAAGAGAGAGATTTCAGGGAGTGATATGAATTGTGTCTTTGAGAAAGTTAGAACGTGAAGAAGAGGGGCGATTAATATTGACAAAATTGACTACCTGATTACCAGAGTCGATGGTGGGGATAAAGAATTTGACTGACCGGGGTTGGAATAGGTAAAGAGAAGCGAGCAAGTTTTAGGTATGACTTATGAAGGATAACAACTCCACCACCCAGTTAATCCGCCCGAGATTGGTTTAGGAGAGAAAAGGAGGGAGATTTATATCTGAAATGAAAGAAGGCGTGTCCGTAAGTTTGAGCCAAGTTTTTTTGAGAGCGAGGATATCCACTGAATGATACAAGGTGTAAATTCTGAAGAAAATGAGATTTATTTCCGAATAGAATGGAGTTTAAGGTGGCAAAAAAATTTTCAAGAAGGCAATTACTGAGGTTTAGTTTAATGTCACCAGAGAGAAGCAGAAGAAGATAAAACAACGACAGGCAACTCCGGTGAGTTTTGGATCCAAGTGTGAGTTTTGAGAAATGGGAGGACGATAAAGGAACAGACCAAGCTTATAAGAAATATATATGGGTATTTTAGACATGGCCGGTTGGATACGAAAAAGAAATAGACGTCAGAAGGATGGTGAAATAAAATAGTTGAGTTTCTTCCAACAGCGACATGAGACAATGGCTGCGGAAATGGATTACGCATGCGTGACAGTGAACAGCAAAGAGAGACAACGATATAGATAACAGTGATAAAAGAGGTGTATAATGTCATGTTACCTTGAGAAACAGTACCAAGCACCTTTTGTGAGAAACCAGATGACTTTGTTAACGAGTATTAAAAGGCAACTCCGAAAACATAAGCGAGTGTTGAAGGCGGAGTTTAAGTGATCTCAAGAAGGTAAGTCAAGAAATCTTTAGCCTATGTACCGACTCATAAAAACAGCGCAGTTAAAATGTAGCAAGTCTATGTTTGTTATGAAGGTATGTTAGGTTTCAGCTAGCAGAAAAGTAGAGGCCTGCTGTACGTTACGGAACTGCAGAATAAATAAATGAGCGATAATGGGGGAGAACAAGCGCCGGCCATATTATTTAATAAATTGCAAGTTTTAACAGGTCAATATGAAAAGCATAATAGACCTATTTCCATTTAAACAACGCAAAACTACTGACTGGAGTGCGTAAAGGCCTAGCACGGTTCTAATTTGACGAATTATCGGTCTAGGGATTGCAACATAAAATTAACAGATTACTGTGAATCCTATTATATCCTCTTTCCGCAAGCGAAACTATGCAGCGGGCTACGATTTTTTAGTGTCTTTTACCCACTATTTCAACAAAGAACGAGGTTCTGTTACTTATCAGCTCGTGTGTTAACGACTCTTTAGAAGTCTTTAGATTAGATTAAGGGCCGCGTGATTTGGATTTAGCTGATGAAGAATAACAACAACAGCAATTCATCATTAAATTGTTACCTATTTGAAGAGGTTCCTCTGGTTTGTCTAAAGTATGGAGCTTCTCGAGTCGTTTCTGAAAGTGGCGGATTCGGTCCTGCAAATGCGAGTTAAGGAACTCAGAGTCGACGGAGCTGCATGGTTTGGCATATATATGAGAAACCTTGGCCTCGACCATCTAATCGTAATCGTAATCGTGATCCCGAGATTTCTACAGCGCCCAACGAAAGCCGCGCCGCGGGGACCAGCTTATTCACAGGCGCTCAGTCAAAACAAAATCGATAGGCAAAAGCGTTCGGTTCCCGGTCAAGATCCAAAAGTCAGACGGAGAGACAGCGTGGTAGGTACGGGGGTGGTGTTTGGAGTTGAAGAGGAGAGAGAGACAAAAGGGAGAAGGGGTGTCAGGATAGGATCTGTGAAGGAGGTATGTTTTCAGTTTTGAGTGAAAGGCCGAAGCAGAAATTACAAGCGGTGGAGCATCGATGAGTTTGTATGATGGGTCAGAAAATCTATGATCCACAAAGTATTTTGTCCTGTCTTTATCTGGCGATTATTTACAATTATTACTCTTTCCATTTGGAATTCTCTATCTCCTCCCTTGGTCAGTCTATGCTTCGCTCTAAGACCGAAACTTACCTCTTCCCCCACTTTATACTTCGGAATAGACCACCTTTCGCACATAGGTCTATTTGGTAGTGTGTTGGGTCTGTTAACCATCGACTGCCTGTTCGAGCCAGTTGAGCGGACCACGTGGACGAATTGTTGGCGCATATCTCGCACCTCAGATATAGGTGTACTGTGCACCCTAAAGGGGCAACCTAAAATTTCTGTTGTATATACATGTCAGATGAACAAGCAGGGTTTAGAAAGGATGGAAGTACAGTCCAACAAATTCTGATATTACGATTGATTACCGAAAAAGCCAAACGAAAAAACAGGCTTTTATACAACTGTTTTGTGGACTTCCAAAAGGCATTCGACTCCATCAAGCACGATGTTACCTGGGCAATACTGAAATCATATGGAGTAGGCGACAGACTGATACAGATTCTACAGAACATTGGAGAGAGATCAAAATCTGCAGTGAAAGTGGGACGGGAACTAGGAAGATGGTTTGCAACCACAATAGGGACGAGGCAAGGTGATCCAATTTCACCAAGTATATTTGTCACTTACTTGGAAAGAGTCATGCAGGAAATACAAGATAATGGAACTGGAATCTCAGTGCAGGGAGAACTCATCAATAACCTACGATTTTCAGATGACATTGACCTGTTGGAGAACAGCTGCGACAGGCTGCAGGAAAATATGTGCGGACTGAACCTACTTGCCGAACATGCTGGACTAAAAATAAATGTAGATAAAACAAAAACAATGGTATTTGGCAAGGAGACAATAGACATGGAAATTAAAGTGCAAGATGAGGTGATTGAAAATGTAAAGAAGTTTGTGTACTTAGGAAGTCTCATGACATGGAATAATGATTGCGCAAAAGACATAAAGGCAAGAATAGTAAAGGCAAAAGGAGTTATGGTAGGGCTAAACAACATCTGGAAAAGCAGGAAAATCAGTAACAAGACCAAACTAAACGTCTTGAAAACATGTGTGTTTAGCACAGCTCTGTATGCATGTGAGGCATGGACAATCAAAAAGACTGATCAAGATAAGATAGTAGCATTTGAAATGTACTGCTATAGACGAATATTACATCTGAATTGGACAATGAAGGTAAAAAATAAGGAGGTCCGAAGAAGACTGAGCATAGAAGAAGATCTAATACAAGTAATAATGAGAAGGAAATTATGTTTGTTTGGACACATATGCAGGATGGATGACAGCAGAAAAATAAAAAGCGTGATGATGGGAATCATGGACGGAAATGGGAGACGAGGAAGACCTAATAGGGAGTGGACACATGATATAACGGAGTGGTGTAAGCAAGACTTGCACGCCTTGATAAGAACAGCGCAAGATCGGGATCTGTGGAGACAAGTGACAATGCATGCAGTGGACACCTACGGGCTTTTGGCCCATGGATCATGATGATGATGATGATGATGATGATGGTGATGAATGGTTATCGACATCTTATGGCATCAAAGGCCGTTGATGTCGCCTTCTTCCTTTATCCAGGCTTGGGACTGGCGCTACCCGAGTATAGCAGTGACGGAGTCTGCATATGTGCTCTCTCTCTCCCTGCCTTCTATAGGGAGCTCATTTACATATTGGAGCTCATTTACATATTGGAGCTCATTTGCATATTGGAGCTCATTCCACCATAATATTATAGTAGTCTAGGCTAGATTAGATCAGATGAGCTTAGAGGAGACTATACTGTACTAGATTAGATTAGACTACATCGGTTCACATTACATTAGACTGGTTTTAAATTTACAATAGATGTAAAGTGTATTGTGTCTTCTTGCAGAACATCCAAATGGTCTCTGGTTTGGAACTCAGGCCTTGAGTTGCGCGGGTGGGGTAACCAAAAAAAGGAAAGAGATCTGCTCCATGGCGTTTGATCTGCTCCATGGCGTTTCACTTGGAGTTGGAGCCACCGACTCATCTACTACAAAGATAAAGTTTATGAGCTGCATCCTACTCCAAAAATACACTATTATCCTAATTGGAGCCCGGTGAGCTGGGAGACCGAACCTGCTGGGACCAGCTGGTGCTCAGACGAGCAACTGGAGAATTTCGTCAATGGATACACTGAGCGATATGGTGAGCGTTGGAAGCTGTTCAACAACTGCCACCATTTCGCCAATCGCGTCGCCGCTTTTCTGACCACCTATGAGTGCGGCAACAAGGGATTCCCGAGTTAAAAGAACGGATGGCCGGTGGAATGGTCTGCGAAAGAGCAGATGTCCAATGTAGAATTTATAAAAACTGAATGCTGTTGTAGTTACAAAAAAGAACGCTTATTCCTATAGACTCTTATAACTTAACAGCTGTGTATACCAGTCAAGTTTTTATAACTTGCGATAGTTCCTAATGCAAGAACATTATTGTCTTTGCTTTGTACCGATGTGTGAGTTTGGCCTTGCTCATTGCGTCGATGTGTGCATCCTTAATACTGTGTTGGCTGCTCTCTGAAGTTGAGCGTGGTAGCTGGGTCTGTTCTATCTACTTTCGATTGCTAATCGTCGTAGTTTGACATCTATTTGCTGTCAGCAACTCCTATAGCTCTCAGCTTTTTAATTTTCTTTGTATTTGTGTTCTGTAGGCTTGTGTGCTGTCCGTTTTTGTGGCGAAATAAAGTTTATATAAACTCTGTCGAGTAGATGTTCTGAGTAGTTTTATTGCAGGAATCAACTCAAATACCCAGAATAAAATATCTAAAGCACACAGAAGACCGACTAATATGATACCTAACTGTCTCTCTGTCAGATTACTGACTCTCAAATACGCCTTAACTATTGTATATAAATCGAATGTACCAATACACCTTATTAGCAGATCGTCACGCTTCAGCGACTTAGCGCAACACGATTTAACAAATTAACATAAGTACGAAACAAATCGCATTAGCTCCCAAGACCATCACGCAGTCTTGGCATAAGATTAGACCTAAGGGCGCTTCATATGACACTGTGTGTTGCTAATGTGATACATTGGCTGTCACTGCCTGACTAATGAAGGCATACATTGGCTGTCACTGCTTGGCTAATGTAGGCCTAACATTATGAGTAAGCCTTACCAAATTAGCAAGAGAAGTACCTCTGCTTTGGCTAATGAGGCAGTACTGAGTACCTAAAGTACCAAACTTTGCACGCGTCGTCCATCAGCTTCTTGCTAAGCCTCAGGTTACATGATGCCCTCAAAGATATAGGTAGCGAATTCGGTCCTGCAATGGGGAGGGAGAGGACTCCGTAGAGCGGAAGGGCCAGATGGTTAATCCGGCGCTCATTCACAGTAGCTGGTCTTTCCATTTGGACTTCTCTACCACCTCTCTTGGTCAGGCCATGTTTCGCTCTAAGACTGAAATTTACTGGTTTTTATTGTAAATACTGGCAGTTGTTTTGGCGCCTTCTTTGTACTTCTTAAGCAGACTTGTCAGGGCCTTAGTATTAAGCCTTAGTAGAGTAGGTGAGCGAATGACAATTAAACAGAAACAATAGAGACAAAGGACATTTTACATATAACAGAGAGACATAGACAGATATACAGAGAGCGAGAAAAAATTAGATACACAGAGAGGTACAGAGAGAAAGAGAAAGAGAAGGAAAATAGCTTAAGAGATTGAAAGAAAAAAATATGAGAAACAGAAAGAGGCACAAAGGCACACTGAATGAAAGAGATCAAACGTAGAAACGACACACAATGATGAAGATTAGTGATGTGTCCGGTATTCCCTCATAGATCCGGCCAATGGTTATAGAACGTTATTATTTCTGTATTTATTATGCGCTGACTAATGACTAAGCATCAATCGATAGCGCTGAGCAACTGTGAGTGAAGGAATTGCTCAAGGTCCCACACAGTAAGCGTCTCCGGTTAGACTCGAACCCGTACTCTACGCGTCACAAGCCGAGCACTCTATCCAGTCGGCTTCCATGCCCCTCCAGTCGGCTACCGTACCCAGTAGAACATCTCCGTGATCGACAGTCTACGCCAATTCAAGGCTTTCATTGCCTTTCCCTTCACTGGATCCAATAATTACCCGTTGCAGACGTAGCGCTTTAGAAATTTCAAGCTTACGAATCCGATTACGATTACATATAGGTGGGGCTCGACATTGAAGAAATGGGAACCTGTCCACTCACATACTACCATGGATATATATATGTATATATATATATATACTAAAGGGAGTATGAAATCATTTGCCTGAAGTAGGCGTATTAAAAGTCTGGACCGATTGTGTAGACAATTAAATAGCTGTTTGACAGTGGTGTAACGATCGACTTTAAATTGTGTGACATATGGATGTAACAATTTAATCCACATTTGAAGAAAAAATAAAATATGTCAAAGATTTCTTAGCAGAATACAAAAGCAGCAACTACATGCCGTGACAACGATGCACACTCTTGGTATCTGATGTAGCCAGTCGTCATGGAAACCATCTTATCGTCTTTGTCTTTGCAAGCGGAGGAGCAGGAAGGAACATCTGATCGCAATGCTTCTACGTGTCTCCTCGATCCCTCATCCTGAACAAAATTTTAATCTTCATTTAGTGTGTGCTTTGGCTCTATCACCAGACGCATGAGAAATACAGATTCCAGGAAGGTTACAGCGCAGTATCCTCTTGAGCTACTAACTTTGCTTTATCACTGCACTTTAGTTCTGCTAAAACATACAACTTTGTTCGAAGCCAGTTTGGCAACTGTCTTCCGCATCCAAAGACATTGGTAAACTGGTACAGCTGCATAGATGGAAACCCTGACTTTCGTAACCAGATCGTTACAGCTCTACTGCGGGGGGCAGCTTGTGTGGTCACCTTGTCCTATGAAGTCATGCACTGAGTGCGACCGACGCAGTATCTTGGTGAAACAGCCACAAGAGCAAACTGAAAAACGATAGTCAAATTAACTCATACCGTATGTAAATAAATCGGTAGTCTTGTATATAGCCTAGACTAATAAACTATAGTCTAATCTAATCGAATTTGGAAGATCAGTAGCTAAAAACTATCCAAGTCAGCCATTAGCATGGTGTTAACGATTTTCCGTTTGACTCAGCACGTGATGGCGAAATGCCAGTCTTTTGCCTCACCGTTTGATTCAAACACATATAGCAGTACAATCACTGTACTTATAGCTCAGTTCGCTTAAAGACTATAATGCACCAAAATTCTTGAAATTAACTGCTGTTCTGGCGGGGATTTGAACCGCCTACCTCTGGGTTGGCAATCCAGCACGCTAACCACTAGACGACATCGCTCAGAATTTAATCGAGTTCAATAAAAGTTACAATCTAATGACTCCAGCAGCGGTTTGAACACAGGCCTGCTTATAGGCCCAGCGCAGTTCCAATTTGACGAATTATTATCGGTCTCAGGATCACTACATAAAATTAACAGATTGCTATGAATTCCATTATATCCTCTTTCCGTCAATCGAAACCATGAAGCGGGCTGCGATTTTTCAGTTGGTTTTACATCCTATTTCAACAAAAAGTCAGATCCTGTTGCTTATCAACTTGCTTTATAAACTCTTGTACATAAATCGTTATTGGTCACACATCCATTCTGCGGCTCAGTTCATGGCTTAGTTGTCTGCATGACCAAACCTATATTTAGGCTTCATGTGTAGCCTTAAACGCCCACTTAAATGTAATGCTATCATTGCTATGCCATTTGGCACACAAACTGACATACAGTAATTACTGTGTGACATGGGACTGGCTGTTTACGGATGTTCATCCTGTCTGATATATGTAAAGAGATCCTAATTTCAAGAGATCCAGCGTTTCTGTTCAATGTTTTTAAAGCCTGCGCAACCAAACCCGCATGTATACCCACATATAATAGTATGTCGTTGTCAATCGGCATGATGCAAACAAGACCCTAACGACCGCGTGACTGGATTTAGCTGCTGCCGAATGACATAAGTAATTCATCATTTTTAACTATCTGAGTGAGTTCTCTGGCTTGTCAAAAATGTACAGATCCTCGAGGAGTTTCAGGATCTAATCTGATTTAAAAACTTCTACAGTGGCGTTATCAAGAGTCACGGTGTGAACTGATCGAGTGCAATATCTATTAGTGTGAGAAGTGAGATTCGAACGTAGGTAGGCCGACTGATTTAATGTAGTACTTTGTGAGTGATAAGGCAGGCTTTTTAAATGAATTTTTGCTCGATTCTTCTCAGTTTGGTTTTAGTAGCATCACTGGACAACAAATTTTTACAAAAGTCATGTTACTGAAATGAAATTAGTCAGTTCTTATCAATTTGTATGTGCTGAACACGAATATGACAGTGAAAATGCCGAATTGGCTCTAGTTTTTTTGTAATCTGAAATGAAGTAATTTTATATCGCACAATGCATGCCAATAGTGATACACTTACAGTTAATATTTGTAAAAACCAGGTCATAGACTAGTTCTTAGATTTTTTTGCCTGTCTCTTGTACAGCTGTTCGGGAGCATCTCTGCGGAGTGTCCAGCAGTAGTCAGCCAACATTGTAGTGGACCATTTTCCCTGGTACCTTTGCTCCATTGTTGCGATATCTTGATGAAAACGTTCGCCATGTTCGTCACTAACCATACCACAGTTGTCAGGGAAGAAATCTAGATGGGAATGAAGGAAATGCACCTTCAGAGACATATTGCAGCGAAATTTCTGGTACTGCTTGAGCATGTCTTCTACTAGTTCCTTGTAGTTTTCTGCCCTAACATTCCCCAGAAAGTCTGTAGACACTAGACGAAAAGCATTCCATGCTTGTTTCGCATCACCCTCCAGCAAGTTGTTGAAGCGGTCATCTTTGAAGAGTTCTCTAATCTGAGGACCCACAAAAACTCCCTCTTTAATCTTTGCTTCGCTGAGTCGAGGGAATTTTTTATGCAGGTATCGGAAAGCTGGCGAAGTGCGGTCCATGGCTTTCACGAAGTTCTTCACCAAACCTAGTTTGATGTGAAGGGGTGGTAGTAGGATTTTGTGAGCCTCGACCAGAGCTGGGTGCTGGATATTCTTCTGTCCAACTGCCATGTTTTGTCTGGGAGTCCATTCCTTCCGCACGTAGTGCAACTCTCTTGCTCGGCTATCCCACTCACACAAGAAACACATATATTTTGTATATCCTTGCTGCAGTCCCATTAAAATGGCAACTACCTTCAAATCACCACACAGGTGCCATTTGTACCTGTTATAGTCAATGGAATGCAGTAGCTGTTTTAGGTTATCGTATGTCTCTTTCATGTGGACATCATGCGCTAATGGAATAGATGGAAGACGGTTTCCATTGTGCAAAAGCACAGCCTTAAGACTCAGTGTTGAAGAGTCTACAAAGAGTCTCCATTCTTGTGGGTCATGAGTGATCTGTAAGGCATTCATGAGGTCGTCAATATTGGAACAGAATACCAGATTACCTTCCTTCATAAAGAAAGGTTCCAACTGCTGATGGTGCTTTCTATATGAAGTAATTGTGACATCTTCTTCTAGAAGATTGCATTGTTGGAGTCTTGATCCTAGCAATTCTGCCTTGTTTTTGGATAAGTCCAAATCAAGAACAAGGTCATTTAGTTCTTCCTGTGTTATTCTGTGTGGGGTTGATGATGCACCACAGTGAAAATCGGGATCACTGCACGCTGACGGACCAGGAGAAGAACATGTCGGCTCACCCTTGTCCTCATCAGATGAATCAAGGAAAATATATTTTGCTGGAGGTTCTTGAATAGGAAGTCCATCACCATGTGGAACTGGTCTCAATGCTGACGGAATGTTTGGGTAGACTATTGTCGACTTCTTTTGCTTCGTTATTCCACCGGAAAGAGGAGGAACCAAGCAGAAGTAACAGTCATCTACGTGGTTGCTTTGCTCTCTCCACACCATGGGAACTGCAAACGGCATTGATGGTCTTTTGCCATTCAACCACTGTGAAAGCTGTGTTGTACATGTAGCACAGCATATATGCGGGGCCCATGGCTTGTCTTGGTCACCAACCTTGCATTCGAAGTAAGCATGATATGCCTTCTTGACTTGATAAGTGATACTTTTCTTCTGGTTGGCAAATGTCAGTTCCCCACAAATGTAACAAAAGTTGTCCACAGTATTTACGCACTTCCGAGGCATTACTGTTCTGTATTGTATCTAAATGGATAAAGTAATAATAGTTTTATAAAACAGTAACTTAAACTGTCTCGCACAAAGTCTGTAATATTGTAAATGCTCAACCGTTCCGACTCGCTTTATATAGTACACTGCTGACGTCATCTTACGTCAGCAGCCGACTGGCTGTAGTTTTACATTGCATCAGAAAATGACGTAATCAACTGTGCATGATGTGTCCATGATGGGATTATGCAATGAGGTGGAATATTACATCATTCTAGACTTGTTTAGGATATTGTCGCAGTCCTACTGCATAAATTACATGGTGAAACATAAAAAATGAACTATATGAAATATTTTCAAAACGAGAGCCAATAAAAATTTTTTATGGTTATATTCGTGTTCAGCACACCAAGATGCTACACATTAGGGCCTTTTCCAGTCAGTAACGATTTCTATGTTGACCAGTGTAATCCATGTTCCAGCGCCATTTTTAGAGGTTTTTAAACAGCGATGTATGAATGTTCAAATACATACTTAAGGGGTTTACTATTAAGCTTACAAGAAATATTAGAAGGAAGAATAGTCAAAGATTTGTTACCTAGGTCTTTAGGGTTAACCCAATTTTAATTCAGAGGAATGCATGTCATCAAATGCATTCACACTGGTTAGCCTAAGCACTAAATCTGTAAAGTAAATAAGCCACGAAGAAATTGGGAAACAGAAAAGGTCTCAAGCAAACTCATGGGGAAGTAAAGCAAAAGGGTAAAATTACCAGGGAAACTAAATTTTTCAGCTCAAATTGAGAAACTGTTAGGTCCGTCAGTGGTTTTATCAACCATTTCCATCATCATACAATCGCTGTAGATATATATATATATATATATATATATATATATATATAGAGAGAGAGAGAGAGAGAGAGAGACAGACAGACAGACAGACAGACAGCAGACAGACAGAGACAAAGACAGAGACAGAGGGAGGGAGGGAAGAAGGGAGGGAGGCAGGGAGGCAGGGAGGCAGGGAGGCAGGTTATTAAGTGCCTGCGGCAGACGAATAACACGTAACAAACTCCACATCAGTTAGACTTCTGGCGCTCCAAAATGCAAAGTCGTGGGAAGCTGTTATTCAGAAACAAAATCTGTAAAGCCCATAATATCATATCTGGTTCCCAGTTAAAATCGAAAGTTATTGCTAAACATCATTGGTGTACTGGTGAACCTGCCCTTCAACAACAGGGATGATACAAAAAGACCAGCCGTATGTAGTTGTAAACAATTGACAGTGTTGCGTATAGTTTAGTTAAATCTGGTCTAATATACTCCAGTAACTTCTATTGGGCTTTGAAGATGCATGTAGACCTAACAAGTCGGCCGAAATATAACTTATATTACGAGATGAGGTGAGGTCGACTTGAACGGCTCTAGCAGCAATAAGGTGTCACAAGCTGACCCCTCTCCTAGGAGGGATTAATTCCAGCCAGAAGGAAGAAGAATGTCGTTAAACAATTCGATACTATATCGTTGTTGATTTAATGATTATCGTTCAATTAAAGTATCGATGAAACTCGTGGGATGCTTAGAATTTGTTTCCATTAGCTCATTTTAAAGATAGACTCGATTAGTAAAATTGTATCGGATTGGACCAAATTAGTTTAGGTTAGATTAGAATCATTCTTCAACGCAGTAGGATGCAAAGATGCGTGGTTTTCCGTTTGCTTTAATTTCATATTTCCAAGAAAACCAGTGGTCTGTTATTTATCAATTTTGTTTTGCGACCTTGTTTTAATTTAAATTTCGTTAATTCGTCCTTGGTCGCATGCATTGATCAGCGCTTGTGTATAGGCTGCCCACATGTAATACTATGCGTTTTAGCATTAAACTCACGAGACGATACAGATCATATGACTTGTTGCACTTAAAATAAATTTAGCAATCCACCACTATTGCTTATTTAAGGAGGTTTCAACCGCTGGTCAAATGTAGACACATACAGAGAAAGAGAGAGAGAGAGAGAAGACAGAAGAAAACCTAAAAGAGTTTCAGAATGGTGCTATATCGACGTTATTTGTGTTTTCTTCTGGCGTTTTTGCTGTCGTTTTGCACTAAAACTGGTATGTTCTTTAATTGCGACTTGTCGTGACTTTGTTAATCTTAAAACGAAGCAAGATATTTTAATATGGGCTGTGCACTGTGTGCAGACACTAAAGTTAAAACCTATCTGTAGGTTAAAATATATACTTAAAACTTAAAAGACATTGCTATGCAATTCTACGCACTGATTCAATTTGCCGGAGTCTTTGGAACTGGACCCTTCAAGCCAAAAATCAACCCCGTCCTTGATAAAAATTTTGGATCTATTTTAATTCCTTCCCGTTAACAGCAGGCGAAGTTCAATTCTATTAATTATGATCATCTATGCACTCTAGAGTGAATATTGGACAGCTGTAAGGCTGATGTCTTGTGCATTAGTTACCGCTGCGATAGAGGTTACTACTTAATAATTGATAATAAATTAATAATAAGACCAAGGTGGAAGCTGCTGATGGGATATTGCTATGGAAGCTCCTCAGACGTTTTTTTTTTGGTTGTGTTCAGTATAAACTTGCAGCAGAGGCTGCAGTCGATGTACAGTCTTGTAGGTCTATAAATACTGCAATGCACTTGCTACCGAAGGACTATAGTTAGTTGCAGGTCTGCATTTGCCGGGCGTCTTGGTAATGTTCTACTCTCTTTGTCAAAGTTGAGCCCCAGTTTTATTGAAAAGTTCAGAATTTGGTGTTGGTTTTAATCCCCCGGCAATCCCAGTCGTTTACGCACAAATTGCGCTTCAAAAAAATTAAATTTTCAATGGATATAAGCAAGGCATGTATAGGATCAGTTCTCATCCAATCATCTCGCAACCGCTGCCACCATATTTGTCAACCGGCATTTTTGCGATGCAAAAAGGGGTGCTAATCAAAATATGCGCTAATCAGCCACACAGGTCCAAGGCTACATCCTCGAACTTATGACCAGCGGCAGCTCTCTCAGCACATAAAGGCAAGGTGACTCCAAATGACATCGTCCACTCCCTTTAGTTGAAAGATCCGTTTTGTTTTGGCTGTGGACAAATGAGTCGTCATTTTGCCACAGCTGTTAATGTAGTAGGTGTAGGGCTTTCCTAGAATGAAGCGACTCAGTGAGTGCCATTAACATCTCTCGATTTCAGGATCATGACGCTGCACTGCTTTTTCTGACCCACACCCGGCAAACCATCCTCACAAACATATAGCGGAAGCGTGGAAGACAGCTTGCGGCCTTCTCGATTCGTAGTTGCTCAGCGTTTCTAGTTTTTAAACTTCTTTTCAAGGAATAGCCCGGCACATTTGCATATCGGGCAACACCCACCCAGGTACGCGCCCCAGGTAGAACCTAGACCTTTCGAGCTGAACTTCAACCGCGCGGTTATGACTCTCTGCCTCGACCTGAGTCGCGTTTCTAGCTTGCTTATCCTGCACAACATCACCAACGCTGGCAGCCACGGCAGCTAAAGCGCCCATCGCCGATAGAACCCCGTGGATCATCTGGATAAGCGATAGCAGAAGGAGGAAGCCTCCCGTTCTGGTCATCGCCTTTAGCCGGGTCATGCTGAAATTTAGCTCCGCCCGGCGTCATCTCCTTTCTTCTTGGGCAACCTTGTCAGCGTGAATTTGTCCTACCCATGTAAACTTGCACAAAGATTGTTTCTATAATTATTTTCATCGGATCTAGATCAATCTTGAACAGAAAGCAATGCATACCACACAATACCAATGATGACTTCCAGTATTTAACAGTGC
The DNA here is from genome assembly GCA_964023275.1 of Norana najaformis. Lineage (NCBI taxonomy): Eukaryota > Metazoa > Annelida > Clitellata > Crassiclitellata > Hormogastridae > Norana > Norana najaformis. The sequence continues at coordinate 7,587,046 of OZ029925.1, forward strand.
ACCGTATGGATTAGGGTCTACCCAAAGAATATGTGCCGACCTTTTACATGCTGCACAATTTAAATAACTGGATAATAAAAACACGACTTGTACTGATAGAAAGGTGTTTGTTGTACTGTGTCCGTCTGCCTCGACCAAAGGATCCCGGCGAACACAAATCTCCTTTCAGTATCTTGGTGGCAGCGGTAGCCTACTAATACCTCTTCGGGGGACTTACGCAATCTTTAAAGCACGCGGGTTCTTGGATGGATCTGCCCGACCATAAAAAACCTAACGACGATTATTTTTTACACGTATATTAACAGGTATATGCAACGTATTTACAGCAACATCAGAGTTCTTGATTCGCATCGGCCTGCTAACCTGGCGCGGCCCGCTTAACGGATGCAGTCTTATATTTTCCTCCCTTGCTACCTAGAAACCTGACGTCCTCTTCGACCGTCGTTCAGCGAATGCCTCTTCGCTTCCGTTCCCTCGTTTAACTGTTCTTCCCTCTGTCGGCGTCCGCGTTTCTTCTTGGGTAACCTGTCAGCGCGAATTTGTCCTACCCATGTAAACTTGTATAACGATTGTCTGTCTCTGTCTCTGTTTGTCTGCCTGTCTGTCTCTCTCTTTTTTCTCTCTCTCATTTACCTCCACCTGTCAATCACGGGCGTCCTATCTGTCTCGTTTCATGCACATTAATGATAGCCCCGCCTAACTGTTTTATAGTGGTCCGTAAAGATTAGACTAATTCATATGACTAAATTAGCTGACATAACACAATCTACATTATGCAAAAATCTAAAGCCCTCATTGTTTTCCAAATATGAACGACAAGACTGCTATAAAAGAACACAAATTTCTTTAACATATGCTTTTGTCTAAGTGACGTTGGCTGTTAAGACTCAAACAACAACCGATATCAAATATTCACGACGCGGTCATAAACGGGAACTTGGGCGAAACGGTCGCTATGCCGTCATTCTCGTCAGTGTCAAGGCATTCAAGTGCGAACGTGCGTGCAGTTAGCGCTGCTACCGTCGCGAGGGACGAGGCTCTTCCCTCGGGCGTTTCCTGTTCCGACGATGCTTCAGCGGTCGACTTACTACCTGTGCAAGCTTCTTCGAGCGGTTTCGACCCGAACGATGCCCCATCTACGAGCATTGGTCGCTTGGAAGGAATCAACGCGCCTTTCAACTCGGAACTAATTCTGCCGGAACTGGATGCGGGTCTTGTTCTGTTCATAGACGACGCCCCGTCAACGAGCGTTCGTCACTCGGAAGGAACCCACGCGCCGCTCGACTCGGACCTGAACCTGCTAGAGCTGGATGTGGACCTTCTTCAGTTCCTACAATACTTCTTCATCGCCTCGATCATTGGTTTGATCTGTCCGGTCCTGCTTTCCGTTGGTTTGCATCTTACCTGCACCCTCGTATTCAGTCAGTCCGTATCAATCAACTCACTTCTGTAACTACTGTCTTAAATTGTGGCATTCCACAAGGTTCTGTACTGGGCCCACCCTTGTGTACATTATATACCACCCCACTCGGTTCTCTTTTTGCCAATAGCTTTCCTGACTACCATTTGTATGCTGATTATACCCAAATCTTTCTTTCATTTCATAGCTCCACATATGATTCCACTATATCAGTTTCCAGCTATGTTCAGCCTATATGTAGATCAGCTCAATTTCACATACGAGATATTCGTAGAATCAGAACTCTTTTACCACAAACTGTCTTAATCCAACTATCTAATGCCTTGGTTTTTAGCAGACTTGACTACTGTAACTCACTGCTTATTGGTATTATGAAGGCAAATCTGCACAAACTACAAATGGTTCAAAACTTCTTGCCAGAGCCATAACAAAGACCCCTAAATGTTAGCATACTAAGCCATTATTACAGTCATTGCACTGGCTGCCCAATGAACAAAGAATTCATCTAAAAATCTCTCTAATAGTTTACAAAGTACCACAATTAAATCAGCAGACCTTTCTATATTCCATGCTCACCCCTCACTAGTAGACATTGCACTCGATCAATGGACAGTGTGCCTCTTTCTGTGCCCTATACCCAAACAATGTCGGGCTCTGGGGCCTTCTCGGTAGATGGTCCGAAATTTTGGAATTCACTCCCCAGTTCAGTTCGTTCTGCTAATTCTTTGATGTCAGTCAGGTCTAACCTTAAAATACATCTCTTCCAACTTGCTTATCCACCGTAGCCTGATTTCTGCCTTCTCTGACCTATTGGAATTCGACCCGGTTTCACCAACGGTTTATGATTTTGACGGCGATGAAGCGACCATTTACTGATGCCTTCGGCATTATAATGGCGCTATAGAAGTCTTTCGATTAGATTAGATTACATTAATCTGTCCATGCTAAACTCTTTTCACGCTCAGTGCAATCTCTTTTAGGCTATAGCTTAACCTTATAGGGGGCCTACATAATGGACATGACAATGTTGGAATTTCAGCAAACGGAGATGTACAGCGGGAAGTAGACGTGCCAGCAATTTGGAGGAAGACTGTGTATGAAAACCACAACGTGCATAACGCAATAAAGAAAATCACTTTTAAAAAAGGTGTCAGAAATCTTCAGAGCAACACCAGAATGCTGTCTGCTACACATGCTGTAGGGGTTGTTGCAAGCGGAGATCTGTTCAAAATAGCAAAGTTGTCAGCTTCTTACAGCTTTTCCTACCAATACACTTCTGTTATTATGACAGAAAATGAAATTTATGAGGAACGGACGATCGAACATACAATAACGATTCCACCTAATTCAAAATTCACAAGATGGCAACTAGTTGCAGATGTTGCTGGAACAGATATTGATTTTGATCATTACATTGATGTAATCAATGATACTTATCATTTTCCACGCACTCACTGGAGTCGTGCTACACTCATGGTTCGTCGACAGGTACTTTACGGAGCAAATATTCGGATAAAGCATTTCGAGAGACAGGAGTATATAACTGTCGTTAACAGGAAAAGTTGGCCGGCTGCAACTCTAGGACACAGTAACCGTTTCCACTTTATTCTGTTTGATACCCAGTTTGGAATTGCAATTAGAACACTGAACTCTACGCATCCTGGATACATATGGGCCTATTCCTCTTCTACGGGAGGAGTATATTTTGATTGGGATCGCGACAGTGATCTAGGTAATGGCCAGTGGTACCACGACCCAAAACAGTACTGGTCAATCAGCAAGGCTCAGCCTATTTACGATGGCGATATAGTTACCTTCAGAAATAAATATTACGACGATAGCGGTCTATGTTACCATCAGGGATGGTCAACAAACGTCTACTGTTTGCAAGCACGTGAAGACAAGTGGGTTCTGGAAGTGGTTTATTAAAGAGGGTTATGCCCAGTTCAAGAATCCTATCAATAATCAAGACACTGTTTTTAATCAAGAGTCCGTGTTTGAGATCGAAATCATTTATAATCCTGTGCACATCTCTGCAATCATAAATGTCGGCGTCCTCGATGTAGAAGTCAGAGCAATATATGTCAATGTGCAAATATATTAACATTTATCACTTGGAGCCAAACCCATTCGGAGAACGCTGAGCCTGAATTCGTTTGCATCGAACATTGTACGAACATGGTTTCGGTTCTAATCTAAAATAATGACTTCTTTAGCGCCGTTATCATAATGCACAAGACATGAGTTGATTGTCGCTTGGTATGGCACTGCAGTCGAAATCGGATGGAACAGAGAAAACAGATACCAAGCTACGGTTTGTAAGCAACTTGGTTCTGTTGTGGTGAGCCATGGTCACGAGGATGGTATTTGCTTTCCAGTTCGCAGAGGTTCTTGTCTTTCGGATCTGAATGAATTCGTCCGTCAGTATAGACCCGAGAACCTGGGGCCTCCGGACACGTTCCGCTCAACTGCAAATCTTGGAATTATTGACTGGTAACCATCACCTTGAGCTGCGAGAGTTTCATTTGGTTCCGTGTGATTGTTCTTCCGACACGAGCCACATACGTCTGCGCGATATTGCCAGTTGAGACCTACACTACCTGCACAAGCATCACACGTATACAAACTTGTTGTTCTTTTGGAACTCATTTATGCTAGCGAGAGGCGCGTTTCGGAGGTTCTTTAGAGGGTTTTATGGAGCTATTTTTGTACGCATACATGATTACATTGCTATATTCATACAGACATCGTGGAATGGAAAACAATCGCATTTTCTCAAAATTGAAATTTCTGAAAATATAATTAATCTGACAATAGATTAAAATTGCTGAAATTGTATTCAATAGTATGCTTAAATTTTGATACTTATGTTTAATTTTATTGCTTATTATGTACTAATGTGAACATTTTATATTCTTTTACTTTACTTTAGTTAATATATATTGACCATCTAATTTTAATACTTGTGTCTAATTTTATTGCTTAATATGAACTAATGCGACACATTTTATATTCCAACTGTTTGTGTTAGTTAAGCTTATCTTGATCATATAACCGAAGTTCATCATCGCAATCTGTATGGTTTGTTTATTGTTTAGAAAGCCCCTATTTTACAGGACTGTAGTTCCTTCTGTTCCTCTCATACTCTCCAATAACCTGTTTATTCTATGCAAAACCTGTATCTTTATAAAGTTTTTTGGGATCAATAAACGGAGATAAATGTTTTGAAAAATTCACACATGCACGTTTACAAGCGCAAATGCACACCTGCATGTACAAATTTATACAAAGTATATACGTACATGTATGCAAACCCACTTACATATACATACATACTAGCATGCATACATACATAAAAACATATATACTGTACATACATACATACATGCATAGGGCCTGCATACATACATATTTACATGCATACATGGATACATACATGCATATGTGCTGAACTTACTATTTTTTATTATTGATTGATATGTCATGCACGAGAGCCATTTTGTTTTGACACAAAGGTAACTGCGCTGAAATTTTGCCAGAATAGATGCTAAATGTTTCGCCAATTCAACAAAACGAGTGTGTCCTCTTTGCTTCTCATTAACACAAGTACTTCTTATTTAGTTAAACGGCATAAAATGAGTATCCTCTCTTCGCCAATAAAATCAAGCGAATTCCTTTGCTTTGGTAATTTAATCAAATAAGCAGGTCTTTCCTGCTTTCTGAATGAAATGGAATGAGTACCTCCGCTTTCCTTAGGCTAATCAAGTAAGGAGCGAGCCGGGACTCACACAGTGCTGATTCCCAGCCGATTGTAGAGAATTCTTTGCTGCATTAATTGGATATTAGAGGAGGGATATGCAACTGACCTTGCTCCCCAAAAATCCTTGCCATGACAATTAAAATGAGCCCGCCTAGCTCTGCTTTGCAAAATGAAATAAAATGAGTAACTCTGGTTTGCTAAGTGTCATAAAAGCCAAATTATGTACATCCATTTGTTGTGAAAAACTGAGCGTTTTATTCGTCAGAATGTACTACTACATCGTCTATATATGGTTCTGAAAATGTATTTGAGGCGATGGGAGCGTCGTCAACACTTTTGAAGTCGGCTGCGCAGCCTCCTGGCAGCGGCAATATATGGGTTACACCGGGGCTGGGAAGGGTGTGCAGCAATCCTCTTTGCAATGAATTTTGTAAAGTATAGTTCGGAGTATATATGTGAATATTGACATCAGCTGTTATTATGAGTAGAGGAAGAAGAGACAGCGATTTCAGGGAGCGATTGGAATTATGTCTTTGAGAAAGTTAGAATGTGAAGAGGAGGGGCGACAGACATTGACAAAATTGACGACCTGATTACCAGAGTCGATGGTGGGGATAAAGAATTTGAATGACCGGGGTTGGAATAGGTAAAGAGAAGCGAGCAAGTTTTAGGTATGACTTATGAAGGATAACAACTCCACCACCCAGTTATCCGCCCGAGATTGGTTTAGGAGAGAAAAGGAGGGAGATTTATATCTGAAATGAAAGAAGGCGTGTCCGTAAGTTTGAGCCAAGTTTCTTTGAGAGCGAGGATATCCACTGAATGATACAAGGTGTAAATTCTGAAGAAAATGAGATTTATTTCCGAATAGAATGGAGTTTAAGGTGGCAAAAAAAATTTTCAAGAAGGCAAATACTGAGGTTTAGTTCAATGTCACCAGAGAGAAGCAGAAGAAGATAAAACAACGACAGGCAACTCCGGTGAGTTTTGGATCCAAGTGTGAGTTTTGAGAAATGGGAGGACGATAAAGGAACAGACCAAACTTATAAGAAGTATATGGGTATTTTAGACATGGCCGGTTGGATACGAAAAAGAAATAGACGTCAGAAGGATGGTGAAATAAAATAGTTGAGTTTCTTCCCTGTCGCCTTACATGAGACAATGGCTGCGGAAATGGATTATGCATGCGTGACAGTGAACAGCAAAGAGAGACAACGATATAGATAACAGTGATAAAAGAGGTGTATAGTGTCATGTTACCTTGGGAAACATTATCAAAGACCTTTCATGAGAAACCAGATGACTTTGTTAACGAGTATTAAAAGGCAACTCCGAAAACATAAGCGAGTGTTGAAGGCGGAGTTTAAGTGATCTCAAGAAGGCAAGTCAAGAAATCTTTAGCCTATGTACCGACTCATAAGAATAGCGCAGTTAAAATGTAGCAAGTCTATGTTTGTTATGGAGGTATGTTAGGTTTCAGCTAGCAGAAAAGTAGAGGCCTGCTGTACGTTACGGAACTGCAGAATAAATAAATGAGCGATAATGGGGGAGAACAAGCGCCGGCCATATTATTTGATAAATTGCAAGTTTTAACAGATCAAGATGAAAAGCATAATAGACCTACTTCCATTTAAACAACGCAAAACTACTGACTGGAGTGCGTAAAGGCCTAGCACGGTTCTAATTTGACGAATTATCGGTCTAGGGATTGCGACATAAAATTAACAGATTACTGTGAATCCTATTATATACTCTTTCCGCAAGCGAAACTATGCAGCGGGTTACGATTTTTTAGTGTCTTTTACCCACTATTTCAACAAAGAACGAGGTTCTGTTACTTATCAGCTTGTGTGTTAACGACTCTTTAGAAGTCTTTAGATTAGATTAAGGGCCGCGTGATTTGGATTTAGCTGATGAAGAATAACAACAACAGCAATTCATCATTAAATTGCTACCTATTTATAGAGGTTTCTCTGGTTTGTCTAAAGTATGGAGCTTCTCGAGTCATTTCTGAAAGTGGCGGATTCGGTCCTGCAAATGCGAGTTAAGGAATTCAGAGTCGACGGAGCTGGATGGTTTGCCATAATTTGAGAAACCTTGGCCTCGACCATATAATCGTAATCGTAATCGTGATACCGAGATTTCTACAGCGCCCAACGAAAGCCACGCCGCGGGGACCAGCTTATTCACAGGCGCTCAGTCAAAACAAAATCGATAGGCAAAAGCGTTCGGTTCCAGGTCAAGATCCAAAAGTCAGACGGAGAGACAGCGTGGTAGCTACGGCGGTGGTGTTTGGAGTTGAAGAGGAGAGAGAGACAAAAGGAAGAAGGGGTGTCAGAATAGGATCTGTGAGGGAGGTATGTTTTCAGTTTTGAGTGAAAGACCGAAGCAGAAATTACAAGCGGTGGAGCATCGATGAGTTTGTATGATGGGTCATAAAATCTATGATCCACAAAGTATTTTGTCCTGTCTTTATCTGGCGATTATTTACAATTATTACTCTTTCCATTTGGATTTCTCTATCTCCTCCCTTGGTCAGTCTATGCTTCGCTCTAAGACCGAAACTTACCTCTTTCCCCACTTTATACTTCGGAATAGACCACCTTTCACACATAGGTCTATTTGGTAGTGCGTTGGGTCTGTTAACCATCGACTGCCGATTTGAGCCAGTTGAGCGGACCAAGTGGACAAATTGTTGGCGCATATATCTCGCACCTCAGATATAGGTGTAGGGGCAACCTAAAATTTCTGTTGTGTTGCAACTTTAAGTTCTTTTGTCGACTTCTTTGTACATCTAAAGCAGAACTGATAAGACCTTATTATTAGACTTTAATGTTTAAAGAAGTTTAGTAGACAAGGTTAGCGAATGACAATTAAACAGGAACAATAGATACAAAGGGCATTATATGTATGTATATAAATATCAGAAAGAGAGAAAGAGAGAGACAGACAGACAGAAAAAGAGAGAGAAGGAAAAATACCTTAAGTTACAAAGATTGAAAGAAAAAATGTAGAGAAGGAGACACAAAGACAGACTAAGTGAAAGAGATCGAAAGCATCAACAGAAAGAGTGACGGTGATTAATGATATGTCTGTTTATTCTCCGTTTGACGTATTAAGCCCATTGGACGCAAGGCAAAAATATCGCCTAGCTACAAATCACGTTGCTTACACAACCTTTGGTCAACAGTAAAAACACGATGTGATCGTTTGCCTCCATATAAGAAAAGAAATCTTCGCTTTTAAGCAGAAGACATTTCCGCGAGACAGGTCTAAGAATGGCGAAGTCTTTCATTTGCCTGTGTCTCTTTTTGCTGACGCAGAACCTCTACCTTCTGACTGATGGTAAGAATATTCATTTCAATTAAAGTTATATTTGATTCTATTCAGATATATTTAATTCTATTAAATTCTATTCAATTATATTCGGTTTTATTCAATTCTATTCAGTTCTATTCAATTGCAGTCTAGCCTTTGGTGACTTTTCTTGTTATCTGGTGTCGTATCTAGTTATTTTTATCTGCATTTCGGTTTGGTTTGATGCCTTGTGCATTAGACGCATGCAGCCGATATAGAAATTACTAATAATCAATAATTATTAACAGAACATTTTTTGCTTATTTATATTTTTTGTTAATAGGCTAAACTTTAACATAATTTAGGATAGCGTAGAGAATGATTCCAATTAGTTTATCTTGAAGCGGCGCTGTACAAATTTCTTATTACAATCACACAAAAATCATTGCCGTCGTAGCTTTACTAGGAAACATGTTTATCCCTTAAAATAGCGTCTCTGTAATTGAATGTAATGATGAAACCTTAGATAGTGCAACACAGAAAACTAAACTATTTGCTACAACGTGTGACGCTAAAACGTGCATATGGATTGGAATTTATTCTTTTCAAAAGATATTTACTTAATTATAACACAGTCCTTCCTGTAGGCTAATCTCTTTTAAATGATGAGTACTTTCTTTTTGTAGGTCGACAGAGTCGTGGTAAGAATATTCATGTCTATTAAGTTATATTTGGTTCTATTCAGATATATTTAATTCAATTAAATTCTATTCAATTCTGTTCAGTTTTATTAAATTCTATTCAGTTCCATTCTATTGCAGTCTAGCCACTGGTGACTTTTCTTGTTATCTGGTGTCGAATCTAGTTATTTTTATCTGCATTTCAGTATGGTTTGATGCCTTGTGCATCAGACGCAGCCGATATAGATATTACTAATAATTAATAATAAATAACTGAGCATTTTGCTTATTTATATTTTTGTTAATGGGCTAAACTTTAACATAATTTAGGATAGCGAAGAGAATGATTCCAATTAGTTTATCTTGAAGCGGCGCTGTACAAATTTCTTATTACAATCACAAAAATCATTTATGTAACTTTAATAGGAAACATGTTTATCACTTAAAGTAGCGCCTCTGTAATTGAATGAAACCTTATAGAGTGGAACACAGAAAACTAAACTATTTACTACAACGTGTGACGTTAAAACGTGCATATGTATTGGAATTTATTCTTTTCAAAAGATATTTACCTAATTATAATGTGACGTTTTACCACCCGCTTCCGAATTAGTCGGGCTTCCAAGACGTTGGTCTGTCCGCAAACTCTACCGGGATGACCATTACAAACGCCAGCCTATTTTCCACAAGGTAAGGCTCCTGAGGTCCAAAAGAGACTGATGCAACGAAGTCGAAGGAACCTAAATCAGTTTTATTCGAAAAAACACTTTGATCACCACACTGATTTGCAGACTAGGCTATTAAACAAAATACTCTCTACCTCTGCTCACTCTACTACTCTACTGGCACTCCCGGTCTGTCTGGCGTGTGTCGGCTGTCTGGATTGATATAGAGTCCCATCCACCCCATCTGCGCCGAGCCGGTACCCTCCGTCAGCACCAGGTAGTCACGTCGACGGTCTCCGTCGGCACCCTAGGTTGCTCAAGCCATCCCCTCTGCGTCGAGCCCGTACCCTCCGTCGGCGCCCAGGTCGTCGAGTCGGGGGGTATACGGCCACAATAACACAGTCCTTTCTGTAGGCCTAATCTCTGTTAAATGATGAGCACTTTCTTATTGTAGGCCTACTAATCGTAAGTCGCGCATTCATAGAGGCTAACATGCGTACTTATTCAAAATTAAAACTTTACTTTTTTGGACAATACGTAACAGATAATCTAGGTTACTAAGTTACCTTTTGGGTAAGTACAGTCAGTATCTATATATTCAATGCAGCTCCTTCAAGTACCTCACAAAAGAAAGCTAGCCAGAACGGCAAAGCCCGTCCAACGGATTCCCATACTCAGTTTGTAGGTGATATTTTACCAAAGTTCTTCGATCGCATTCCATCGAGGACGAGGAACAACAACATGCGAATAAGTCCGCAGCACACTATTACTTTGCTGTCCGGCATTCCCTCGTAGATGGTAGAAGACTCAGCGTTCGGAAATCTCTCGGATCATCAGGTTTGTGTACGACAGGCATTAGTCAGCAACCGGCCAATTGGCTGTAGAGCGAAATGGCCTGGGAAAATGAATCTTCAGTGTAATTGTATCACAGATTTATATAACGTTATTTTTCTGCATTTATTAAACGCCACTATCTAATGACTCAGCAGTAATCGATGGCGCTGTTAGTGAAGGACTTGCTCAAGGTCTCTACACAGTATTCGCCTCCGATGAGACTCGAACCCGTACTCTCCGTAGATCGTCTCCGTGATGGATGATCTACCCAACTCCAAGGCTTTCATTGGTTTTGTTTCACAGGATCCAATAATCACCGCTTGCAGATGGAATACATGTGGATGGGGCTCGACATTGTCGAAATGGGAACCTGTCCTTTCGCACACGACGATCCAACACTGCTGGCAAGGCTTCGATCAAACACATTCAAACACCTAGCAGATTTGAGAAATGACTCAGAAACACGGTCTCGAACCCATGAACTGTCCGAGCATACAAGACCTACCGAGCAAATTCCGCAAATTACCAACTAATCTCAAAATACAATCCCCACATTACATCACATGGCAGCATATCACGTAACCGCAAAATCACAGTACTTATTTCAGCCATCATCTTTGTTAGAGTGTCAAGAAACTTCACTAGCGACATATAATATTCAGATGACTGTAATTTTAGCATCTTCCATTGCATCTTTCACAACTCATGTTCCAACATCTTGGAAAAAGATTTTCTCCTACAACAACTTGTACAATTATCCAGTCACTCAAACCGCCGAATATACGAAGGGTTTGAAGACCCGGGCCGACGGAAAGACACTTCTGGCCAACCAGGAACTCGGTCCAAACATCAAAGTTGGACAAGAAATTGAAATTCAGAGACTGGAGTTTTGTTACATGGACGATAGCGACTATGATGAGCCAACACATCGTCGAGAAAGCATGGAACAGGACGAGATTTATCAACAAATAGCACGTCAGAGCAGAGTCGTGATTCCAGCAAGAACCCTTCTGACCAAGTGGCAACTAGTAGCGAATGTTGCTGGTCACGAGGTCGGTTACGATCATACGATGGAGACACACGGTGACACCATGCCGCACATTCACTACAATATCATTAGTTATGGTCACGAGGTCACTGACTTCGAAGATGATGATCACGATCATGACCACGACAACGATCATAACCACGAAAGTGATCATGATCACGATCACGATCATCGAATTTTACCAGCTTCACAGCATTATTACGGGCATCACCATAACGACTACAGTCGTGCTACACTTACATATATAAATCGAACACCGATACACTACGGAACAACGAGGATTCTAATCAGACACATGGCGACGGACCAATACCTGGTGGTTGCCAGGCCACGGTCCAGAATGTCACCTGCGACTCTCAGCTCAAGTGACGAATTCCAATTCATTCTGTACAACACCAGAAGCGGCATCAGAGTTCGAACAATGAACCCTGTGTATCGTGGGTACGAGTGGTTGACTTCAAGTGCCAGTGGGCAGGTACACTTCACCCGAAGCAGCCGGAGCACGACACAGCACTGGGTCGTGAATAAGACAACCCAGCTGTTTGATGGAGATGTTGTTACCTTCAGAAACAACGGGAATAGCAGAGGCTTCCTCCGCTACTACAATGGGCAAGTTACGACACAGGTCTACCGAGGGAACGGGAATGACGATGAATGGATGCTAGAGGCTTATGGTGGATGAATTGAATGGATGGATGGGTAGGTGGCTGAATGTGTAAGTGGGTGGCTTGATGGATGGATTGGTGGAAAGATAATCGGACTGATGACTAGATGGCTGAATGAGTGAGTGAATGAATGGATATTTGGTTGGGGGTGTTTCAAATATGCATACACGTATAACAATATCCTCATATCCGCATGCATATTAGGGCTTCATATATTCTTGCTTGGAACATTTAGTGCAAAGTGAAGGCCTTCAGTAAACTATAATGTGACTTTCTGCAGCGGTTGAATACACCGTAAATTGTACTCTGATTTGCCTAACTATTCAACTGGATGAAATGCTAGACGAATTTCGAAGCTGTAAAGTAAGCGGATTAAATTTCCAGGAATCGACAGCATAACCACAACTGCAGCTTCTGTGAAAGTCAAAAGAATAGTAATACAGTAGGCCTACACGTAGTATTACATTAAATTACGTTATTGCAATGGTATTCGGAAATGTACAATTATTGCATAGACCCTCTTCAAGAAAGCTCTTCATAGGTACTGCCGAAATGTAAAGACAAGGTCACGATCGAACAGAATGGTGAATGGTCTTCAAGGAATGACGAATTGGAGACCGAGAAAGGACAAGAAACCGAGGTCGCAGGTTGCATAGTAGCGTGTTCCAGAATAAAGAGCCGACATTGTCGTGTGGGAATGAAGAAAAACCAGTTAGATGGGAGGATACGCATAAATCAACTCAGTGTTTAGGCAGAAAAATTAGATGTTTACCTGTCGCTTCAGAACTCGTCTGTATTGGTCTCGAGACATTAATGTATGCAGATAAAAATTACACTTTTTGATGAAAAACTGTTTTGCCTATATGTGTAGGTCTGAGATATTACTAAATATACCATGATGTATGGTACACATTTCATCAGCTAAAGAATGGTCTTAACGTGATATTTTGCTTCCAATCAAAATAAGAATATTTTGTAGACAAATATGCATAAATTTATCCAACTGAATGCAGTTGCTCTGGGCATTAATATAGCACAGTTTTAAGTGAAATTTGAATCTACATATGCGAGAATTTTGGCTAGTTTGCAGCTAATTTGGATGGCATAGCTGAGGTCGGACATGATCTGTCGTATTCTTAACTTTGTCTGGTCTGCAAGGAGGGAGGATCGCTAGTCGTAATCGTAATCGTAGACTCGAGATTTCTACACAGCCAAAGAAAGTTAAGTCGCGGGAATCAACTTCTTAACAGAAGCTCAGTCAAAACAAAATAGATAGGCAGGAATGGTCACTAGACTGATACGCAATCACAATCACACCATTGCAGCAATATGGCATCTTGTAGTGTCGCCCTAACATAAGTGACAACGTACGCTATGTATTAGAGCACGTTAACGTTTTAAATAGTTTCTGCTGCTTGCAAATATACTTACATATATGTAAGTATACACTTGCATGTATATAAGTATATTTGCATGTACGTATGTATGCATGCATATATGTAACTAGCCTTAATATAGCTCCTTATGGAATGCCTCAATTCAAGACATTGGGCGCAGAAGTCTTTGGACTGATACGAACTGAATGAGAGCCAATAACACCGAATCAGTGTTCAAGGCGATGAAGGGGTACGGCACGATCAAGAGTATCATAGGCGGCAGATGGGTCAAGGAGAATGAGAACAGTTTTCCCTTTATCCATGGAGCTGATTATGCGATTATGAATTGTAAGTAATGCAGTTTCAGTGGAATGATATTTGCTTTAAGCAATACTGGAAAGGAAGGTAAAGTTTGTGGGACGAGAGGTGACAGCTCAAAAGGATTAGCAACTACTTTTCCATGAGTTTGAAATGAAATCGAGAGTAGAGATGGTGTGATAGTTTTAGAAATCATCGGGAGAAAGAAGGAGCTTTTAAGAAGAGGGTAAACTATTTCCGAGAAAAACTAGGGAGAAGCAGCCTTCAGGAAGAGAGTGGTTGACGATGGATTTGATACTTGGGCCCAAGACATCAAAACATTCTTTTAGAAGAGCGATAGGAATAAAGTCTAAGGCACATGGTTTATCATTTATGGTCGTTAATAATCATAGTGGCAGTTGGAAAGTTTATGAACCCGAATTATCAGCATTAAAAAACACGGCAGACGAAACAGATGAAAGCGACTCCTATTTCTATCATCATAGACGCCTCGTCGGCCACCTGTTTGGAATTGGTTCGATCCCACAAGTACATTCATCTCAGTTCAGTTGCTGCGTGCTGGCCTTGAAATCTTTCGACTTGAGTAGGCTGGTTCAACTGCAGCCAAACTAAACACACACATGCACGCACACGCACGCACACGCACGCACAAAAGAAAACACATCTTAAACAGGTTCTTCGTTTAGTTGTTCGTGTGCATAATGCTTACATCATATTCAAGTAAGCTTTTTCTTAGTGCAAAATATCACTCAGGCACACACGTGTGAATAGTTTCATAGGGTGATGTGATGAATCGGTATGACGCATCAATTTAAGAATATTTGAGAAGTTCTGTTAAGATTAATCGTCAATTCCACTGGATTTGCACAGGAGCGAAATGGTTGGGGAAAATGAATCTTCAGTGTAATTGTAATCACAGATTTATATAGCCCGTCTTCAATAAATAAACTCATGAGAGGCGTCCACAATCTGGCAACACAATACATACATACATACTTACATACTTGCATACTTAATTACATACAGTTACAAATAAAACTTTGTAGGTTTACATGTCAGAGTCTTCAACAATTTTATGTAGGTTCATAAATCATTAAACCTAAAGTCACACACATTCCTCAGAATACTGCATCTGAATAGACAGACGGTCGCGGTTGTCTAGTAGTAGGGACAAGTCTTTAGAACTATTTGCATCAAGACGGCTGCTGCTCGTGCAGGTGAATCACCCATCTGAAACCGAACTCCTGTCTTGACTTTACATCCTCTTGTCCTGATGGGGATCTAAACTTACATGCGTACATACATACATACATACATACATAAAGTTCACATATATATCTACATACATATGCGTTGAATTAACCATTTATTATTGATTTACTGCATTTGCCATGCGGTATAAGCCTACAGCAAGTTTGTTTTGACATAAAATGTAATGGCGTTGAAATGATGCAAAAATAGATGCTCAATGTTTGCCAATGTAATAAAAACAAGTATCTTGTCTTTGCTGCTCGAATAAAACGAGTACCTTTTATTCAGTTAAACGGCATAAAATCAGTACTCCCATTTTATCAATGAAAGCAGTACTCCCATTTTGCCAGTGAAATAAAGCAAATAGCTTTTCTTAGGTAATGTATACAAAAAATGTGTAGGTCTTTCTCTACTTTCTGAGTGGAATAAAATGAGTCCCTCCGGTTTACTAAATGCAGTGAGAAGTGAATCGGGTCTCAGAGAGTCAGACCGGGTTCGTTTCCAGTCGATTGCAGACTTATTTGCTGCATTAAATGGGACATTAGAGGAGAGACATGCAACTGAGCCGGCTTCCAAAAATTCTTGCCATGCCATTAAAAACGAACCCGCCTAACTCTGCTTTGCAAAATGAAATAAAATGAGTACATCTGATTTGCCAAGAGACATCAATGTCAATTTATGTACATGCATTTGTTGTGAGTGTTTCATTCATCAGAATGTACTCCTATATTGTCTACATATATGGTGCTGAAAACGTTTTACAGGTTGCCTGGCAATATAAGTGGCTTTCAAAAAAGTACTACTAAGTTTTAATATGAATCTTAATTCCGAAAGAGTTGATTACGACAGCGAACATCATCAAAAACAGAAGCAAGTAGTTGTAGGGCAGGATTAGACGTGGAACTTTTCTAACCATGTTTAAGCCAATGCAGATCTACTCAATTCCATATACGGGATACTCGTAGAATCAGATCTCTTTAGCCTAACTGTCTTATTAATTATGTCAACGGTACACTTGTCCACTCAAATAAGCCGTGGTTTGTAAAAAGTGTCGTTTTCCACTGATCTGACTCCTTTAAACACTTCTAAAGTCAAATATCGATATACGTTTGACTTTCCGATCTTATTTAGCACTTCAGACAACACAGGCAAACGATACTGACACTCAACAGTAAAACTGTTAATGTAACGATAATAATCACATGCAAGTAACAAGCTACCATTTTTCTTTTTAACAAATCCTTAACACAATTAACTCTTAGGGATGACTGACTGCTTACGTCTCCGCTTTAATCAAGTAAGGCCTAAAACGCAACTACTGATATCAATAGCAGTTTAATATAATCAGCATACATTATGCAACCAATCCAAGACTTGTCGATACAATTACAAATCCTGCTTCTCTAGTATCAGCAATGAATACATTCACAGACATTAAGCAACGAGGGCGATAGGGAACTCCCCTATCGCCCACTACTCCTTACTGCAAATGACTTGGACATACCACCGTTCCAATGCTCTCATTCTACTTGGCCTACATTTATCTGCTGCCTATGATACCGTTGAACATGATATCCTCCATCACCGTCGTGAACACTGGTTTTGCTCTCAGTTGGTTTTCATCTTACCTGCACCCTCGTACTCAATCAATTCGTGTGAATCAACTCATTTTTGCGCCTACTGTTTTGAATTGCAGTTTTCCATAAGGTTCTGTATTGGGACCGCTCCTGTTTATAATATATAGTACATCACTCGGTTCACTACTTACTGATAGCTCTCTTGACTACCATTTATATGCTAATGATACCCAACTCTTACTTTCAGTTGATAGTTCCACGTCTAATCCTGCCCTCCAAATACTTAATCCTGTTTTTGATGATGTTCAATCTAGTGATAAACTTCTTCGGAATTCTTCTAAAACCGAATTTCTTCTTCTAGGTACAAACCAAATCTCCGTAAATTTGATTGCCTTAGGTCTACCTATGTTCAGTTGGATGGCTTACTTATTAACCGCAACTAAAGCGCACGCATTTTGGGCTTGGTGTTTGATTCCATTATGGTTTTTTCTTACCACGTATGATCTGCTCAATTTTATATATGAGATATTCGCAGAATCAGATATCTTCAGCCTAACTGTCTTATTAATCCTACTAGCTAATGCATTGGTTCCGAGCAGGGTTGATTACTTAAACTCATTTCTATTGGCATCACTAAGGGAGATCTGCACAAACTAGAAATCATTCAAACTCTTTCGCCATAACCATAATAAAGAACCTTGAATAGCAGCATATTAAGATTCAATGCTCTGGCAGCCCATTGATCAAAGAATTCATTTTAAAAACTTTCTAATAGTTCACGAAGTACTTCATGTAAATCAAGCGGCCTACCTACGTTCCATGCTCATCCCTCACACCAACAATCATTGCACTCAGTCAGTGGACACTGCTAATATTTGTGTGCTGTGCTGAGCACTCGTTCCAGCCTATGTTTTGCTCTAAGACTAAAAATTACTTCTTTCCCTACGCTTATGGTTTATGCTTCATGCTTCGGAATAAGCCATCTTTCGCACCGAGGTTTGTTCGGTAGCATGGTGGGTCTGTAATCCAACGAATGCGACTTAAGCCTGGTTTTAGCAGACCACGTGTAACTATCATAGACAAGTTGTTTGTGCATGCTCGAACATCCGATTTAGATGTACTGTGCACCTCAAGGGGCGTTTCCAAAGCCGCAGTGGTAAGGCCTTAGTTTAAGGCCATTATATCTAATGGGGTTTAGTAGATGAGATAAGCGAACGGCAATTAAACAGAAACAATAGAGACAAAGGGCATTATACATGTGTATATATATACATGAAAGAGGAAGGACAGAAAGACATCAAAAGAGACAGAGAGACAGATAGAGAGAGAAAGAGAGAGAAAGAGAGAGAAGGAAAAATAGCTTAAGATACAAAGATTGAACGAAAAAAATGTAGAGAAGGAGACATAAAGACAGACTAAGTGAAAGAGATCGAAAGCATCAACAGAAAGAGTGACGGTGATTAGTGCTATGTCTGTTTATTCTCCGTTTGACGTATTAAGCCCATTGGACGCAAGGCAAAAAATATCGCCTAGCTACAAATCACGTTGTTTACACAACCTTTGGTCAATTGCAAAAAGTTGATGTGGTCGTTGCCTCCATATAAGAAAGGAATACTTCGCTTTCAAGCAAACTACTTTTCTGCGAAACAGGTCTCAGTATGGCGAAGCTTTTCATTTGCCTGTGTCTCTTTTTGCTGACGCAACACCTCTACCTTCTGACTGATGGTAAGAATATTCATTTCTATTAAAGGTATATTTGGTTCTATTCAGATATATTTAATTCCATTCAATTCTATTCAATTCTATGCAGTTTTATTCAATTTTATTCAGTTCCATTAAATTGCATTCTAGCCACTGGTGACTTTTCTTGTTATCTGGTGTCGTATCACAGAAGAGAAAACTAGTTATTTGTTACAACGTGTAACGCTAAAACGTGCATCTGGATTGGAATTTATTCTTTTCAAAAGATAATTACTTAATTATAACACAGTCTTTCCCATAGGCCTATTCTCTTTTAAATGATGAGTACTTTCTTTTTGTAGGCCAACCGAGTGGTGGTAAGAATATTCATTTCTACTAAGTTATATTTGGTTCTATTCAGATTTATTTAATTCCATTAATTTATATTCAATTCTAGTCAGTTTTATTCAGTTCTATTCAATTGCATTCTAGCCACTGGTGACTTTTCTTGTTATCTGTTGTAGTATCTAGTTATTTTTATCTGCATTTCGGTTTGGTTTGATGCCTTGTGTATTAGACTCATGCAGCCGATATAGAAATTACTGATAATCAATAATTATTAACAGAACATTTTTTGCCTATTTGTATTTTTTGTTAATAGGCTAAACTTTAACATAATTTAGGATAGTGTATAGAGAATGATTCCAATTAGCTTATCTTGAAGCTGCGCTGTACAAATTTCTGATAACAATTACAAAAAAATCATTGCCGTCGTATCTTTAATAGAAAAAATGTTTATCACTTAAAGTAGCGCCTCTGTAATTGAATGCAATGATGATACCTTATATAGTGCAACACAAAAAAACTAAACTATTTGTAACAACGTGTGACGCTAAAACATGCATCTGGATTGGAATTTATTCCTTTCAAAAGTTATTTACTTATTTATAACACAGTTTTTCCTGTAGGCCTAATCTCTTTTAAATGATGAGCATTGTCTTGTTGTAAGCCTACTTATCGTAAATGGCGCATTGTTAGAGACAAACATGCGTACTTATTTAAAATTCAAACATTAATTTTCTGAACAATATGCAACAGATAGTCTATGTTACCATGTTACACTTTGGGTAAGTACAGTCAGTATCTATATACTCAATGCAGCGCCTTCAAGTAGCCTACCTAACAAAAGTACGCTAGCCAAAACGGCAAAGCCGGTCCAACGGATTCCCATACTGAGTTTACAGCTGGTGTCATACCAGAGTTCCTCGATCGCATTTCATCGACGACGAGGAACGACAACAGCCGATTAAGTCCGCAGCACACGATTACTTCGCTGTCCGGCATTCCCTCGTAGATGGTGGAAAACGTAGTGAAATTCGAACCTGTCCTCTCCCACACGACGATCCAACCCTGCTGGTTAGGCTTCGAACACGTGCAATCAAACAACGTCCAGCAGATTTGAGAAATGACTCAGACACAATAACAGTCCGAGCATGAAAGACCTATCGAGCAGATACGATATGTTACGAACTAATCTCTCTATTGCATTTCATCAAATACAGTCCCCACGTTACATCACATGGCAACATATCACGTAACCACATAATCTCAGTACTTAAATTTCAGCCACCATTTTTGTTATAGTCTCAAGAAACTACACTGGCGTTCTATAATATTCAGCTGATTGTAATTTTAGTATCTCCCATTCCATCTTTTGTAATTTTAGCATCTTCCATTGCATCTTTCACAACTCATGTTCCAACATATTGGAAGGAGGTTTTCTCTTACAACAACTTGTACAATTATCCAGTCACTCAAACTGTCCAATGGACGACGGGTTTGAAGACCAGGGGTAACGGGATGTCACTTGTGGCCACCCAGGAACTCGGTCCAAACATCAAAGCTGGACAGCAATTTGAAATTACGGGACTGGAGTTTTGTTACACGGACGATAGCGACCATCATCAGCCAAAACATCGTCGACAAAGCTTGGGAAAGAGCGAGGTCCATTCAGGACTAGCATTCCTCAGCGAAGTCGAGATTCCAGCAAGAACCCTTCTGACCAAGTGGCAACTAGTAGCGAATGTTGCTGGTAACGTATTCGCTTACAACCACACGATGGATACACAAGGCAGCACCATTCCGCACATTCACCACAATGTCATTAGTTATGGCGTCCCTGTTCCATACTCCACTGCCGACGAGTGTCATGATCATGTCCACAACAACGATCATAACCATCATCATCATCAACAACAACATCATCATCATCATCATCATCATCATGCTCATGCTCATGCTGAAATCGGTCATCAAGCACAATCACATCGAAATTTACAAGGTCAGCAGCATTATTACGGGCATCATCATAATGACTACAGTCGTGCTACACTTACATATATAAATCGAACACCGATACACTACGGAACAACGAGGATTCTAATCAGACACATGGCGACGCACGAATACCTGGTGGTTGCCAGGCCTCAGTCCAGAATGTCACCTGCGACTCTCGACACAACTTACGAATTCCAATTCATTCTGTACAACACCAGAAGCGGCATCAGAGTTCGAACAATGAACCCTGTGCATCGTGGGTACGAGTGGTTGACTTCAAGTGCCAGTGGGCAGGTACACTTCAGCCGAAGCAGCCGGAGCACGACACAGCACTGGGTCGTGAATAAGACAACCCAGCTGTTTGATGGAGATGTTGTTACCTTCAGAAACAACGGGAATAGCAGAGGCTTCCTCCGCTACTACAATGGGCAAGTTACGACACAGGTCTACCGAGGGAACGGGGATGACGATGAATGGATGGTACAGGCTGCTTAATGAAGCAGTGGAACGATTACCACAAGTTGAATTGGGGACTTAATGGATGAATGGATCGGTGAATGAATTGAATGGATGAAGGGGATTGACGGATGGATGGATGAAGGGATTGATGGATGGATGGATGGGTCGGTGGGTAGGTAGGTGGATGTGTAAGTGGGTGGACTGATGGACGGATTGATGGAAGGATAATCGGATTGACGAATAGATGGATGAATGAATTAAACAACGAATGAATGAATTTGGGTCGGTGAGTGTTTTAAATATGCATACATTTATATTGATATCCTCATATTTACATGCATATAACGATTTCATATATTCTTGCTTGAAACATTTAACGCAAAATGAAGGCAATCAGTAAACTATAATGTGACTTTCTGCAGCGGTTAAATACACAGTAAATTGTATTGTGATTCGCCTAAACCATTCAACCAGATGAATTAATACTTACTGGACGAATTTCGCAGCGATATGGCTATAGAGTAAGCGAAGTGTCTTTACAGGTATCGTCAGTTTAACCATAGCTGCAGCTTATATAAAAATCACATGATTAGTAATACAGTACATGTCGTATTAAATTTTTTATATTAAATTATGTAATTGCAATCGTAATCGTAAATTCACAAATACTGCATAGTCCTTCTTTAAGAAATCTCCTCAGAGGTACTGCCGAACTGAAAAGACAAGACCACGATCAAACAGATTGATCTTCAAGAGATGGCGAATTGGAAGTTGAGAAAGGACAAGAAGCCGAGGTTGCAGGTTGCATGACAGCGTGTTATAGAATAAAGGGCAGCGGAGGGGTGGGACGGAAAAACATATCAATGGGAAGATATGAATAAATGAACTCAGTGAACGAGTATTAAGGCAGCAACATAAGACCTTCACGTTTCGCTTCAGTACTCGTATGTTTTGGTCTGAAGACACTAATGTATGCGGATAAAAATTCAAGTTCTACACATTTGATGTCTTATATGTGTAGGCGTGAGCAATTAATAAGCATATCATGGTGTATGGTAAACATTTCATCAGCGAAAGAATGGTCTCAACGTGACATTTCGCTTCGCATCATTAAGGCAATTTTGTAACTTTTTCACTTGATAAATATTGATTAATTTATCCAATTGAATCCAATAGCTTGGGGCGTTACTATAGCATAGTTGTAAGTAAAATTTAAATATATAAATGCGAGAATTTTGGTTGGTTTGCAACTGTGTTTGAATGGCATAGCTGAGTTCGGACGGAAGCTGCCCTATCCTTAACTTTGTCTGATCTGCAAGGAGGGAGAATCGCTAGTCGTAATCGTAAGCTCGAGATTTATACAAAGAAAGCTAAGTCGCGGGAACCAACCTATTAACAGGCGCTCAGTCAAAACAAAATCGATAGGCAAGAAGGATCACCGGGTGATACGCTAATAGAATCACGGCAATGCAGCAATATGGCACCCTTTGCAGTATCTGCTTAATCTAAGTGACAATAAAATTGAGAGAAGAGATGGGGAGATAGTTTGAGAAATCACTGGGAGAGAGAGTTTTTAAGAAGAGGGTAAACTATTGTCTGAGAAAAACTAGCGGAGAAGCAGCCTTCAGCAGAGAGAGAGAGAGAGAGAGAGAGAGAGAGAGAGAGAGAGAGAGAGGTTGACGATGGATTTGATAATTGGGCCCAAGACATCAAAGCATTCTTTTAGAAGTCTAAGGCACATGGTTTATCATTTATGGTCGTTAATAATCATAGCGGCTGTCGGAAAGTTTTGAACCCGAATTACCAACGTTAAAAACACGACAGACGCAACAGATGAAAGCGACTCTTATTTCTGTCATCATAGACGCCTCGTCGGGCACCTGTTCGGAATTGGTTCCATCCAAGAAGTACATACATCTCAGTTCAGTTGCTGTGTGCTGGCCTTGAAATCTTTCGACTTGAATAGGCTTCTTCACCTGCCGCCGAACTAAACACACACACGCACAAACACGCACGCACGCACGCATGCACACGCGCATACACGCACAAAAGAAAACACATCTTAAACAGATCCTTCGTTTGGTTGTTCGTGTGCATAATGCTTACATCATATTCACTTAAGTTTTTTCTTAGTGCAATATATCATTCAGACACACATATGTGAATAGTTCCAGAGGGCGACGTGATGAATCGGTATGGCGCACCAACTTAAGAATATCTGAGAAGTTCTGTTAAGATTAATAGTCTATTCCAATGGTACTCAGACTGTAGCACACTTGGCAATGCAGATGTCTGTCGCGGCACACATGTGTTCTTAATGCTGGACTTTCATGTAATTAACTGCAAATTTACAGGAGGCATATTTACGGTTTACGCTACTTTGACGGTATTCAAATTCTATCACAATATAACCAATGTTACATGAATAAACATTCTCTTCGTTAGTCAAGACTTACTTGTTTAAATTAACTGGGCAGCCATGTTCACAGCGCTTTTGAGAGATTCTTAAAATGCGCTATATAAAAGATTAGATACATACATAAGGCTGGCGAAAGTTTTTATACAAATAGGCAAAAGTGCGCTGTAATTTAGACGAAAATAATTTTTGCTATCAAAATTTTGTGGCACACCTCTGGCTCTCTCGGGGCACACTGGTGTGCCGCGGCGCACAGTTTGAGAAACTATGGTCTATTCTGCGGGATTTTCATAGGAGCGAAAAAGTTGGGGAAATAAATCTTCAGTGTAATTGTAATCACAGATTTATATAGCCCATCTTCAATAAATAAACTCATAAGAGGCGCCCACAATCTGACAACACAATACATGCATGTAATATATGCATGCATACATACATACATACATACATACATACATACATACATGCATGCATACATACATGCATACATGCATGCATGCATGCAATACATACATACATGTTTACATACACACAGTTATAAATAAAAGCCAAGGAACTGGCTGCATACATGTAACTCTGTATGTTTACACTTCAGAGACGTAAACAACTTTATGTAGGGGCATAAATCGTTAAACTTAAACTCACACACATTTCTCAGATTATTGCATCTGAATAGACAGACGGTCGAGGTTGTCCAGTAGTAGGGACAAGTCTTTAGAACTATTTGCATCCAGACGGTTGCTGCTTGTGCAGGTGAATCACCCATCCGAAACCGAACTCCTGTCTTGACTGTACATCCTCTTGGCAAGTAAAACGTTCTCTTGCATCATATTTTTCCATAACACAACGCTTCCCTGATCCTGAAGCCAACTCATCCTCCACATCCATATCTATGTACGAATGTATGTATGTATATATGTAAGTAAGTGTGTATGCGTATACCTGTGCGAAGGGGCCTATGTATGTATCTGGACATTTATATAGTGCCTTTTTATATATACTTGACTCATGAAAATGGTTTTGGCGCGCCATAGGTATATGCTTCTAGAGTTGTTAATGAAGAACAAGGAAAAAGATTCCATAAGGACATAATGGAAATGGAGATAAAGTACCAAGAGCAGTGGAATGTCAATATGACGGGTGACTACTGATGGATGTTATGCAGGGAGGTTGCAGATAATTTCTACAAAATAAAGATAAACGAACGAAGTTGTTTTGACGCTAAAACCAATACGCCACAAAAAAGAATAGCGATTGTGACCAGTAAATGAATATTAGTATGCTTTTCTTTAGTCTTTTTTTTCTTTTGGGCATATTTTATGTATTAGATGATTGAATGTTTGTTTCTTTGCTTCTAATGTTTAATCTTAGTAGTAGTGGTAGTGGTAGTAGTAGTAGTAGTAGTGGTAGTGGTAGTAGTAGTAGTAGTAGTAGTAGTAGTAGAATTATTCTCACTCAACTCCGAAAATATGCAGTATAAGACAAACATTCATTCTTGTGTCACTTTCTCACACCTCAAAAATGCTTCCTGCGCATTGGAACTATAAATAGCTCGCCCACACACACGCACGTGCCAAACATATTATGCGCACAGAATATATTAAATACAGTTCAAAGCAGCTGCCGACCGACCACTCAGTTAAGGTCCGAATTAGTTCCATTCCACAGCTACTACGCCCTTGCGTTTAACGAGCGGCCTTGTGATGTCATGTAGACCTGGCGTCGTAGGATAAGAGACTGGGCAAGCGATCACCAGGATGCCACATGCCTCAGACGGGCCTCGTAGAGACCGGAGCCGATGTTAGACTGCAAGGGACGAAGACTGCCGACACACAACATCTAACCTACGCCGAAAAGATACCGTCAACAAGTGTAACTTCATAGATAGCCTACCGTCTGCAAGAACGACTTCAAAGATATCGTTCACAAGAATAGCTTCAACGATACCGTCAGCAAGTTCAACTTTGAAGATAGCTAGCTTTCCGCCCGCAACAATAACTTCAAAGGTCTGCCAATAGCAGTAACTTCAACGACACTGTCGGCAAGTAAAGATAGCAAGTAAGAAGTTCTTTGATCGAATTTTACTTGAATACCATGTAGGCCTTTATACTTATGAATATAATAACTTATCACAATCGACAACAAATCTGCAATTGCGTTTACATTTCACTCAACAGATCGGGTTCGAATCCCAGTGCTTCTGGTGACATTAACAATTTGTTAGTAAGCTTTTATAATCGTAAGGAAAGATTGTTCTGTTTTTATGATTGCTGTTGTCGTATTTGCGCTTCAGTTGAAAGACCCTTCAACTCCCAGGATCACGCCTATTAGGGCTACAGAAGAAATTAATAATGTAATGGATTGAAATGTAGGTCTATGATGTAAATGTAATTGTAATCTCCGAAGTTTCTCGCGCCACACAAATGCTGCGTCGGGGAGATCAGCTTCATCACCGGAACAATATCAAATCAAGTTCACAGGTTGTTTGGTCAGGTTCGGTGCCAGATTGGCAGCATGCAGAGGAACACGACACCGAGGCTCCAAGGTGGAAAGCGAGAAACCAACGGTGGTCGTAGAATGTTGCATGGGCGAACACAGAATAGTCACACAAGAACGTTTATCCTGCAATATCTTACCTTCCCTTAAAGTTTAGGTTAGTTTGTCGCTTTAAGTGGTATCAGCGTTGACAAGCAATTTGGCACAATCTGAAAAAGGTGGCTAAGATATTTATTTACCTGCTCCGATAACTGTACAAACCCTAAACACAATCATTTCAACACTTCCTAAAACTTCTTCGCCCTCCCGTCACCTCATCCTAAAAATTTGGAAATCGCTCAGTAGCCACAGCTGCTTCATCCATCTGGAATAAAATCCCGCCAGAATTGCGACAATGATCTGACCCATCATACGAACTCACCAGCATTTCACCTCTTGCAATTTCTGCGCTGGTCTTTTACTCAAAACTAAAAACATTACTTTTCCAAAAATCTTACAACGATTGTTCCTCTTCCCCTTATCGCTCATCCAGCTCCAATTTCAAACACCATCCACCGTGGCCGTCCTACTATCTGCCTGCCTGACTCTATGATCTTGACCTGGAACCTAACCCATTCTGCCTCTGCCTGCCTGACTCTAGGATCTTGACCTGGAACCTAACACATTCTGCCTCTGCCTGTCTGACTCTATGATCTTGACCTGGAACCTAACACATTCTGCCTCTGCCTGCCTGACTCTAGGATCTTGACCTGGAACCTAACACATTCTGCCTCTGCCTGTCTGACTCTATGATCTTGACCTGGAACCTAACCCATTCTGCCTCTGCCTGCCTGACTCTAGGATCTTGACCTGGAACCTAACACATTCTGCCTCTGCCTGCCTGACTCTATGATCTTGACCTGGAACCTAACCCATTCTGCCTCTGCCTGCCTGACTCTATGATCTTGACCTGGAACCTAACACATTCTGCCTCTGCCTGCCTGACTCTAGGATCTTGACCTGGAACCTAACACATTCTGCCTCTGCCTGCCTGACTCTATGATCTTGACCTGGAACCTAACCCATTCTGCCTCTGCCTGCCTGACTCTATGATCTTGACCTGGAACCTAACACATTCTGCCTCTGCCTGCCTGACTCTATGATCTTGACCTGGAACCTAACACATTCTGCTTCTGCCTGCCTGACTCTAGGATCTTGACCTGAAACCTAATCCATTCTGCCTATCAATTTTGTTTTGTCTGGGCGCCTGTGAATAAGCTGGTTTCCGCGATTTAGCCTTCGCTGGGCGCTTTAGAATCTCGAGATTACGATGACGAAGTGAATAGACGCCGAAGTTAAAATTGGTTGAACAGGTCAAATTTTGAAATGTGATGTGTTCTAGTTCTGGTCTTGCTACTTGAAAAGAAATATCGAATAACACATGCTTGTAAATGCATAGCGATTATTTTGCAAATCAATATAAACTGCTGTGTCGTTTAAACTTCACTGTTGAAAATTAAAATTTCAGATATATGCAATCGATTCCTTAGACTCCTTAGATTATGTTCGATTAGATTGCATAGATCATGTTATTTCAAATTATTTAATATGTGATTTGTTAATTTAGATTTGATTTGATTTAATTGGATTACATTATATTACTGTGTAAATACTCCTGTATTTGATTATGTAATTTACAGAACACATTTTTAAAACGTAGGCAACTTGTTTAGAGCAATTATGCAGTAAGGTGTGCATGCAGTGCTTTTTAGAAGTACTTTAAAGGCGCTATATTAATTGTCTTCATACATTACATTGCAATAAATTACATTGAAGAATATATCAAAATGAAAGGCCGACTCTCAATTAATGCTGTTTGCCTACAATTTATATAGCGCTTTTATAAAATGCGCACACTGACGACGTAGCATAACTTATTACTGCAATTTCACGTCAGCCAGCATGCGTTGTGAGTGATGGAAACGGCTCTATAGAAGTCCTCAGATTAAATAATATGCTAACTGCTAAGGTCTTGTTCGAGATCTTAACACAGAGATGACGGTGGGAATCTCAAACTTGCTTAGGCCACATTGCTATCGGAACGCCCAACCAATCAACTGCATGTTTTGCTTTTTCAGCCGTTGCACAGTGAAGTATGTTTATGAATGACTTACAGACAGGCAGAAAGAAGAATTAGGGCAGAAACAGAGGCAGGCAGGCAGACACAGGCAGGCAGACACAGGCAGGTAGATAGGTAGGCAAGCAGGCCGCTGAAAGATAGAAGGAAAAAAGGCATGGCTTAAAACTATGTACTCAACAGTAATAAGAGAACGACGAAAAAGCGGAGAGAAACAACACAACTGAAAATCTTGAGCAAGATGTGCACGAAAGAAAGGCGTGAACAGAAGAGGGAAGTTATAATTAGAACGTGAGAAAAAGATGAAAGAGTGAAATTAAAACAGAGACAGAACGCAAAGAGAGGGATAGAAACGAAGAAAAGAAGATATACAGAGACAGACAGACGGACAGAAACGAGAAAAAGGGAGAGACGAGAGAGTTAGCAAGAAAAAAAATAAAGAACAGAAAATAGAAAGACAGAGAATATCATGAAGACAGGGACATCTGCGAGACAGGTGAGAAGAGGGATAGAGACAGAGGCATGGAAGCAGAAGATAACCAGTCAGATGATAAGAGGAAAGACGGATCAGTAGCAGAGTTATAAATAGACAGAGGCACTGACATATGCACAGGTAGATATACGGTGCAGACAGACAGGCCTAGAAAATTCAACAAAAAAATCCAGGCGTGGCAGAGTAAACGGCAGCGATAAATTGTTTATCTGTTTACGCGGCATTTAGGTCTACCTATAAAAACTAGAAACCGGCCTGTAAACAAGAGTTATTGATTGCTGCTTCGTTTCGCTAAAGATCAAACGCTAATAACCTACAGCTGTGCTTAAGTAGTTAAATGTGGCTTTTGAACAGACACGTATTCTGCTTCGGAGGAAGAATGAAGACTATGATTCGAAGTTGCTTCTGTTTCCTGCTTCTATCGCAGCAGCTGTTCCTCCTGACTGCTGGTGAGAAGCAAAATATTCCTTCACTTGTAGTCAACCTGAGTTTTTGGTATTCGGTATTTCCGTGACTATTTTCAGCTGGTCCCATTTTGGGTGTATTTACAAAGCAATAATCCCGCCGGTGCAAAAAGGTATTTCTAGATACCTGGTCCAGTTGCACTCCACCTCTAGTAAAAGAAGCTAAAAATGAGTACCCTGACAGTACGCTGTCAGTGGGAAGATCATGTGGCGAGGGATAGGACTGGCCACCCGCGCTCATATGCCGAGGCTAAGTAAATAAAAACGCTAAAATTTCATCCCATGGCTCTTTCTCGGGGCTAGATTAAAGAAATCTTCTTCTTCTTCTTCTTCTTCTTCTTCTTCTTCTTCTCCTCCTCCTCCTTCTTCTTCTTCTTCTTCTTCTCCTACTTCTCCTTTTCTGTTAATTTAAAGATCTAAATGGTAATTATTATAAAGATTGTCTTGAAACTTTCATATCGTTGGTTAATGCATGCGCCTAAGAGAACGTTTAGTGCTTCCCAGTGCAGTTGCTTTTCATCTCGAGGTCCGAATCCCGATGAAACATGTGAAACTGGAAAAACTTTTCAAGGATTGTAATGAAAGATCATCGCTTGTCGGTTTGCTATTGTCTTACTTGTGCTTCAGCCGAAAGAACCACCAACCTGATGACCTCACTTCTGCAGAGGTCTTTTGCATAAGAGGTGTCGATAATTAATCAGCGATTACATTACACTATCTCAGGAACAAAAAGTGGGTTTGAGGTACAGATAAGGGATATAAGCAGAGAAAGAGACAGAGAAATACAGACACAGAAAGACACACAGACAGATACAAAGACAGAGACGGAGAAAAGCAGAGAGAAATACAGAGTGATAGAGAGAAAAGATAGACAAGAGTGAAAGAGAGACGGTCAGAGAGACAGACAGGCAGAGATATAGAGACAAATAGAGATAGATACAGATGGAGAAAGAGAGGTACACAGAAAACAGAGAAAAAGAAAGAGTGACAGATAGAGTGACAGAGACCAACAGAGATACAGAGACAAAGAGAGACAGAGAGAGACAGACAGAGCGAGAAAGAGAGAGAAACAGAGACAGAAACAGAGACAGAGAGAGAGACAGAGACAGAGAGAGAAACAGAGACAGAGACAGAGAGAGAAAGAGAGAGATATTGGACTACGCCAAATACAACGCCAAAGCGTAATGATGAATTCCAGGCTGCATTAGATTCGGGTCAGTCTCTCGAACTTCGTTCACTGTAGCAATTGCGGTCGAACTGATTGTAATTTCAGAGTCCGTCATCCGAAGCGTTGAGCTGGAAGTTCCAACCGCTTGGCAGAAGATCTTCGTCTTCAGCAACCGGCACTCCTACCCAGTTCGTGGGATGAGCAAATGGACCAAGGGGCTGAAAACGCACACCCTCGGGAAGACGCTGACCGCAGACAGGCCCGCAGGAGACGAGGTTGTCACCGGAGATCCGTTTCAATTCTCGAGCATCAACATCAGTTTCACAGATGGCCAGTCTTTCCGGGAGGAAAAACTGACGCAAGACGACATCTACGGATCGAAGAGGATCCACACAACGTATGTAACAATTCCACCGATGACCAAACTTACACGGTGGCAGTTGGTGACCACCGTTGCCGGCCACGAAATCGGGTTCGAACATTTCGTCGATACCCTTGGAAATGAAAAACCGCCAACGCAGCGAGGCAGTTTCCTCAGAACTGGAACTGGCTACAATGACGGATTCATCAGCGATCGTGCTTACGATACAAAACAGATGCATCGTAGCGACAGTGTGGGTCATGCGGTTGTTCTCATCGGACAAAAACTGTCCAAGCAACCAATAAACTACGGGTCGACAAAGATCAGAATAAAGCACCTATTCACGAATCAGTACCTGACAGTGTTCACATCGTACCGCAGACTGGCCGCTACGCTTCAACTCAGTCCAGACTTCCATTTTATTCTTTACAGCAGTCCAAACGGAACCAAAATCAAGACCCTGAACCCGCTCCAGCCAGGACAGGAGTGGCTGTCAGCATCTACAGTCAACGGACGGGTCTTCTTCAGTGACGACAATGGCAAGTCGAAAGTGTACTGGAGTCTGAACAAAGAAGGTCAGCTTTACGATGGGGATACTGTGAGGTTCGCCAACAACTTCCACAAGGGAAGTGGTTTATGCCATTTCCACAAGGCATCGAGTTCGAACGTCTACTCGATGGCAGGCAGGAAGGACGAGTGGATTCTGGAGGTTGTTGATTCGGCGGCGACGAAGCGATGAACGTCGCTGGAAGAATCTTCGATGACTGACGAAGAGACTGAAGGACAGATTCGCCACGAGAATAGTTAAATGGAAGGCTCACCTCTTGATGGTGCCTCGAACTCCAAACGTATGATCTGACACGGAGAGAAGACGTTTGCAAGACAACGAGAGTGCTAACAAACTAAGTTCTAAGGTCTTCTTGATGACCCAAGCTTCAAAAACTGTTTATAGTCGGACACAGAGAATGGCGTCTTTCTGATTGATGTAGGCCTCCCCTAGGACAACGATGAACTAATACCCAAACTGTAGCCATTCAACTGACATTTGAACACGTTTAAAGATATTGGTTCAATAAAAGACTGAGTCCAGATTATAATTTCACATGAAAATAAATGCTACAGGTCATTCACTCAGTAACTCTATCGTTCAATCTGTATACCAGCTTACACGTTTTAAGACATTGACTCAAGGAAAGATAGTCCAGATTTCAATTTGATGTGACAGTAAATACCACAGATACTGCGCTCGGTAACTTTAGATTTAAACCATGCACAGTCTCATACAGATAGAAAATGCTTTAAGATATTAGTCCATAGAAAGAGTAGACGTAGCCTAGAATAAATTTTGCTGTACGATTTCAAATGGCAATGAATGCTGTAGCTATCAATTTTTTAAGAACCCTTACGATCTTAGACAGGACAGGACTTTTTGAAAACATTGTTCTTCATTCGAACAAGAATAAATTCATACTAAGCAACCGATGACTAAACGTGTAACTAATGAATAGAACTTATGCAGAAAGAATTAATTTAATTCTAACCACTCAATGATTAACTTTAAGCACGTTTTCCTGAGCTATCCCGGCAGAACAGCGAGACAACCATTACTAGGAACAGTGTCATCATAAACGTTAGCAGTTTATTCCAGGTTAAATAAAATAGTCATTCTTTCTTACTTCAATTTACATCTATCTTATATAATCTTAGAACTTCTATAGTGCCATCATGGTAATGCACCAGGCATCAATCAATGATACTCCAAAACAGATTCGCAATCCGGGCAGTTCCAAGGATCAATCATATGAAACAGAAAGGCAGCCT
Organism: Norana najaformis; assembly: GCA_964023275.1. NCBI lineage: Eukaryota > Metazoa > Annelida > Clitellata > Crassiclitellata > Hormogastridae > Norana > Norana najaformis. The sequence goes on from OZ029925.1 coordinate 7,619,748, forward strand.
ACGGAGGATAAGCACTCTTGTGATATTTTGTGTTTTTGGTGATTGCTGATAAAACCAGACGTTGTTTAATTTAACACACTCATTAACTTTACTAAGATAGTTAAATCTAAAGTCAAACATCGGCTACAACTACGAGAAAACTCTTGAAAGTTCTCGATGTGCATCTTTAAGGCCAAACTCAGTGTCAAGTGCACGTGCGTCTAAATATCACAGTAAAATAACGCATTGCTAGGTCTACATTACAGTTATAATTATAGCACATTTATACACAACAGTTATATAGCGAATATATAAGTGACAATAATGAAACAAAAACCACTTGAGTCGAGAAAGGAAAGACAGTAACAGTGGAGTAGTAACATTCGGTTCAACCGCTTCAAAGAATCGAGGGCCCTAAAAATTAGGTCCAAGGGTCGTTTTGAGCATAAAACTGAATTAAAATAACTGGGCTCCCACTGGGATATTAGGGGAGGGTATGCAACTGCACTGGGGTTCAGTTGCTTATCCTCTGATCGTTATTAGGCCACAAATTGATACTGAAAGATTATCAACGCTTTCTCTTTCGCTGACACAACTTCTGCAGCAGGTGTGCTTCGAAACCGGCTTTAGCGCTACTAATATAAGGAAAACTGCATAGCTTAAGAATGAGTCTTCAAGGCAAAATAATACAACGTACGCGTGTAAAACAGCAAATCTGAAACACCAATAGGTGAAAACCTTATTTCTGGTTATCTACATCAGTAGCAAAGTTTGGCACAACTCTTGGCGCTTCATATGACTTTTACAATGGAGTCAAAATAAACCTTTTACTATACTTATATTGGTTAAAGCGTATGTTAAGGCGCCTCAGTTTTTCGTGAGAATGCTGATTCGCATACCGATAGTGGCTATATTTCAGAGACATACAGTAAACCTCGGGCTAGCGCGGTCCGTACACGGAGGCCTTGAATGGCTTGGCGCCCATTTAAACTGGCAGCTGTGGCGAAGGATCTCACCCGATCAATTCAACTGAAAAATAAGCAGGGTCGAGTCCTTACGGTCGCTATAGAAAACATGTAGGCTACATTTACATTTACATACTTAAGCTATAATTTCGCTGTTAACACTAGGCTGGTGTGCCGCGCCCCCTCTGACAAAAACAAGTGAAACAGTAGAAACAGCCGAAACAAAACACCAGCTGCTGATAAGGAGACGATAGAAACAGCTCCAAAAAATCAATCGACGCCTCACGAACGTCGTCGACATGGATGGTGTTTTGTTACGCTATGCCAGTATACTTTTAATAAAAAGGTCAGAGTTCGCGGTAAGAAAGATGGGCGGTTAACAACCATATGGTAAATAATGTTGTCCTGCTGTGCCTGCAGTCACTAACTCTGATGCAAGTCGAATATTTTCTCAAGTGGCCGATGATCGGCTTCTCGATGATCCAAACAAAAGCGAGTTTTTCCTGCTTTGGAACATCACTATGTTTGACCGTTCTTCTAGAACAATCTTCTACTGTAGCTATGAATTCTACTGCAACAGTGCTAGAAACATTCTCAGAGTAAGTCGCACCTTTTTAGAACTGTTAGAAAGCTGACCATACATGCTTCATCCCTGTGGATTTTGTTTGACTGAGCCCCTCTGAATAAAAAAATCTTATCCTAATTCTTCCTCTTCCCCTCACCTATCTTCGCGCTTCAATTTCAAGCGCCATGCACCGTAGCCGTTTGACTATCTGCCTGCCTGACTCCTGGATCTTCACCGAACCCTTTTGCCTATCGATTTTATTTTGACTGAGCGCCTGCGAATAAGCTGTTACCCGCGATTTAGCTTTCGTTGGATGCTGTAGAAGTCTCGAGATTACGATCACAATAGAGTGATTTACACGACTTAAGTTTTTTGACGCTGAACAAATCCTGACATTGTGATTACGATTACGATTACATGCTTAAGACCTCCAACTCGCTTAAATCAGTAGCCTGCGGTTAGGAGGTTAGATAATATAAAAAACCTGCAAATGTAGTTGTTTGACAGCCGCGTTAACGGGTTTTTGATAGGTAGAAAAAGAGCTATACAACTTGTAATTGTAATTGTAATCTGACATTTATAAAGCGCCACTTCAAGAATAGACTCATCAGAAGCGCTCCCGACCCGAACCAGTGAGACCACTGGCAAATAATACAGACTTCAGGCGCTTGCGAAACTGCGGAAGAGACAAACTGAGGAATACTAGCCGGAGCTCTCGGGAAAGGCGATTCCAGCTATTGGGTCCAACATAGGCAAAGCTTCTAGACTGCGCTGTAGCAGTGCGCAAACGAGGGACAGTCAGAAGTCCAAGGGAGGCCGACCGGAGAGTGCTACGGCCTGGAACCAAGGAGACCGAAATGCAGAAGTCCTTAAGTCTTATGAGATACATGCAAAAATTGCAGTTGCTGTGCTTTTAATCTAACTTTGCGTGTTAGCCAAAGCACAAAGCAAAGGTTCTGCAACCCACCGGCTGACGTATCTGTCTGGCTTGAGGGTACTCCCGTCCGTACACTGTTCTCGTTTGTTACAACTCTAGAAACTATTCACTGCATCTGCCTGCTTGTTTACATGCCTGGACAATGGAATTCTGACCACGTATGCCTAACCGATTTCTTCTTGATTGATCTCAAGTGTATAAGTTGGTCCTCTAGACTTTATCCGGCGATATAGAAGTCACTATATTAGATTAGGTTATCCTTCTGAATGATTGAATGAATGAACGAAATAATGCTCGCACGAAAGCATGAACTAATTAACGGTCGACAGACGAAGAAAGGAATTTGAGATAGTTTTTGAATCATGTACGATTGCTCAGATCACATCAGAGAAATGTTTGTGCAAGTAACTTTTAATTAATGAATTATCTGTAGCCTACTAGGCCATGCCCTATGTATAAAAATAACAGCAGTCTGCTCTATAGTACAAGTAAAAGCAATAATTGTGCAGCTATTATAATTGTAGAAACGTAGGCACATATACATTGTTTAAATGCAGAAAGCTGTCACGATCATAAATGCAGAAACAATAATTGTAAAAATTGCAAGTCTTTTAGTTTTGTCAAACTCTACATTAGAACAATACAGGTATATCAGAAAAGGTTAGTCAACCAGCGTCTTTAAAATATCAAAATGTACAAAAGTGTCATATATTGTATTATACATGTGTATGCGAATCGCTTTGGGCATATAAATTAAAATTAAGTCATTTACTTCGTTTTTCCGTTGGGGTGTAAGCATAACAGGGTTGTATAAACAGGGTTGGTTAATAGATTCATCAGCCACTGTTGAGTTCATTTTATGAGGCAGTCAGTGAGTTATGGTGATTGAATTGAAATTAACAAATCTCAATTGGAAACAATATAGGCTATTAAAAATCAGTCTTAATTATTCAGTCTTATTTTCTCAATCAAACAATGAAGTAAGCAGAACAATAGCTAAATATGAAACAAAACAGATTTTAAATACAATAAATTTGGTAATGCCCTGTTAAGTCCTCCTTTAAGCCATATTTTCTTAGCACCCAGAAACACCCTCTGCTAATCATCCTTACATATTATAAAGGGCCCTCTGATTGCATCTAATACTAACAATCATGTTGATAGAGTTTACCAAGTCTAAAACTTTTTTTAATGTCGTCATAAACATTATTTTGAGTCTAAAACAAAAAGACAGCGAGTTAAACTCAGATACAACTGCTCATCCGATTTCATTTAATTTACTGAACGATTTTGATTAATTCATTTGTTCATTCGTTCGTTCGTTCATTCATTAAGTCATTCCAACGTTCTCAATCCGATTAATTTCCGACACTGTCAGACTCGTGAAAAGCATCCTCCAGTCAGCTCTGCGATCATAAGGCAACTAAAGTCAACTGCAACTTGAAGTATATGCGAGCTGTCTTTTAAGAAATTCACAGCAACGCAGACGATTTTCAACTTATGGATAAAAGTCTAAACCAGCTCAGTCGTTTAAATTCTCGCCGCCAACATTCTTTCGTCATATCAACGATATCATCGCCGGCTGCTTCATCATCGTATCTCTGAGATCTGGAACAGAATAGAGTCTGCAGCAGAACGCACCAAATCACTGACTGCATTGTTTATTAGCGCTTTTCAATTCACAGGTGGGTTCTTGTCTTTGTGTTGGCCTTTGGTACGCTGCCTTAGCCTTGCGAATTGGCAGGTGGTGAACGGTTGGACCGACTGAAGTATTGCCAGCCGCAGTTGCGCATGCTGCCACACATCTGCTCCTCCCGAATAAGTGGACAAGGAATACCGCCGTTGCTAGGGCGACGAATGATGCTGCGTGATCGCATTCGCACTCCGAAGCCGCACGTCTTGCTGCAGGGACTCCAGTCCCCCCAGAAGGAAACTTCACAGTCAACTGGCGGGACTGAAAGAGATGACAGTTGACACAGTGCAAAGAACTTATAGACGCATCCAAAATGCCATGTAAGTGATTGACTGTGTAATTGACTAATTTACTGAATGAAGAATTATTCTAACTTCAAATTTGTATAGCGCCTCTTCAAGAAAAATTTCAGAAATTTATTGAAATAATTAAACTTTACAGAATTAATTAGCCTACTTGTGACGTCGACTTGGTTAATAATATCCAGATAAAGTTTAGTAAATTTATTAAAATAGATAAAATTTACATGTTCATCTAGCCTACCTGCTAGGGCGACTTGGCTTCTTGACGCCTGTCCATTGTGTACGTTGCCACTGATGCGGGTCTTTCTGACTACCCTGCGGCCAATGTTTGCCCGAAACTCTTTTCTTGGTTGGTCTGGCTTCAGGGTAGACGTTGCTCCTCCAGTCACGACTGGTATGAATTTTGGCAACGATGACTTAGAATCTTCGAAGTACACCATTCTGCTCGCACGATCTGCTGAAGCAGGACTCAGCAACGGCAGCTGGAGACGCAAGATAGCATAACAAAGTAATCGCAATGTAGCCTAATTGGAATGTAAGTTACTGTAATAAAATGACGATGTATGAAATCTCAATAATGAAATTCAGATTAAGAACAGGAGGTATGACTGGGCGGTTATTCAACTTACTGTTACACATTTAATCGCATGACAATTGCACATTTATGTAGCGGCTCTCCAAGAAAACTCATCAGAGGTGCTCCCGAGCTGACAATACTGTACAAGACCATGATCGAACATGGTGGTCCTTAAGCGCTGGCGAAATAGAGGGAGAGGAAGAAAAAGAAGCTCATGGGGCAGGGTGCATGACTGCCTCTTAGGCCTACATTTATTCTACAAGTCCCTGACAGTAGGCCTATTTTCCAGTATTTTATATTACACTACGTTAAGCTTATATTGTACAGCTTTGTAGAGAATAACACATCAAATGTATGTTTCAATTACTTAGACTACAAGGTCCACGCGATTCATCTTCAGTTGTCTTAACGCGTCACGCTGTCAGAGTGTGGGTACACAGACAGACAAGAGGTCCATGACTATCAAAGGAAAAAGTGGGGGTCAGAGATGTTTTTGGTCACCACTTTTGACCATAAATGTATTTTCCAGTTTGACCAGAAAATTTGGAGGGTCTGCTGCGATGGAAATGGAAAGGCATGTCTCTGATATGATTCAGTAAAACGATAACCACGGAAAGAAGAAAAATTATAACAATTTTTGGCGACATACATGGTATTTCGCTTTTAAAACTTCTGGCGGGTTATGCCAATAACCACTTCCCCAACTCTCAAAACCGTGTCGCCGCATTTTCACGTTATTGTTTGAATTTGGTGTAAAATGTCTCTCTTCTCTGTCCATCTTTTATCTGTGTGCTCCACTGTTAGACCTACCTGATCTTTGTCTTTCGTTATGTCCTCATTCCAGGCGAGGTCAATCTTGGTCAGTTGAAGCTTAGCTATCGGCGGAAGGCTGTTGGCACTGGGATCATAGAAGGAGCTGGCAGGGTGATTAGGGTACTTGGACGTTATGACGTGGATCGGCTTTGGAGACCCCTCGGGCCAGTTTGGAGAGGTGAAGGTGAAACCACGGTCAGTACCAGCGTCCATTGGAGGAAGGTCGAGAGTCAGTTCGGACTTCCACTGACCGTCGCTGGTGCAAAGATCAACATTGTCCACTCCGATGAACCAGTCTGGACTCGGAATCATCCGAACGACGAATGAGAACTGAAATCAATCAAAAGATTAGTCAATCGACTGAGCGATCAATCGCCTCAGACTGCCTCCCGTTGGAGACACGTTTTCACAGTATATTTCGCTTCTACCCCAGGTCTTCCTCCAGTGCTTCAAACTACAAATTGCACATTGATAACGAATGAATAAAGTCGGTTGAAACATGTAAACAGAATACATTGAATCTATAGGGCAAAGGAATAACTTTTCCAAATGTCTCATACTATCTCTCAATGCAGGTACATCCCCATTCTCTCCTATCCATCGCTCATTTCCCCATTGTTTACAACCACAAACAGGTCCCTGGTAACTTCAATACCTATACCTTTTTGTTAACTTCACTATCTCTATTTGCATTAATTTTAATGCCTGTACCCTGTGGCAATTTCAATGCCTATACCTTTTTTGTTAATTTCATTATCTCTGTGTTAATTTTAATGCCTGTACCCTGTGGCAATTTCAATGCCTATACCTTTTTTGTTAATTTCATTATCTCTGTGTTAATTTTAATGCCTATACCCTGTGGTAATTTCAGTACCTATACCTTGTGGTATTTCGGGTGGATGAGGAATTTGACGTCAGTGGATCCAACTCCAGCTGAGATGCTCGGAGCCATGAAGGCATCGAAGATACTTCTGCTTCCCTGCGACTCCACGTCGAGCCCGGTCGATTGACCTTCCTCGGCAAACTCCTTGAAGATATTTGACGCCAATTTGCCCTCCGACCAGAGGGTGTAACGACCGCTGTGACTTCGACCTATCGTTCACACAGAACACTTCCAGTTATTGTTGCTGGTCCTCCATCTGAAACTCTTTGACTCCTCATATTTGTGACTCTCTTAACGAGACTATATTTAGGTCTAAACTGTTAAAAAATTACCTCCTCCCATCTGTTTATAGTTTTTAATGCTTCCTGTTGTGTGCAAGGCTTCAATATGCATCCCTGAATTCTGTAAAGGGGTATAATCTAATTCCAGTTGTATTGTGTAAATCCCGGTTGTGCTGTATAAATCTCAGTTGTATTGTATATTCATACATAAATTCCCAAACAGATATGTTCACAGTTGGGCCCGCATTGCGCTACTGGTGGCAACTGATGGCCAGCTATAGGCCCCAATGTGGGCCAACCAAACGAGGATGTCATGATTACTAGTGTCTGATGAAGTCAATTCAACATGACTGTTAGCTTAGAATTAGTAGTTGCTAAAGAAATACTACTCATCCTAGTTTAACATATAATTTAACCAAGGGCGATGTGCCAACAAGATCGTAATCGTAATCGCAAGTGCATATTTATATAGCGCTTCTTTACGGAAACTTCTCAGAGGTGCTCTTCCCCTGATAGCACAAGACAGTGTGCAATCGAATAGAATGGTCTTCAAGTGCTGACGAAATAGAGACGCAGAAAGAACAAAGAGGTATGTCGCAGATTGAGTAGCAGCCTGTTCCAGAATGAGGAGCCGACCACGGCGAGGCTACCAAGTTGCACTGTGGCATTACCAGATGTTCAACACTTGGACTTTTAGCCATGAACTACTGTATACTGTCAAAAAGGTGGAAGCATTCAGGGGCCAGGTTTAGAAGATTTAGCATCTGCGAGAACACGTACAGAGTCTGAACGCTCTTTGACATTCAGGCTTTCCTTCAACGCTTCACGGCCATTATTTTACCATCAGTACCTGGGACTGCATTAACTAGGTGATTCTGTAATCTAGTAGGAAGAGATTCAACTGTCGAACATAAGACATCCCAAGTTCCTAGAGGAGTTTTCTCACACCGGAAAACAAACATAAAAGGCAACTGCCATAAAATCTGGACTTCGATGAACCGCTCAGTCTGATGGGAAGTGGTTTGAGAGTGGAAAGAAGGAAGGAAGGAAGGAAGAAAGCAAGGAAGCAAGGAAGCAAGAAAGGGAGCAAGCAAGGAAAGAAGCAAGGAAGCAAGGAAAGCAAGGAAGGAAGCAAGGAAGGAAGCAAGGAAGGAAGGAAGAAAGAAGAAAGCAAGGAAGGAAGAAAGGAAGTAAGGAATAAAGAAGAAAGAAAGGAAGTAAGGAATAAAGAAGAAAGGAAGGAAGGAAGGAAGGAAAGAAGAAAGAAGAAAGCAAGGAAGGAAGGAAGGAAGTAAGGAAGGAACGAAAGAAGGAAGGAAGGAAGGAAGGAAGGAAGAAAGCAAGGAAGTAAGGAAGGAAGAAAGAAAGCAAGGAAGCAAAGAAGGAAAGAAGGAAGGAAGAAAGGAAGAAAGCAAGGAAGGAAGGAAGGAATGCAGGACATGAGGACGAACGGAGGAAGAAGTGGAGGGACAGACGAAGAGGGGGACGGACGGATGGACGGACAGACGAATGGGAGGCAAAGAGGGACTTAAGAACGGACAAACTGCCGGACAGATGGGCGAAGAGTGGGACTAAAGTATGGGCTTAGGAAAGGACGCGTCGTAATTGTAATCATAAAATCATAGTCATAATCGTAAACTCAAGATTTCTATAGCGCCCAACGAAAGCTAAGTCGCGAGAAACCAGCTTATTAACCGGCACTCAGTCAAAGCAAAATAGATAGGCAAGAAGGATCCGGCTCCAGTTCATGATCCAAGAGTCAGGCAGGCAGTGGGATGCAGAAAGACGAACGGACGGAAGGACGGATGGACGGAGGGAAAAAGTGAAATAAACAGAGGGATAGGCTGACGGACGGACAGTGAACCTTCACTGCGCAGAAGAGAAGATGTGCTGTGACTTCAGTTGTTCCCACCCGCAAACAAATAGCACATTCTCGCTGTCAGAACCTTGGCCCATTTGCAAGACTCTCTAGCAACAAAACCTGACTTCTATCCAGACCCAAAGAAAAGACTTCAGCATTTGTAGGACCCCGTGGTTCAGAAACGTCAGACATACATCATAAACACAAATCAACAAATAACATCTTAATGCATATGTATTACATGTAGACGGATGGGCACATAAAAGCTCATGTTTTTCTGCTATGGTGATTTCCACTTCTTCTCACGATCCGTTGCAGAGACGTCGACAGATGTTAAACTAGTATGACAACTTTATATTACAGTAGGCTCTACTTATGCATAATACTTATGCACATACCAATAGCGTGGATGTATGCATATTATGCATATATATAACATATATATATCTGAGCATACTATAGTGCCTTTAAGGAGCCTAACAAAAGCGCTTCTCGTTAGCCTAACTGATGTTGTAGTTCTACATAAACAACGCCAAGTTTGGCTGTATAATAATGTCACCAGTGTAGCTGGAGGTTTCCAGCCGGAGATGGTTTCCGCTGGCAATTTTGCGCATATGCGTAGATACCGATCAACATACAAAGCTGTATATTTTGCCAATGTATTATTATCATCATTATTATTACAAAACTTTTTAACATATGCAAATTCACCCAGAAATGCAAAACTGAGGCGCGGTTAGTCAGTCGCCAGGTGAAATGCAACGAGATAACGAGATGTTTGAAAGCCAGTGAAAGATAATGAGTTTTTAGGCTTTTCTTGAAGGAAGAAAAAGAGTTCGAGGAAAAACATTGGTAGTCGGTTCCATTCTTTAAGGATAGCGGCGAGGAATTCCCCCACCACTCTGGAATAAACTCTCCCAGAAATGCGACAGTTATCTAACCCATCATACAAATTCATCTCTGCTCCACCGCTTTCTGCACTGGCCTTTCACTCAAAACTGAAAACATTCCTCTTTCACAGATCCTATCCTGACTCCCCTTCTTCCTTTCTTCTCTCTCTCTCCGCTCCAATCCCAGACATCATCCATCGTAGCTGCCACGCTGTCTCTCTGCCTGACCTTTGGATCTTGACCTGGAACCGAACCATTTTTGCCTATCGATTTTGTTTTGACTGAGCGCCTGTGAATAAGCTGGTCCCCGTGAGGTGAATTTCGTTGGGCCCTGTATAAATCTTGGGATTACGATTACGCGAGACCAGGACAGTTCTGCCTCGTGGCTCAGCCAAGAGACCCTTTACCCGAAGGTCGCAGGATGTGGGAAGGGATGGAAGGAGAGACTACTGGTTGAAGTAAGGTAGGAGTGATCATGGTAAGGATTTTATAGGTTTATATCGTACCCTGAATTCTACATGAATCCAATATACTCTATATGTGGACGAAAACGATACACGACAATACTCTATGAGAGTCCACAGCACAACTGAAATTGACGGTGCACTTTTCATATTAGCTCCTAAATGCACATAACATAGAATAAGTGCATGAAACATAACATAGGACCCAGCTATGTAACTGTGTTATATAAAGTTACTGGAGCCTTGAGATACCAGTGATATCAGTCCTGAGAACTTTAAACTGGTATCACTTCATTGTGGTGAAAGATGTAAAGAGATGTGAATTTCATTATAATATTATAACATTACATATTTGTATATATACACACATACAATCACTTGTATATAAATAATGCAATTTAGCACGCAGAAGAAACTTGAGAAGAAATCGTTCAATGTACTTCAATAAAGAGGGTCCAAAGGCACATTTGCCCCAGAGGCACATTCATTCATTCATTCATTCATTCACTCATTCATTCATTTATTCATTCATTCGTTCATTCATTCGTTCATTCATTCATTCATTCATTCATTGGGGTCTAACGGCATATTTGCCTCAGAGGCATGTTCATTCATTCATTCATTTAACTCGAAAGTCTAGATTTCAAATTCCCGGTTAGACAAAAGCGTATATCGGCATTTCTATTCCACTAGCACTATATAGCGAATTCAGCTATAAAATGAGCACATCTGCAGCACACGTCTGTTGGTAGGATCAGACGACGAGGGAGAGAACTGCCCACCGGCCATCAAACGTTGCATATTATAGTTTCACTAAAGTGACTTACCGACGAGTTTGCTCCACTGAGCTGGCGGTCTGTAGGTAGGGTATTGATTGGGGAAGGTCTCTTTCGACCAAAGAGTCTTGAGGGTGAGTTGGTAGGATGCCAGTCCCTCACAAGCCCTTATTGCGTTTGCTGAAGGAGCACCAGCAACTGCACTGCAGGCGATGACCAGCAGTGCTAAGGATGAGGCAAGTATGTTCAAGATATATGTCATCTTGGAAGGTGATGCAGTAGTAGACGCTGCAATTGAAAGCAATTAAGTACTTAGTCTAACAGTAATAAAATACATCATTTAATGTCACGTTTGTAGATGCCTAAATTGACACTGAATTCAGAGCAGAAACTAAACATGGAAACTTGTGCGTTGTGATAGCGGCGCAATAGAAGTTATCAGATTAGATTGTAATAAGATGGTACCTGCAAAGAGTAATGCTTCGATTGTGGATATCTTATTTACCTGTTATCATATATGAATGTTTCAATGAAATTAGAAAACATTATATTGATACCTGTTACTATTGTAGTTATCATTGATTTTCATTTTATGGCAATTTGTATTTTGCAAAAGCGCGAAGACCGAATTTGTAACTAATATACTTACTTCGAGTCGATGCAAAGACGATTTTTCTGTATCGTGAATTCTCTAAAAACAAAATCTGATCTCTTTTAAACCAGATATAACTGACTGTAGCATTCGGGTCCTTATTCTGTCTTCATCTGATGATATCAAGCAGACTGTATCTCTTATTTATACCAAAAACGAGCGGAGTAAGATATTTATTATCCTCGGTGCAACAGTCATAGATCAAGCTAGAGATACTCTAAAGACATCCGTAAAGTCTCTAGACAACTGGCGGCTCATGCTGGATAGGCGAATGGCTCAAGGCTGTCTATATGTGTGTCTCTGCCTGGCTGTCTTTATGTCTGCCTATGCTTTGCTGTCTGTTTGTCTCTGCCTGGCTGTCTGTATGTCAGTCTTTGCCTGACTGGATGTATGTCTGTCTCTGAATATGTAGCCTAGCGTATGTCTGCTTGTCTGCCTGCCCATTTGTCTGGATGTTTGCCTATTTTGTAAAGGCTGTCAGTCTGCATGTATGAGTGTCTGCCCATCGGCCTGTCTACCGGTCCGTCTGCCTGCCTAATGGGAGTCTGTATTTCAGTGCATCTGTCTGTCTGCCTGCCTGTATGTCTACCTGCCTGCCTGCCTGCCTGCCTGCCTGCCTGCCTGCCTGCCTGCCTGCCTGCCTGCCTGCCTGCCTGCCTGCCTGCCTGCCTGCCTGCCTGCCTGCCTGCCTGCCTGCCTGCCTGCCTGCCTGCCTGCCTGCCTGCCTGCCTGCCTGCCTGCCTCTTAATGGATGGCATACGTTTACCTTGGGCCGTGGTCGCGTGCGCGCTGGACGTGAGGCTTAAGTGGAGAGGTCAAGCGCTGAGCTGCGATCATCAAAGTCTCTTTCGGAATCGTTGATGCAACTTCAGATGCACGCTGATGTACGTCTGAGAGTTCGTTGCATAGTGACTGATTGATTGAGTGAGTGAGTGAGTGAATTAGTGCAGCATCAGTAAGAATAATGTATCGTAGAGCGAAGCATTGGTCTTAGGTAACACATCAGATAGAAAGCTTATCTACAGTCAAGCTATTTCGGACGAACCCAGTTTTGTTATAAGTTCTTGTCTAAGGATAAATATCAAGTCATTGGTTTAATAGATTTAATAATAAATGTTTGTTTCTTGCTCCATTTATAAATAAACACATTTCCTTTTATATGGGCGCTTGACCAGTGATCGAACGGTTGCAGGTTCGAGCTTTGACAAGTTGTTTGCGCGCACATGTCTCTATTATCAGACAGTAGAATTTGCTTAAGTCCCGTGCCATTACCCCAGTCGGCACCGAACACAAAGCAAGCTCACGAACAGTAACCAAACTTCTACCTCATACGTACTTGCTTGCATACATACATAAATACATACAAACAGAGACATATACATGCATACATACACATATACCAGAAAGACCAATGTCTTGCCTTTGTCTGTGTGGACACTGGCTTGGTTGCAGTGTTTACTTGCCTTCGATAAATTGTTGTCGACCTAGAAAAGCAATTGCAGAACCTGCCGCAGTTACTTTTGCATGTCTTAATTGTGATTGGTTTATCGGTGCAGCTGTTTGGAACCTCAGCCACCCCTCTGCTGTTTTGTGGCTTTGGGCTAGATTTCTCAGACGTCAAAGTGGTGTTTTGTGGGGCAGAGAACTTCGAGGAAAGGTACAGTTACACTGGAGCTAAACATATTCCTCTTGAGTTACAAGGGCATTGCATAAGGACTGTCGATGTTGTGTTTGTGGGCGAAGACGATTCGTACTCGGCCCATATTTGCTGCCAAAGCCGATTTCGCACAACAAAGATAGGTGAATTTTAAATTATCTTGTCGTCTTGAAGGAAAAATTTGATATTAAACATGACTTCGGTAAGTAGAGGAAATAGAAGCCCAAGAGATCGTTCAAGCAATCTGCACTTTTGCGGTCGTAATTTGAAAAACCTAACTTTGACGAACGAAGCTGCATCAAACGGCTTCTTGAACTCATTGGCTGTGTAAATCAATCACAGTATTTTTCAGAACTGCTTTCTTCGCACCCGCAATTTATGGAGGCTGCACGAACCGTCTTAAACTAGAACAGAACAGAGCCAAATTGGGAATTATTGTTTTTCTTTGATCCACATAAATCGAAGGTAGAGAAACAAATTAATCGTCCTTGTGGACCAAAAGTTTTACTAGTTGACTGTAGTGTGAGGTAAGCGGTTCCAATCTTGCCAGAGCAGAAGATAATTTAAGGCAAATGAAATAAATAGCTGAGTTTTGAGGTTGTTTTCAAAAGTTCTTAGCAACGGATTCAATGATTCATGGGATTCAAGGATTTGTGTGATTCACTTTAATCATGGAATAATGAGATTCATAGGATTGAGGGATCTTTCCTGCTAAAAGGCAAACACGGCATTAACAACCGGTTAACATTCAGGTTGTCATTGGCTTGACAATTTCACATTTACAAATCGAGACAAGACAAATCAAGAGTCATAGACCTGGTTATCCAAACTAGTCTTCTTCTTCTTCATCTTCTTCTTCTTCATCATCATCTTCTTCTTCTACTTTTTCTTCTTCTTCCCCTCCTCCTCCTCATCATTCTTCTCCTCTACTCCTTGTTCTTCGTGGCCTTCTTGTGTTTCTACTTGTTCTTCCTCCTCTCCTTCTCCTTCTCATGCTCATTCTCCTGCTCATTCTCATTCTCCTTATCCTCATCGTCATTATCCTCATCATCGTCATCCTCCTGTTCCTCATCATCATCATCTCTTTCTGCTTCTGCTTGCACAACAAAGTTGCACTCGGATAAGTATGCACGTGAATCGCCGCCGTGTTTTTGATTATGTTGCCATAAACAGCCTTCATTTGCATGACATGTATCTTACTTTCCTATAGTCGTAAACACTGATTAATACAGGCGCAGTAATTCCCTTCTCAACAGGGATAAGCTGATGGCGTAGCTCATGTATCTTTCTCAACAAGGTTGTTTCCTTTGACTGGAACATGTTGTACATAATTTTAGATAAATAACGACAACTAATGGCTTTATGGAAACTTGTAAATAAGCTTATTCTTTAGGCTTTTTCATACCGCCAAGTTTATAATTGCCACAATTATTGATGCCCACAGCTGCTACAGCTGAAGCTGATGAAACCGGAGAAGACTAACTAAGATGCTTCTATTCGTCCCTGGATGTGATAAAGCGCTGTCGCTGAAACAGGAAGTGGGTGATAAATGGAGGAATGTTGTGCCATCCTCCCATTCTCTTGTAGAGGACTTAAATATTGGTTTCATCTATTTAGGCTGAAGGGTTATACATTTGAAACATGTGTTGAGAGCTTGCTCTTCAACCAATGGATGTAATCTTTTCTAATATCGAAAACAATTCGCACGTGTTGTGCAACATTTTCTTGAACTGGGTAGACAAGGTTGTTTTTCGAGCATACTTCATCTTTGGCCAAGTCCTTTCACAGTGGCTGGTCCAATTTTTTAAACCAACTCTTCACGTGTGATTAGCCAAATCCTACAATACTTCTGTGTTCTCGTCTACCTTCATTCCAATAACTATTCAAGATTATCTTCATTCCGATCGCTACAGAAGATCACCTTCATTCCGATTACTGTAGAGGATAATCTTCATTCCGATAATATTTCAAGATCGCCTTCATTCCGATCAATGTTGAAGATCATCTTCATTCCGATAATATTTCAAGATCGCCTTCATTCCGATAACTGTTGAAGATCATCTTCTGTGACGATTACTTGATGTTTTGTCAGGTCGCAGAAAAGCTTCTGTGGTTACACGTTACATGTAGTTACACTGTGATTGTAACACTGTGATCGTTGTAATTATAATTTACTGTGTGCACAGCTGCAAATAAAGTTGCACATGAAAGCAGTATTATCTTACAAAGTATCAAAGCCAAATCAATGAACGCATGGGCTTTAGCTGCAAGGCAGCGTGTTTCAGCGCAACAATTAAGGACAAGCAAGACATCAAGACAAAATGAAATTGCTTTCTTCTTTACTGTTTGTTTATTTGCTCGTGGAAGGCAATATCGGTTTTCACACCGTTATCAACTGAGACACTAAACCATTTTTGTACTGAGGCTCTGTGCAGGGGCACAGACAGTGACTCGTTTCAGAGGAATTCCAATTGCATACTCCGTTTTAAAAGACCAACGCTTAACCTATTAGACATCGTAATTTATCCTGCAGAAAAATAAATATACTATGACCCCAGTCGTAAGTGCTCATTATATAGCGCCTGTTCAAGAAAACTCCCGACAACACAAGACCGCGAGCCAATCTATTGGTCTCAAGCGCTGGCACAATAGAGGCAGAGAATAGAAGAAGAATCTCATGTAGTATTTGGCACGACAGCCTGTTTAGACTAAGGGTAAACGGGCTTTTCAGTTGCTGGACCTAAATTTTGGAACTCCCTCCCTGTGTCTGTTCGTTCTGCTCCGTCGCTTTTGTGATTTAGTTCTCAACTTAAAAATTACCTTTTTCAAATTGCTTATCTGCCGTAGGCTGACTCTCTGTCCTGCGGACTGACCTGGATATTGACCTGATTGCGGTTTGGCTTTGGTGTGTCATCGGTTGATGCCTTGTGCATTAGATTCCGAAGCATTAGAAGTTTATTATTATTATTGTTGTTGTTGTTGTTGTTGTTGTTATTATTATTATTATTCCAGTACGAGGATCCGACCAAGGCGAAGCTACTATGTAAAGGTACGGATGGGGAACCAACCAGATTCCCTTGCGCTGCAGAGCAGACATGGTAATGTAACCTCGCTGTTAAGAACAGCTCGAACATAATGACCCATACGTCCTATAGGCTCAGACAGGCCAGCGCACTAGCATAAGAGAACAGTAAGCTGCTGGTTGTCAGGTTAAATATGAAGCGTTATTTACGATTGCAAAGTCTCCAGGTTGGCGTGCGTTGTGTTGGCCTGTGTGTCTTAATGTAGGTATATGTAATTTTTACCTCCTGCAAATTTAGCCGTCGGATGACAGACGTAATGACATGCCAACGCTAGAGAAAATAAACCAATCGCATCTGACGATCTACAAGGTACATTCGCTCAGTCAACTGGATGAGTTATGTAACCACAGCGCATCTGCTAACCTTCGCGTCTGCTTAACTCTCTCGTGAAGATGCCGCATCCCTTAATCCGGTTGTAAAAATTATCCGGCAACTTCACACGCCATCTTTGAAAGCCTTTCGCCGCAAACGACTTAAAAATCCCGAGTTCATCTATAAGGTCTGCCTGCATCTTTTTGCTTTCAGGGGAATTGGCAAATGAAATTATTACCTGCGAACATTTCGGGAGCGCAGAAGGTCGCATCGGCAGGCTCGTTAGTCAACTATCGTCGGTCTTGTGCTGGGAATTAGGGAAGGAAGGAAGGAACGATCGAACGAACATGCGAACGAATAAAGGACGCAAGGAAGGATAAAAGAAAGAAGCAGGAAAAGAAAGGAAAAAAAGGAAGAAGTTTAGCGCAGTATGATATTGCGATCAATTCGGGGTGTGGGTGCGCGATAGTCCTCTGGTTAGTGTGCCAGGGTGTCAACCCAGAAGTCGGGGTTTAAATCGTCGCCAGGGCAGAAAGATGTGGATCGAGATTTCTGCTCCACTTGCGCCACCTAACAAGTTTATCTATAAATGAGTACACTCGCCGTACACTGTCGGTGGGAAGATCAGATGGAAAGCGAGAAGACTGACCACGTCTTCTCATATGCCGAGGCTAAGAATATGAAGAAGAAAATGAAGTCATGTCCATGGCTATCT
Organism: Norana najaformis; assembly: GCA_964023275.1. Classification (NCBI taxonomy): domain Eukaryota; kingdom Metazoa; phylum Annelida; class Clitellata; order Crassiclitellata; family Hormogastridae; genus Norana; species Norana najaformis. The sequence continues at coordinate 7,637,153 of OZ029925.1, forward strand.
CGCGGGGGAATGCTCTTCTTCTTCTTCTGCCCAGGATTCGAACCCAGCTGGAAAAGGTAATAGGCCACTCGGCCCAGAGCTACGTCTTTCCTGCAAATAGAATGACCACGACTAAACGCCCGTGAATAAGGTGGTTCCCAAGACAGCTTCTTGGGACGCTGAAGACTTCTGGAGATTACGGTTATGATTATATGAGCGAACTAGACACTAACCAAACATAACAGCTGTGCGTTGTGCCAAGTAGCGACACAATCTTATGGAAGTTCTTAAATTTGAGAGAAAAGAGCTGAAGATACGACGGTTATTTGATTAGCATTTCTTGTTTGGTTACAAGGAAAACCAAGAATTCTTCAAGTTGAAGCTGAACGATGTTTCGGCCAAAGCGCAAACTCGAACAGTCTCCAATTTCCATCAACCCTTCCTAGCTAAACCAGAATGGAAAAATCGACCCGTTAGTAATTGTCCACTTAAAACCATGGACTAAAATCGGTAAAAATTTAACCACTTGGGTTCGACAAAGCACAGAGAGAAGAATCCGGTCGCTGTGCTCTCCAATTCACCGTTGGTGGCCTATGTATAGATCAGATCGTAATATGACAGGTCGTTGAGTTCAGTGAAGCCTTTCACCTCGGGATATTCCGATGGACGGGATATTTTGTTTCCGACTGGAGTGCTTTCTTTGAGATAGTCCCGGAAAAGGCCAACAGCTGAGTAATCTTGGTTGCAGAAGAAAAACATGCCTATCTCTTGATGCCTGTGTATGTGTTTTTCATAGCAGCACACGAGCGTACATACGAAAACAAAGCGACATACAAACACACAGGCATGAAAACACACACATACGCAGACCTCTGTGAGTGAAGATGCCGGTTCGCATGCCGATAGTGTCTGTTTTTCTGAGATTTTAATCTCGGGCTGGGCATAATCCGTACACGGGGACCTTAAATGGCGTGGCGCCCATTCAAACGGGCAGCGGTGATGAAGGATCTCACTCGATAAATTCATTGAAAATTAGCAGGGTCGAGACCATACGGTCGCTATATAAACATGTACATTTACACTTACACATACGCAAAACTACACACACGCCAACAACCAGATGTACATACTTTCAGACACAATAGTTCGACGCATATACACATGCATAGGAACACCAGTCGTAAACAGACACACAGACATTGTCAGTTAAGGTGCTCCTTGGCAAACGTACAAACAGAGAGACACGCGCTAATTATTTCTTTCAGATGGAAGACCTTTCAGCTGAAGGGTTTTAAGGAATCTACAACCTTACCATACCAAGGATCCATCAAAGTCTCTTCCCATGCCTACAGATCTTCATAATTATTATTTATTAACCCGTACAAGCTCAGCTAAATATATATCAGCTAAATAGAACAATATATTGTCGGTGGTTTAACAGTTTTCCCTGAGGCTTTCTTTTGAGGCTTTTTGGCACGGGCAAAAATTTGAGTGGAAAAGTACATGGAAACGCTTGGTAATGGGTGAGAAACAGCGCCGAGGAGGAGATTGAACTGAACAATATGATGCCACATAGAATTGCGCAACATGCCATGGAGACGCATGTCATGGCGTCATATGCCATAGCGTCACATGATATAGCGTCACAAGATATAGCGTCACATGTCATACAGCGTTCGACCCTGGATGGAGTCAAAAGACAAGTGGCGAGTCAAATGCCATATTTGTAGCCGACAGCGCATCTGAGGAAGAACAGGTTACCGGCGTCCTGTGTCCAATAAAATATGCAGATGCGACGCCTGTAATTGAAAACATGCGCCAAGATTTTTGTTCTCGTTGTTATCTAGGTCAGCTAAGTGGATTATATCCATTCACGCGGAACCCTCACCCCTGCCACATCAAGGCACATTCTCTGGCACCTTATCAGGACACATTTTCGCCTCAGGGTATGAATAACCCTTACGTGACTTTACATAAATAAACAAACTATAGTGAATTATAGCCTAGTGGTTAGGTGCTAGACTGTCAACCTAGAGGCTCGGGTTCAAATCCCCGTCAAGGAAGAAACATGTTGCGACATTTCTATTCCATTTGCACCCTCTAGCGGACTAAGACATAATGAGTACTTGACCATGCACTGCCAGTGAGAAGATCACACAGTGATGACGACCGAGTGAAGTAAGAGAGTTCGAAAGCACGAAGGAACTATGGAAACTGGTAGAGCATCAGCCAGAAACACTTCTGCTGGAACTGGACCTTGTGAAGAAGGAAAGAACCAGAGCGATAGCTGCCGAAAGGAGGAAACTTGGCAGACATCTAGCGATTGTCGGGGTACCAGACAATCTGTCTTCCAGTCGGGTAGCCAATTAGCGCAAAGGTTTGGTAGTTAGTTATTAATTGCTATCAAACACTACGGCCTGCATGCCAGAATTTGGCTGAAATTATTTTGCTGATGAATTTCTACAACTATTCAGTCATTTTAGAGGGCTCACGAAAAATAGCACCCATGCGAAAATACACGTTTTGTGGGTTTGCAGATGTTCCCACTGCAACTTAAGAAAGGAAAATAGAGAATAGCAGTAACTTAAGCCGACCGTGAGAGGCAGACATGTCTTGCCAAACACTGACATTGTATGTGTATGGTAAATGTATGCCTATTAATTTTATAGCTGATTTCGCTAGAAGGAACAAGTGCAACAAAACTCTTGAAATATCATTTGAACCATCGACCTGAATTTGGGTTGACACTTCACCACTACACCATCTAACCAATACACCATCGCGCACCCCACTGTACACTTATTTGCTCTCTCACGCAATTCTATTCGCTGTGCCTCAAAACAAAGGCAACCAGATCGTAGATCTATTTTGAAGTTCTGCTGTGCAGCTTGAGAGCCTTCGTAATAGTAATCGTAAATTAGAGATTTCTACAGCGCCCAACAAAAACCAAGTCGCGCGAACAGCCTAATCAGAGGAGCTCAGTCAAAGCAAAATCGATAGGCAGGTAAGATCAGATTCTGTTCCAGGTCAAGATCAACAGGTTAGGCGGGCAGGCAGTCAGATGGCTAAGGTGATGGCTTTTAGAATATGAGTGCCAGTATAGATAAGGGGAAGAGGTGGAATCCGGAAAAGATTTGTGGAAGAAGGTTATTTGCAGTTTTGAGTAAAAGACCTTGGCAGAGATTGCAAGAGGTGAAAGGTCGGTGAGTTTATATGATCGGTCAGATAATTGTCGTAATTAGTCTTTCATGTTAACCAATGACTATAGCTCATCATTTTGGCATATTATTCTTGATAGGTCTAACTTAAAGCAAGAACGTTTTATCCCACCCCGAATCGATACATTTTGGCTTTTTATTTTTCTGACTCTCCATGCAAATGCTCTTGTCGAAATTTGACGCAGTTAGTTACTGTGGTCTATGTAAAGCTTAGCTAATTATGCGTAAAGGTCTGTACGCAACTGTTATTTTTCGATTACAACTTGTAGAAACCTTGGGCTATTGAGCAAGACCGGTCCTCATTGAAGCGCTAAGGCGAAAGCGGCCAAACGGGAAGACAAGCCATCAGTGAACTGTCTCTACTCAACATGGAATTGTTCGATTCAAGCGAGCTGAGTCCCGCAGTTGAAGTTTATTGCACATAAATATTTCGTTTCAAGCATCTTTGGAACCTCGATGGAGACCTCTTCTGTTCAGTGTATGTGGTGTCATGCCTTGGGAACAAGTGCCTCTACATAATCGATGGGAGATACGCCGGTCACCCGAAAGAAATACCGAAGAAAACTGCCCAACTTATCAGGACAGTTGGGCCAATTAATTTAATGATAGTCTGCTATAATAAGTCTATTGAACTTTTCAGTTTTATTATTAGACCAGACAATCTAAATCGTGCTAAAGTATAAACAGAAATCATTATTTATGTGTAATTATTACTTAGTCAGATCTGCATAATACAGTTCTTTTAAAGTTATAGGGCTTGCTGTTGTGTAAGCATTAAATGCCTGGCAGAGTATCCGCTCCACATTGGTGTGATATTATTTGGCCTATGTATACATGTTTCATGTTAGGCTTTTTGCTGTTTTATTACTGTTTATTCATGATAGCCGACAAACTTCTTCTTCTGTTGAAATTCTTTTCAAAGTTTCTCGCATATCATATTATCAAAATCCACACACATTTTCTCTTTTCTCGAGCAGGAGACTTTTCCATTGTCACAGCAAATTGTAATCGCAATCTCCCCAAACTTGTTCATAAAAGATACAGTATTGTCATTGAACGTTAAGCCCGGTTTGTTGATCGTGAAAAGCTGCTTATTTGCTTCAGCGATTCATTCACTTTTCGAAGAAAATGGGTCTAGGATCTCATGAATATCGTACCCTGGAACTGTTGTTGACTTGAATTCTGATTCCTTCCGAGTTCCTTTGAAGTACCAAGTAGAACTGGGAATTCATCCAAAGAGCGGCAGCTGGTCCTAGTTTATTTGCTTCCGCGAGTTAGGAACTTGGTTTATTCTTTATGGTTTGTTCGAAAAGGTGTATCACCAAAAACAATCTGTCATGGAACTAAGGTCTTAGCCATACATTTAGAAGAACCTAAGTCAACCTCGTCAGTCACTTCTAACTCGTTAATTCAACACAGAGTGTAGCCTAGATGATCAACACGAGTAGAACCGAGGTTAGGTTTACTCGACAAATGTATCTCTCTGTCTCTGTCTCTCTCTGTCTCTTTCTGTCTCTCTCTATCTTTCTCTATCTTTCTTTCTTGTTTTTACCTTTCTCTCTACCATTCTCAGACTATATGTGTCTGTTTAACCGGATGTATATAGGCCTACAATTGTACTTACGCACGTATTTATGTAACTGTATATGCATGTTTATTATGGAGAACTTTTATTGCACTACATGATAGAAGGTTTATGGTCACGCTTAGGTGGCTTCGGGCCTCAGCTGTAAGAAGACAGATATATGGAAGAAGACAGTAAATCAGAGAGTACTGTTTGACAGTTTGACGGAGGGAAGATTGAAGAAAGGAATGTTTGTCGTATTGTACAGACTGAGGAGTCGAACCTATGCGCATGAAATTTGTATGTATGTATGTATACATGCATGTGTGCATTATGTATGTTTGTATGTATGAATGTATGTATGCATGTATGAATTATATGTATTTTTATACATGTATATATGTATGTATGTTTGTATTTATGTGTGTATTTATGTAGGTATTTATTTATTTAAAGCACTTATAACGCGCGCAATGTCAGTACACCTGAACATGAGGCGGAGGTGTAGATATGTATGCATGTGAACATGCATAAAAAGTATGTATTATAATGCAAATGTATGCATGCATGTATCTATGTATTAAAATATTTATATAGCGCCTTTAAGAACCTGTCGTAGTCGCTCTGTAAATGTGTATGCATTAACGCAGTCAAGCAGATCTCGCTGCCTCTTCTTCGTCAGCGCAGTAGTTCATGGCACCATTTATCACACCTCATCCACCACTCAGTTACAGCATTTCGCGGCTACTCCTGTTGACTGTGGATCGCATCCAGGTACCGAGGTAAGTTTCCATCGTCGGTTCCTCCTCAGCTTCCAGCAGTGATGCAGCGTGTCAGCTGCAGCAGCAACCATGATCTTCCAAGAATTCGTCATCTGCGGAGGGTCTTCTTCATCATCTTCATCATCTTCATCATCTCTTCGGTGATGGATACCCTTGATCAGCGAGGCAAAAAGAAAGTCGCCTGAAATTGAAGCAGACCATTGTAATATAATGTAATGTATTTTATTAAATATATTGGGATAACTGAGTAGTCAAAGTAGTGCTGCCTATAGCTGTTGGGTACTAGGTGACCTCAATTAGCGAGGCCAGTGTAACGTTGTGTAATCTGAAAATTGCATATTCAAAGTATTGTCTCTGCAGCCTTGATTAGCAGGTGAAAGGAAGCCTCGTGAAATTAATGCAGACCAGCGTGGCATAGTGTTCAAGTAGTGTAGCATAGTATACAAATATAGTGTAGCATAGTGTTCAAGTACTGTAGAGTGTCCGGCGGAGAGTTTTGCACTTAAAGTAGTGCCAAAATTCTTCAAGACCCTACAGCTATTTTCGGTAATAGAGGCCCTTGACTGAAGATACCAATTCGAATTCACCTGAATTTAATCTGTCCAAGCATAGCTCAATGCAGTGTAGCATATCTTTTGAATTTGTGCTGTTCCAAATAATTTTGAGCGTCCTTTAGTTGTTTAGTGCATTAAGGCTGAATATTAGCGTTGGAAACTATGAAGTTCGTCAATGTGTGCGAAGAATATTTGCCAGCGTATGAACATGGCTGTCACAAAATGCAGAAATCGTATTAATGTAAACATCCACTAGAGTTACAGGCGGATAAACATACAAGACTGCAGACGGACATGACAAGCATACAAACAATGTGGCTGATGGTTGAACTGAGATTCCAAGAGGCCCCATTTATTCGGGCACATTTGGATAAACATGAAGCTATTGGGGTAAGACCTAAGTGTCATAACACAGCATAGACTTCTGAGTAAAGAGATTATTTTTGTATTGACATACAATGTAATGTTGTGTAACAAAAATTATATAGCGCCTTTCAATCATCTCCCAAAAGCGGTGCCAATTAAATGTTATTGTTAATTATTAACTTCTATCACGCCTGTGTCTAATGCATCAACCGATGGAGCGCCAAACCCAACCACAATCAGGTCAAGTGCGACTGAAGGTAAACGGTAAATGTGCGTGGAGCTGAATCAATTGAAGCAGTTAAAGAAAGATTGTTCCAGGAGGAAGGTCCGATGCAAGAGAAAGCCCGGTGAGCTATCGGTGATGTGCGCAAGCGAGGAACCAATAAATCTCCAGGGGCAGCAAAGCGTATACTGATTGCCGACATGGACGACTCCTAACTGGAAAACAACGTTCTTTGATGTATGTCGGCGCAGTATAAAGTCAAAGCCACGATCAGACGAAGCAAGACATTGCACCAGATAGACCTCGCAGATGGAAATGGAAAAAATTCCAGACACTCCAACAAAAACAACAGAAAGATGAACATAAAACGAGCTGTCCATTTTTTATTTCAATTATTTTTACCATTTGTTACTTGCGTGCAGTTAGTCTTATGTGTATATGTATGTGTGTATGTATGTGTATATGTATGTGTGTATGTATGTATGTTTGTATGAATGTATCCAAATATTATATATAGCACATTTTCAGAACTCCACAAAGGCGCTGCGGCATGATTAACTGCGTCTTAAGACGGACCGAGAATGTTTCTTGAGCCGCTAGAGGAACAAGAGTTCGAATTTCCAGAGGAAGAATGTCTTGTATGTATGTATGTATGTATGTATGTATGTATGTATCAATATGTATTATGTATATACTGAATATTTATATAGCAGCTTTTATGACCCTCCGAAGGCGCTTGAACCGTGGAAATTTACGTATGACGCCATGTAATAAAATAATAATCAAATACTACTAACGTCATATCGAGCCAATAACTGGAGCAGTAACTGCGCACGAAGCGTTCTCACTTGCGCACGTACTAACCTAAAAATCCAGGGACGATTCCGAAAATGAGACATCAATTTATCTCTAAACCGCTAAATCTGATCTCGAGCCTCAAGTCTCACGCTCGAGTTGAACGCGAGAGGAGCAGGAGGTGGGTTGAGCTCCTGTCATCTACCCATCGCTCGGAAGATAATCTCTAGACAACAGAAAAACAGACAGACATGTACAGAACTCGGCCGCCTTCGACTGGCTGCTGCGTGGGCCCATTAGCCAGAATTCGTACAAGAAAAATAGGCATTCAAGGTTGTTTTTTCACCGTATCATTACTATGATGTATGGCCGCTGGATCCAGGATAATAAGAAATGATGAGCTATGCGTCTACGCTCCGCGCTTTTTGGTATAAATAAGACGTAGACCGCAGAAGAGAGAATTTGATCCGATTGCTACAGTCTGTCGTCTTTGGTTAAGAAGAGACTAGATATTGCGCAGAGAAAATTTACAAAGTCGATAGAATCTGCAGAAACATCGTGTCATCACAAAGTCAGAAGAAACTACTTAAAGGTTCAGGTACTGAGCTTCTGCAAGAAACGATTAAATTATTAAAATTTAAGGGGCAACGGTTTTAATAATAAAAGTTAACGGTAACAATGATATAACGAAGCGCATGATTTTTAAATATGGTTGTATTTCATTTGAAAATAATTCAAAAGTAATCCAGATAGTTTTAAAAGTCTTGGGTGAGTTACTCTATAAAGATGCCGCTTTATTATACTTAAGTAACAGAAGCCTGTTTTCAGTAAATTTTTTTAGTCATTTTTCTCGTTATTATCGACGTCATCACTGTTATCGTCGTCACTTTAATCGTAATCGTAACCTCGACATTTCTAAATCGCTACTTAAAAGTAAGCGCAGGGCACCAACCTATTCGCGAGCGCTGCGCCAAGTCAGTGGGGTTGTCGGAAGATGATACGCCAAGAACCAAGTCCGGTTGCCAGAAGATCAGAGAGAGAAGGGGAAGAGGAGCTGTTAGGGTGGATTGTGATTAAGCTGAGAGAAATGGGAAGGCAGCGGATTCGGTGGATCAGGGTGGGATTTGTTGAACAGGCGAGACTTCGGTTTTGAAAGCAATACCTGAGGAGAAATGCATGACGGAAGGAATAAAGGAGCAGAGAATTTGCGACATTGAGAAGGGAGATCGTTCCAGAGTCGATGTGCAGTATAGTGTATGCATGGAAAGTTAGAGAACTTAAAATGAGTAATTACTAAAGGACGGGCAAGAGTGAGGTAAGAGGATGAGCGAGTATCTATCTGGCGATGTTTACCAATGATTTTACCGTCTGCCAATGTTTCTCTGAAGCTCGAACTCCTTTTCCTCCTTCAAGAAATGCCTGAAAACTCACTAATTCTCAGTGGCCTTCAAGCATCTGGATATCTAACTCCTTTCACCTGGCGACTGACTATCCGCGCCTCGCATTTCGCGTGACTGCGCGCGTTAAAAAGTTTCGTAATAATAATCGTTATTAGATCTACTGAGTTGAAATGAATGAGTAGTCGTGCACACAGTAGGCATGACTATTCTATAATTCAGTTTGGAATAACTTTATTGGAACTTAACATTTCTATAGCTCTTGGTTTCAGTTGTAACTGAAAAAAAGTGTTTTGGGAAAGTTGCAAACGCTATTGGATAGTTAACGCTTTAAATCGCAGGCCTGACTGTTACTATTCTATAATTCAGTTTGGAATAATTTTATTGGAACTTAAATAAAAACATTTCTATAGCTCTTGGTTTCAGTTGTAACTGAAAAAGTGTTTTGAGAAAGTTGCAAAAGCTATTGTTTGTATTGCTAATGCTTTAAATTGCAGTGTCGATCAACGCGTCTACCAAGATGACATCAGTCTCAAGCGTACTTGCCACTATCTTGGCACTGTTAGCCATCGCCTGCAGTGCAGTTAGGGCCAGTCCTTCAGCAAGAGCAGCACGGGCTTGTGAGGGGATGGCGTCCTACGAACTCACCCTCAAGACTCTATGGTCGAGGGAAACCTTCGAGAGTCAGTATCCGCTCTACAGACCGGCGGCTCAGTGGAGCAAGCTAATCGGTATGTAACTGCCGTACAATTCTCTCTACAGCCTAGATGCAAATAATTAATTAATATCATATACAGGCAAATGTAACAGATGGAAGTCTTTCTAGAAAGTGTCGACCTTCATCAACTCTAATCTACTTTTTCTAATAGGGTGAATTCTACAACGCCGTTTTTGCAATTCACCAGGCAGCGAGCGATGGTAATTGTAAATGTACACGCTTTTCTATAGTGACCGTATGGCCTCGATCCTGCTCATTTTTCAATGAATTTTTCGGGTGAGATCCTTCACCCCTGCTACCCGTTTGAATGGACGCCACACCACTTAAGGTCCCCATGTACCGACCGTGATAGCCCGGCATCTTCACTTGGCTCAATTCTGAGCAGAAATCCGAGTAAAAATATTTGGGATGGAACCAGTTGAAGTCGACGAAACCTCTGTCGTAGTTTAAAGAACAACTTGAACGAATCCTTCGCCTCTGGCGTTTTCGTGAGCTTTATTAGATGCTATATATGCCTTGGATTAAATACAAGGGCTTCTTAGAGATGTGTAAATGTTCAACTATATTTATAGATAGTTGTTAAATGCAACATTAAGGTAACACAGCGGTAAAGATTCACGAACTCTGTCTGGTTCGGAATACTGATCCAACAATATCAGTTGCATTGAATTGCATTGCGATAGGAACCAAGCGTATGTATGCACTTATATATGTATACATATATGAATGTATATATATTGATGAATCTATATGTATGTATTTATGTAAGTATCAAGAGAACTCCGCCACTGTCTTTAGTCGGGTATTGCCAGTCCCAAGCCTGGATAAAGGAGTAGGGATATAAGATGTCGTTAAACTGTGGAACTACTACCATGTATCAAGACACTTATTATAGCGCCTTTCAGTAAACTCTACAAAGTAAATCTTTCAGTAAACTCTGAAAAGTAAATCCCTTCAGTCAGGTATACGGGCTACATGCTTCTGCTTTGCAGCCAACTCAATAAACTAATACACACCGCAGACGTGATTAAAATCAGAACCGCATTAGACTACGACTAGTGACGATTTCGCCGCTACCTTTTTATGCACACGTGATCTGACCTCCTTCCTTCTAGTAAAAACCGAAATGCTGATCTACAAAAGAAATCAAAGCTTTCACGTGAAAATACGGCATATGTCGTATAAAAAATATATCTAATAGCAGACTAAACAACAGCTCTATTAGCAACAGACGTTTGTCTTTTGAATATTACGATATAGATATGTTAAATATTAAATGGACTTATTACAAAAACATGTAACGTTATGTTCAAAGGCAAACGCCTGTTGTTGACAGATATGTAGCAGATCGTGAGAAATAATCACCTTAGCTGATGAAGCTCTGAATATATGGAAATTATATATATATATATATATATATATAATTTCCATATTATATTGACCAGTTCTGAATATATGGTAATTATGTGTGTATATATATAATATATATATATATATATAATTTTCCATATATTGACAGTTCTGAATATATGGTAATTAAATGTGTATATATATTTTTTTCCATCTACTTTTCTTATATTCAGAAATTATTTGAAACAGTGGGTTAAAGCCCATTGGCAGGATTGTAAGTACTGCGTTAAATGCATTCTACACGGGATTTTTTAACAATTGAGGAGTGTCAGCTAAGTCTCTTTTTCCCCTACATACATGCATGCATACATACATACATTCATACATTCATACATTCATACATACATACATGCATATATACATACACACATACATACATGCATACATACATACATACATGCATGCATGCATACAGATATACATACTTACAAACATGCATGCATACATACATACATGCATGCATACATACATACATTCATACATACATACTTACATACATACATACATACATATATACATACACACATACATACATACATACATACATGCAGAGATGCATAATCCACGTACAGACAAGACAGGATGTCATGCACATATAAATGTAGGATTCCGTTTGTAAAGGTGAGGAGAAAAGTTCTTGAAAGGCGCTATACAAATGATCAGGCACATGTAATACATTGATAGTTGATTCCTCTCTCTATATATACATATATATATATATATTTATATATAGTCATACAATTATATGACGTAAGTCGCGCACAAATGCTAAGAGTTCATTGGAATGTTGACGCAATTTCTTAGGCTCCGACTGAAGTCGGGTTTCTCTTGCAAAGATCTTGTAGATGGACCAGAGTTCTCTGTTCATGTTCGTAGAACTTGCACTGACCTACACTAGCCCTCTCCCTTTCTCTCCCTGCCTCCCTCTTCCCTCCGTCCCCTTCCAAGCCACCCAGGTAGCGCATTTCTTTGCACCATCGCCTCCATCGCAGTACTTCTCCGCATCGCTAATTTCCATCATCAGCATAAGCAGCACCAGTTGTTCTGGCAACTGGGAGCGTGAAAAGGTTCCCGCCTCACACAGCGAGGTTACCCTGTGTCCGCTTTCACGACATTTGCCTCAGCTGTTGAAAGAGAGGTCGCCCAGTGTAAACAGATTTCTTCTGGAAGTTCAGAGGTTTTGTGTTGGAAGCTCGACCGACTTCAAACGAAATGATACAGGATGGAAAAACGCGTTTGTTGGGATCAGGCCGTGTCAGGTCAATACGCAGTAGCACTGATGTCGAACGGTGAACTTAGGCGTTAATGGCAATTGTTTGCTGTCAATTAGAAAACAGTAAATATGTATCACTTGTTTTCTTCTCTGCACTCTCATTCCGGGTCTCCGCGGGTCTCCGCGTGGAAATATATTACGCCAAACTGGGGCCGATATTCTTCTCCGAAGGGGTCATAAAACTGATGGATCGGTGTTGAAGCGCAACAGGGCCCTTGGTCACATCCCAGCCAGCACCGAAACTGACATTAACGCATCCAAGTACACAGACACTTAGGCAGCTTCCAATTAGACCGATGCAAGCAAGGTCCTTGTGCTGTCTGAATGTCTGCAAAGTAGGTCGCCCTTGAAATCCAATGCGAGGTTGAAGATGATCATTTCGTTAGATTTTACACTTGTGTTCTGTGCTGTTTTTCGTCTCTCGTGATAGCCAGATAAGTTTATTTTATTCGCAAGCACGTATCTCTGATACTCCTTCACCAATATTTTTTGTTTCTCCTCTTCGTCCACCTCCACCCTTATATTCATCACCAGTAGCATCATTGTTATTTTCTTCTTCTTCTTCTTCGTATTTTCTTCATTTTCTTCATTTTCTTCTTTCACCTTCGTCATAATCACAATCATGAAAGTCTTCTACTTCTTTTCTTTATCTTCTTCTTCCTCTTCCTCTTCTTCTTCTTCTCCTTCTTTTTTTCTCTTCTTCTTCTTCTTCTTCTTCTTCTTCTTCTTCTTCTTCTTTCATCTTCATCATAATCACGATCGTGAAAGTCTTCTACTTCTTCTTTTTCTTTATCTTCTTCTTCTTCTTCCTCTCCTTCTTCTTCTTCTTCTTTTTCTTTTTCTTTTTCTTATTCTTCTTCTTCTTTCTTCTTGTTCTTCTTGTCCTTGTTCTTGAACTGATTCTTCTTTCTCTTTTTTTCTTCATCTTCGTCTTTTCCATCTTCCTGCTCCTCCTCCTACTCTTTTTCTTAAACTGGTTTGTCTGTTGGGAGGTTCATACATTAGATCACGCCACTCCTTCTGCCAACATCATCATTCTCAGTGTTCCTCTGGTTGTCTCCCCCTCAATTCTCCCTTCGATGACAGCTCTTAAGTGGGCGTTGCATCTCAGAACAACACACCCAGGACCAGCGCACACAAAGCGATACAGGCAAACGCTTATAAAGACACATTTACACATCCAACAACGCGGACACAGTTGCCCAATTATCCATGCACCGGTTGGCTCTGATTGGGATCTTTTTAAGCGGTGAATAAGGGTTTTATCTTAAGCAAAGATAATGGTTTCTTGATCGGAAGCATCAACACTGTTCTCAGCGGGCGACCGACCATGCAATATCAATTCCACTCCTATGCAGACGATGTCTGCCAGATAGATGCCTAAGTAAACACCGAACCACATCTGGCAAAGATGGGTTCGGGCTCTGCAGCAGTATCATATTTCGCCTGTCGGTTGTTCAAAGCGGAGTAACCACAACAAGTCAAAACACGTCGATGCTATTTCGTCTGCGAGTCTGCTGCAAAAAACTGCTCTTGGCAAAGTCTGAAGATTCGACACCCACTGCTGTGTTTTCTAAACAAGTCGACATTAAGCAGAGCGACTGGTGGGTTTTGTTTTTACTTCGCTCGCTGATTCCAGGTTCAACTGCCTGGAAAGCTTGGTATAGTTCTTCCTTCGATCAAGAAACCATTATCTTTGCTTAAGATAAAACCCTTCTTCCACTGGCAAAAGCTGCTAGGTCTCGACTTGGGTAAAACGTGAGAAAACGTGTGAAACAAAGTTTGCTTCTAGCAGAAATGTGCTCGTGCTTGTTCCGATCACATTAGGGAACAATATGTTTTGCAGATGTTGAAGAAATGTCATAGTTGCTCAGCGTAAAAATTACCCAGGGAAGCTGAAGAGACTGCAGACATAAAAAAACGGTTTATTGCAAAATTACAGTTTTTAAGTGTTAGGCAAAAGGACTTCACCTTAATTGCTCCTAATACTGACAACTATGCACTAGACTAATCTGTTCTAATGCAATAAACTCCCACCAGAATTACAATTATCTGATCAATCAAAGGAACTCATCAACACGTCACCTCTTGCAATTTCTGCACAGGTCTTTCACTCCCAACTGAACAAATCCTTTACCACAAATCCTATCCTGATTCTTCATCTTTCCTTATGTCACTTTCCAGTGCAATTTTGCCTCACTTTTGGATCTCGATCTGGAACCGAATCCTTCTTGCTTATCGATCTTGTATGCCTGAACTTCTGTGAATAAGCAGATTCCCGCAACTTAGCCTTCGTTGGGCGCTGTAGAAATCACGAGCTAACGATTACGATTAGGCCTACGAATCTGGACACTTCAAAATACCACTTATCATACTGTGCGCACAACGCGTGTATCGATGGTCGCTTCCAAAGAAAACCGCATTCTGAAATCAGAATCCATTTGACAGAAACAGTCAAGCTTCGAGAAGCCCCACAGACCGAAATACCAGACCCTAGGGTCTGCGACGAAACAATCCCGGGAACCCATTACTATTCCGGATACGACAGTCAAAGCATTCGGCTAGGGGTAAAACAAGTGAACATGCGAGTACATTAGATTCAATTAAGAGCTGATCAGATAATAAGTGACAATTGACTGAGAGTAGTGACTGAAACTGACTCAGCGCCTCTTTGAGGTTCTGATAAGGCGCTATATAAATAGAAAGACGTATACGTACATATATACTAGTGTTTCACTGCTCTTGCGGACTTAATTTGATATAGCGCTGTTGTAAGCTGGTCTTCCAGACACAGCTGCACTGTGACGCTGAGAAAATTTGGAATTTACATTACATTAGGGCCCACATAACATAACGTTGCATCATACCACATCACATTACTTACAGGTACATTAATTACACCACATCACACTATAGGAAAATGTGTACATTTACATTAATTTAATTGTTGATTTGATTATATCAAAAGTACAGTTGGATCTCGTGTTCTGGACCATTAATTACACCACATCACACTACAGAAAAACGTGCACAATTACATTTGTATTAATAAGTAAGTAAGTAAGACATTTATTAACACGCCATATGTCCATCGACTGAGCGAGGAATCGAAAGCGAGAGTAGTGACTGAAATTAATAATTTAATTACAGCATTAATTTAATTACATCGATTTTATTGAATCAAAAGTACAGTTGGATCTCATGTTCTGTGATCGATAGGTCGAAGTCACAGCGGTCGTTACACCATGTGGACCGAGGGAAGAATCGCTTCGGAAGCGATGAAAGAATTTTCGGAGGACGGTCGATCGAATGGTTTCGACAATCAGTCGCAGGGCAGCAGAGGTATCTACGATGCCTTCGTCGGTCCCAACGTCCCAGCCGGAGTAGGAACCAGCAATGTCAAGTTCATTGTCCATCCAGTTTACCACAAGGTAGCTCAGAAATGCGTTTCTTATTCGCGACAAACTTGACCTCAGCTGTTTAGACTTGTAATTGCTATTGTGACAGTTTAAGCTATATAGCATCACAAGTAGCGATCTATTTCTAGACTGCTTTACAATGTCGTTGTCGTAATCGTAAGCTCGAGATTTCTAAAGTCCCCAACGAAAGCTAAGCAGCGGGAACTAGCTCATTCACATGCGCTCAGTCAAAATAAAAACGATAAGCAGCAGGGGTTCGGTTCCAGGTCAGATCCAAGAATCAGGTACACAGACAATCAGCGCAAGTGTTACGAGTTAAGTATCAGACTCTAGGCCTAATAGCTCCAGCCTCCTTATTAATGAAATTAATGACAAAAACTCAAACAGCTGCTCAAATAGTCGGAAGTATAAATTGACTGAGTAATTATATCACTAAGTCCAATTCGTGTATAGCAACAGTCACAGAAGGAGTTTCGCTGACCGGAATTCGAAATGTCTTCTCCAGCGGATTATCTTTATTATTACTTAACTTGACATGACTGTCGATTGGTGCCTTTGGTTTTATGATAACAACTCTGAACTCATTTGAATAGAATAAAGAATAGAATTGAATAGAAGGCGCCAAGCACTAATTTAATAGGCTGAATACTCCGAAATATTTCTAGTGATTAGCGTGCTGGCTTGTCAATCGAAAGGTCTTGGGTTCAAATTCCTACCAGTGCAGAAACATGTTGCGAGATGTCTGCTCCTCTTGACCGCCTAGCGAATTCAGCTGTGAGGACTTGACCATATACTGTCATTGGGAAGATCACACAGCGAGGGAGAGGGTTGGTTACTCGTGGCCATATGCCAAGGCTAAGAAAATGAAGTCGCTTACAATTCATATTCATGGTTGCCTCTCGGAACTAGCTTAAGGGAGTGATCTTCTTTTTCGTCGTCTTCTACTTTTACTACTTTTTCTTCTTCTGCTGTTAAAAAATTGAAGACTGTCACGATTGATTGGCAGATGGCTTGGTTGACTGCTGCATTTTTTATATTTTAACAATAGAGCTGTTGATTGATCGATTGATTGATCGATTGACCTGTTGATTGATGACAGTTGTCATTCGTCGCTCGGATGATTCCGAGTCCAGACTGGTTCATCGGAGTGGACAGTATTGATCTCTGCACCGACAATGGTCAGTGGAAGTCCGAGGTGACCCTCGACCTTCATCCAATGGACGCTGGCACTGACCGAGGCTTCACCTTCACCTCACCCAAATGGCCAGAGAAGACCCCGAAGCCGATCCACATCATAACGTCCAAGTACCCCGATCACCCTGCCAGCTCTTTCTATAACCCCGCACTGGACAGCCTTCCGCCGATAGCTAAGCTTCAAGTGACCAAGATCAACTTCGATTGGGCTGAAACCACGGAGGACACGCAGGAAACCCACGATCAGGTAACAGTGCAGTACACAGACGGAAGCTAAGACACACACATATACATGTAGCGCCTTCTATTAGTACCAAGAAGGCTCTATATAAATGTTAAGTTACATTACTTGCTAGTTACTGAAAATATGAACTGAAGCAGCTAAAGACACTTTTTCAGGTGAAGTCGATTTAGGTAACTTTAGGTCTATTGAGAGGTCACACGAGGCGCTGTATAAATGCTCAGATGCTTACGTTTATGAGGAGGAAAGAATTAATGAGAGGAGGACTGAACAGGAATCTAAAGAAAAGAATGGCCAAAACATTGATATATGGATCGGAAATATGGACCATTGGAAAAGAAGACACAAGAAGACTGGAGGCTTTTGAATTATGGGTATGGCGCAGGATAGAGAAGATTAGCTTGTCAGAGCATAAAACAAACGAAGAGGTGCTTCAACAGGTGGAGGATAAAAGATTCTGATGGTTACAATAAGAAAGAGGCATAGGAAATGGATTAGACACATACTGAGAGGTGATTCCCTTCTAAGTAATATCATAAATGTAAGAATGGAAGGAAAGAAAAGAGGAGGAAGATACAGACAAATGCTACTAGACTAGATGATGGTGGACGGATACAGTAAACTGAAGGAGGAGGCCCAACAACGTCAGGAATGGAGCAACTGGACGTTCGAACCTCCCGGGGGCAGAAAACTTGAAGGAGAAGATCACATTGTAATCTGGATCAGTTCCGTCATTCCTCGCTCAGTTAGACTCTGATTAATTTAAAGATTCATTTTAATTTTTGCCTGAGGCAGAAACACCCCTCAGAAATGAAGTACTCTTGTTGAGCATCAAAGAGATTCACACACATACGTTGCTTTGTGTATCTCCAGAGGTTGGCATTAAACAACCCGGTGGCAGTCAAAGGCCACTCAACCGAAACAAGCGAGACAGAAACTGAAGAAGAATCTTCCATCAGGACAAATAACCGAAACAGAATCTCTACCGGGAGGAGACAGATGCGGAATGCAAGAACACGTGCATCAAGAAGCAACGTCGTGCCTGAACCAGGTGAATATATTTAACGAAAAGCAAAAATAAACATAGTTACTCAGATGTATGTATGTATGTTTTTCTTTGTATGTATGCATGCAGGTATGTATGTGTATAGCGTCTTTTATGTATCTCACAAAAAGTAAATCATTCTCCGAGTAACGTAAGCAAGCAAGAGATTAAGTCGCAAAAGAATATTTTGAATCTGATTCAATTGGTTCGTTACACTGTCATTCATCATCTTTCCAGCAGCGGAAGGCCCGCCGGTCGACTGTGAAGTCTCCTCCTGGAGTGACTGGAGTCCTTGCAGTAAGACGTGCGGCTTCGGTGTACGAGTACACTCACGTAGTGTCATCCGTCGCCCGAGCAACGGTGGTGTTCCTTGCCCACTTATTCGCGAGGAGCAGATGTGTGGCAGCATGCGCAACTGCGGCTGGCAATACTTCAGCCGATCCAACCGTCCACCACCACCTGCCGATTCGCAAGGCTAAGGCAAGGTACCAAAGGCCAACACAGA
Organism: Norana najaformis; assembly: GCA_964023275.1. NCBI lineage: Eukaryota > Metazoa > Annelida > Clitellata > Crassiclitellata > Hormogastridae > Norana > Norana najaformis. The sequence continues at coordinate 7,655,836 of OZ029925.1, forward strand.
GACAAGAGCCCACCTGTGAACTGAAACGCGCTAATAAACGCTACCGGCAACAATTTGGTGCGTTCTGCTGCAGACTCTATTCTGTTCCAGATCTCAAAGAGGCGACGGTGAAGCAGCCGGCGATGAGATCGTTGATATAGCGACAGAATGTTGGCGGCGAGAATTTAAACGACTGAGCTCGTTTAGACTTTTAAACAAATACACTGGTCACCCGAGTTACTATGCATTTCTTAGACAATTTATAAGCACTTCATGCTGTTGACATTGAAAATAATTGTCTTTTAATCGCCATATTGACTTAAGTCTGCATTTTTAATCTGACGGGTTTCAAGAATTACTGCCACGGGTAACAGACGAAGAATTCATGAATGCAAAAAATCGTTTGTCAGGTTAGATGTTCTCTAACAGAATAATTGAATATGAGATGATTAAGTTCAACAACACGCAAGAACTTTAAAAATTAGACTCGAACTGTCACGACACTTGATTTGTTTGTAGGTTTCAGATTTGATGAATTCCGTCAGTACGAATGTTAGAACTAGAAACATTTGGATGGTCGTGTCCAGAAATTTGATGGTGGCTATTGAATATCACGTGTAGACGGTTGGCCATGAGGACTTTACAGGGCATTACTCGATGCATTTTGCTACTTGATTTTTGCTGTGTATCTATTATGGCTTGTTGTTTATTGAAGAATACATCTGATTCCCTAATATTTGTCTCTGAATTTGTGTTGCAGTTTTAAATAGCAATGCAGCTAGAGCTTAGAATGTGGATAGGAATGTGGTGGAATCGAAGAGTTTCACCGCCCAACTATAATCCATCTAATCTGATCTAATCCAATTCAATTTAATCTAATCTGAATCCAATCTAATCTAGTATAATCTTGGAACTTCTATAGCGCCGCTATAATAACACAGTACAAGCGTCAATCGACGGCGCTCCAGAAAAGATCCACAATCTGATCAATTCCAAGGTGCAATCGGATGGGACTGAAAGGCAGCTTAGGGAGGATAAGTACGCCGAAATAACAAGTCTTGAGTCGATAACGTAACTAATTGTAATTGTAAGTTGAGATTAATAACCCCCAATTAGAGGATAAACTCAACAGAGGTGCTTCCAACCCGAAAAAGTAAAATCACTGTTTAACAGTACAGTCTTCAGGCGCCTGCGGAACACTGAGAGGGGGAGAGAAAGGAGCTCAAGTCGCAATTCTCGTGGGAGACGATCCCAGCAAGTGGGACCAACGTAGGCAAAGCTTGACAGAACGAACTGAGCTGGGCAGTGGATTCAGCGTTGACAGAGGCTCACGGTGCCAGAACTGACTGTAACGGACCAACCAGTGCCAATATAATTGACTCCCAAACCGGAAGTCCGAAGTCAAGAGCAGTGAAACTGAACATACATTACATTAGCCTATATTACATTACATCTGCCCGAGATATGTCTCATTCTCGGTGCAAATTAGTTTTCATTGAAGCTGACCAACTGGGCTTCGAAGCTGATTCAATTTCGGTCATTCTTATACCTAGCATATCGAAGCTTCCCGAATATCTGCTTAACTGCACAAGGGGCAACAGACTGGTACAAGAGATCACTCCTATAGCAAATCGAGTCAGTCATGCGTGACGCAATCAACAGAGTGTACCCTTGGAATCGAGAACTATATCCCATTGCACACCAGTCCCAGCGTCTGAAGAAATTTCTTGAACCGTTTTCTTCGTTGCTTTACCTACAGAAAGACACACCCATGTTTCCAGTATCCACTCGTTTATCAGCCACTTTGGTACATCACGAACCAAGACGATAAAATTGTCTCTTCGTCTTAAAACGTATAGCAAGAACGGCCAAATATAAGCTTACTTGTTACTTTCATCGCTTGCGTTAAACAACGGGTGATATTAGATCCACAGAAGCAACGGCAGATTCGGGCAGAGGTATAACGGAAGTAATCGTAATCGTAAACTCAAGATTTCAACGAAACTAAGTCGCGGGAACCAGCTCATTCACAGGCATTCAGCCAAAAACAAAACAGATATACAGGAAAGGTCAGTATCGGTTCTAGGTCAAGGTCCAAGAGGCAGGCAGGCAGGCAGGCAGGCAGGCAGGCAGGCAGGCAGGCAGGCAGGCAGGCAGGCAGGCAGGCAGGCACGCAGGCGGCTACGGTGGACGATATTTAGAACTGGAGCGATGAGGAAGAGTTAAGATAGGACCTGTAGGAGTGTTTTCAGTCTTTAGTGAAAGACCTGCAGAGATTGCAAGAAGTGCAGTGTTGGTGAGTTCGTAGTATAGGCCTGAAGTCTGAACCCGATCGACTTGCTATAAGAAAATTGATAAGTATGTACGTACAGCCTATGTATCTATGCATGCATAAAGAGGCTGAATATAGCGCCTTTTAAGTTCCTCACAAAGGCGCTACCTATATACTCTAGCCTAAATGGTGTTAAATGTCATTTAAGAACACAAATTTCATCATTTAGCGAACAGTGTTCAGATAACTAAAAACGTCACCTGTGGTGAACTCGCAGTGCCCGTGTTTCTAGTAAGCCTACAGAAGTAAGAGTTTCCATGAGCAAAGACGTTTATTTCGCCTGCAATGAAGTTTTTCCTACAAACAATACAGAATAGTAACCGCACGTGCAGGCATATCTTCACCAAACTGGAGATACGAATCACGATACAGAAATTCAACACAGCGCAACATGTTACCTACGTCACCTTCACAGAAATTTGCTATAATAAACGCGTAGTGCAAAAAGCAGTGTTTTATTCACACACACAGAATTCATGTGAAACCTACGTGTCTTCCAATCAACCGTACTTGAATGTAACTGGATTACATCAATTTGCATATCTACACCTTGATAAAACTTACAACAAAATTACTATAACTTGCAAACAAGCTGTACATTACCAGGCTTTAAACTCATTCAGTCTGATATAAATTTTACCCAGTAACAATATGCCTGTCATAATAGCTTGTGAGAGTTTCAATACCCTTAAGGTTTGAGAACGTAAACAGTTTAACCAGCTATAGAACAGTTAAGTAAATGCAATATACGTGTGTTAGACAATTGCAAGGTATACACTGTTTGCACCTGTAAGACAGGTGCAACAGGCTAATGGAAATCAAAAATCTCTCTTAATAGAATGCAAACGATTTAGTGGAAATTATTCATTAGAAATGCTGTATTATTTATAAGGATCGTTCATCAAGGACGTCCGAAAATGGGATGGGTTATGCCCAATGCGGATGTCCCCATCCATACTTAGTAGACCAACATTCTGTCATTATCTGGGCCCTGGAATACCAACGTCCTTTGTGAACGACCCCATAGGATTATGGGTCACAAACCCTTGCTAGTATGAAAGGTCTATCCATTAACGAAGAAAGGAGACCTGCGTGCTTGTAATAAGCCTAAACAGCTGCAAGCTCCTCTGTAAAGTTGAAATGGGCTTCACCCAGCACGATGACAGCGACTGTAAGCGGACTATGGAAGTTGCAAGCTTCAAGGTTAGATAAAAACGGTTTCCTAGTACAGTTACAAACTTCTGGGTTAAATAAATGCGCATGCCTTTTTACACGTTTTAGATATCAGTAAAACAGTCGTAAAGTCCTGGTTAAGATTTACCCATAGAGACAGTCATGTTTCCAACATCCGAAATGATCAACCATATATAGACACAGGACCGTATTTAAAAGGGGTTAACGGTTTCACGCCCCATGCGCCCCAATATACTTAGCAGTTATACCCTCACGGGCACGAGAATACAAAAAAATTGTCAAGTAAACATGGAACAGCAGGGGAAGTAGAAAAAAGGCCACCAATGAAAGGAAAATTTTAAAAAATTCCGTCATCTAAAAACCGGGAATTAAAAGAGGTTATCACAAATTTTGTTGCTTATAAAAGTCATCAAGGTAAAATTTACAAAACCCCCTCTGAATTTTTCTGCATAAAGTTCTGCACAGACAGACCTACAACTTAATATAAAGATCAAAGAAAATGGTTAAAACAAGCAAAACAAATTAAAAAGGAATTATATATAACAGATTTGAAAATAAAAATAAACACAGACAATTTCAAAACCCTTTGCATATGGCTACAAAGCTAATGAAAATTTAATGTTTGAACAATGCACCAACATCTGACACTCAAACACAGAGGCACAACCGGAGTCATATACAGCTACAAATTAGGCTCTTCATAAGAAAAATGGTGTCAAAGTCAATAAATAATCATTTTCTCAGTCAGTAAAACTTTTAAATAGTCTTGTAGATATTTATTATTTTAACTGACTTTAAGGACATTTTCAATCTAAACTGGTTTCGAATTTAAACGTATGAATGCAGAGAAAGGTGTTAAGCGAAAACCAGTAAGGCGCTTCCGTTTCTTTAAAACTTTCTTTGAACCGTAAAAGGCATGCCTAGAACAGAAACAATCTTTCAGCATAGAAGGAAATTAAGCGATTAAGAAAAATCCGTTTACAAGTTCAAAAGAATTACTAATTTCAAAGCCAGCAATCAGCTTTGTGAAACAAAACAATTATTGGTAAAATAACAGCTTAATTATCACATTGAGCATTACTACAGAACATACAAAGCCATCCACGCCTACCGCAGTAAAACACTTCATAACAAATAAAACTGTGCAGCTGCTAATCACACGATCTGTTCTAAGTTCTTCAGTACAACGAAAACATTCGATAAAAGGAAAAAAGCAACAGGCAGTCAGTTAAACTTCCCATGCAGAGGCATCGGGCAAGAATAAACCTTGGGGTTGAAATTATTTTTCCAGCGTTACTTATAGTTAATTATCTATAAACTTAATATAGACCCTTTCAACTACCTCAAAAAAGCACTTCCTATGCTAGCCTAAATGACGTTCACGTTCGTTAAGAACAAAAGGTTCGCCAGCAAGCGAACTATGCTCTGAGAACTAGAAGTCAAACTAGCAGGCTACCACACACATGCAGAGCTTCTGACAGATTCCCATCTAAAGTTGACATTTGACACCAGGTGTTGTAAGCATAGAACCAAATTCCTATGAAAACTAATTAGAAGAAAAATGAAAATAAGAAACAGCGTGATACACATGTAAATATAAGAAACACAATGATTTTCACTTGTATTTACCAAAAACCAAATAATTTAATTTCAAAATTGTAAATATGATTTATAAGCATGAAGCATAAAACTCGTTTCTGCAATTAAAAAATTTTATCAGCTGATCAGCTGAAAACAAGAATGGCTGTCAAATCCATGTGTGACTGCAAGTGTACCTATTGAAGGTTTGTGCTTTTATACTACTATGAGAGATATATCCAAATGCTAAAGCATTACGCCTTTATAAAACTACATTTACCAAGTCTTACAGTGCCATGCTTTTAATTAAATATATCCACATGCTAAACCATTCTGCTTCATAATGCTCAAAACATCAACATGTTAAACCATTCTGCTTCATAGTGCTTAATACATCCATTTGTTAAACCATTCTGCTTCATAATGCTCAATACATCCACTAGTTAAACATTCTGCTTCATAATGCTCAAAACATCCACTTATTAAACCATTCTGCTTCACAATGCTGAATACATCCACAAGTTAAACCATTCTGCTTCATAATGCTCAATACATCCACTTGCTAAACCATTCTGCCTCATAATGCTGAATACATCCACTTGCTAAACCACTCTGCCTCATAATGCTGAATACATCCACATGTTAAACCATTCTGCTTCATAATGCTCAATACATCCACAAGTTAAACCATTCTGCTTCACAATGCTCAATACATCCACTTGCTAAACCATTCTGCCTCATAATGCTCAATACATCCACTTGCTAAACCACTCTGCCTCATAATGCTGAATACATCCACATGTTAAACCATTCTGCCTCATAATGCTCAATACATACACACGTTAAGCCATTATGCTTCATAATGCTCAATAAACCCACCAGTTAAAAAACGGTGCTTTCTTAGTAATCGATAAATCCACATGTTAAAGCAGTCTGCTTTCATAGTACTTGGCAGACCCACATGTTTAAATCACTATGCACAATTTAGAGCAGAACATGTTGGCCCACATCTGCCACCATATATGTTCATGCAGCACAGATCAGAGACAATTTCTAACAACTGTTGCTAATGGCTGACCTTCTGTAAAGGATAAATCAGTTGTTGTGAAGCCGAAAAGAACACAATGTTGCACAACTGTTTTAAATTATAGCTTAAGGTCTCACCTGATGCTAAATTCAAATCACGTGCAGCAAATTTACAATTCAATCATACCATATCGCCACAAGAATAGCATCAATACCCCTTCTTTGGCCTAGGCTGTGTTACTGCACTCTGCAGATTGTATCCTTCTGCTTCTGTCATTATTCTTCAAATGCGTTAGATCGCCTTCGTCAGCTTCACCGGCTTCATGATGAATGCTGTATTAAGTTTAAGATTGCACGTTTGACCTTTTAAAGCCAAGAAAACCTGCCTTCTGTCGTACCTTATTACGTTGGCTAACACCATATCGCCCTCCTAGACTGTTGCATTATTCTGATACTTGCTTGTTGCTAGAACCAAGGGTCAGGACAAAGGTAGCATCACATGCTTTCAGTATTTCCTCGTAGTTAGAATTGTCAACCAAAAAAGGCCCGACTTGCCAACTCGCTTTCATCATTTAAATCACGTGTCAAGACTCACTGTTTTTACTCTGGCTTTTGCATGACTCCATCTTGGCCCCTTAGCGAACACGCATCCGTGTCTCAGCTTCAGATTTACTGACCTTGCGTGCATTATAAGTGCTTTTAATAAACAAATAATAAAATAGATAATAATAATAAATAATAATAATAATAAAGAAATAAATAAAAAATAATTGTAAATTTATATAGATCCACTTCAATAGAAACTTGTTACATGCATCCCGACCTGACACCATAAAACCATGATCGAACAGAATATTTTTCATGCGATTATGAAAAAGAGCCAGAGAAAAGCCAAGTAGTTCATGTAGTAGGTCGCTAGGCAACTTGTTCCAGAAAGACGGATCGATTACAGCAAAACTTCTATGCTGGACCATGGAAGTCTGGGCTGACGGGACAAGTCACCTTGCATAGTACAGCAAAGAAATCTGCGACCAGATTAATTATTATTATTATTATTGCAACAAGTACTAATCCTACATTTTCTTCTACTACATGCACAACATGCTTTCATTACACAAAACAGGCTTACAACATCATCTTACTGCAGCACTTCATAGAACTGTAGGTAAAATATTCTCAGATTCAAAATTTATGCTCTTACAATACTGGATACATGCATTTCAAATTATGCAAATACATTACAATTCCACGACATTAGAAAAATCCACATCCTACAGCAGTGTGGTTTCTTTTCTAACACCAGACAAATTAGGTCGACACATTATGCTTTTGTAATACCACACATACAAGAATTTCTGTAACACAAATTTTCTACTACAGCCAGAGATCAAATTTTGACCTGATAAAAATACGACTAAGTTCCTGGAATACACAAAAAAGAAATTTCTACTACACAAGGCATATCTTAAAATTTCAAAAATATATTAGGCATCTAGTGATCTAAACATGTAGTGGGCATAGTTTTATAGCATATAAATCACGGTTAATACTCGACTTGTTTTTCCGTTAATTTTCTTCTGCCACAACACAATTCTTAAGGCATCACAGCTGCACGTAAAGGACTTGCTTAGAGTCTTAGCTTGCAAATGTACACAGTCAGTTAAGGCTTGAAGTGGACACTGGATACTTTACACTACAGCTGAGAACTTAAACGATCAGTTACTGTATTACAGATATTGTTAGTTGCATCACGTTACATAGACTTCAACAGGCAGCACTGTACATTACGCAAAACACTTGTGCATTACACACAGATGCAGTCACAGAGTGCAAAGCCTAGGTCATCAGTACATTTCGTAAACGACTTCAGAATGAAACGCTTACAAAGAACTTACAGAAACGCCGAACAAACAGCATAGATTTGCAAAACTTAGTTTATTTGAAAAGCACAGTTAAGAACAGAGCAGACCAATCACCACGAATAATGGTTTCGCTAACTCTGGAGGCTCAATTGCCAAGGCATCAATGGTTAGGATTCATGCAAACTAAGCCACATCTTGATTACAAGTAAAGTGTAGCTGCTGTTCCAGCCTCTGGAACAAACTCCTGCCAGAACGATGGCATGCAATCTGCAGCTCACCAACTTTCCAACTCTTGCAATTTCTCTGCAGGCCTATGCTTCACACTGAAAGTTGGTCCAATCCTGCTAACTCCTCGTCTCCGTATCTTTCAAGCTATTCTAATTCCAAATAATATCCACCGTGGTAGTCCGTCTGTCCACCTGCATAACCTTTGAATCTTGACCAGAACTGAACCTGACCTCACGTGCCTCACCAATTTCATTTAGGTGAGCACCTTTGATTCTGGTTCCCATGACTTTTTTTGGTGCAGCAGAAACACGAAGATTACAACTACAACATAAGTCAGCATCAGAAAATAAATAATCCTATTTTCAACTCATTCCAACGAGGATTATAGCTTTAATAAATGACATCCTTTCAAATCATGTGACCCTCTAAGAGAAAGAGAGAGAGAGGAGAGAGAGACAGAGAAAGAGAGATAGAGAGACAGACAGACAGACAGAGACAGAAAGAGGGGCATTTGAGGCAGCTGGAAAGCAAAACAGACATTGAAATATTTGGTAAAATTGGGAAACATTTCCATAGTTCATTCCTAGAACAAAATCATTAAGTTTGGTAAATAATTTAACGTTTTACCCTTTCAGTAACACAACCTATGACTGTGATAATTGGTTCATAGTTAAAATTAATCATATGAATAAGGAATCAGCAATTACGAGAAATGGTTTACAGTAACCAGTAACACACAATGTGCAAAATAACTAGTAATTCTGAATAATGCTTTACATTAACAGTTAATCCTTCATATAAAGAAACAAGTAATTCTGATAAATGGTTTGCAGTGAAATTAACCCTCTGAACAAAGATACTGATAAACAATTTACAGGAAAAATCAACGCTATGTATAAATGGTAAATGATTGTGGTAAATGGTTTAACAGTTAACCCTCTGAATAAAACAACCGGTAATGCCTCATTTCAACAATCACAAAGAATGCTGTTTACCCTTTCATGAACTCTGTTTATCTCATACGCTTATCTCATAAACCGAATAAACCCCTTTTCACAAACACAACAGTTTACAAACTGTACCTCATACCTCAAGTTCTAATTTCATTTTTACTTGCTTTCTTTACACACTTTTAGTATTTTTTCAACACTCATGAAAATAGATTGAGACACACTGGAAAATCATTATGACAGACTTTTGAAGCCACATCAAGAACCGCCTTAAAACGCCTTTGCATACAGGTACAGAATGATAGCTTATTACGAGGCTGTGTTATAATGAGATCATCATCATCATCATCATCATCATCATCAGTGCACCTCTCTTTGAAGCATTGCCGCTTCCACAATTCTCTGCCAACCGTCATGGTCCTGAGCTCACCTCTAGGATGTATGCAGCCCAAAAGTTCAGGGGCCAAAGATCTGCTTTGACTGCCCAGGTCCAAGTGTGTCTTGGTCATCCAACCGACCTCTTCCAGGTCTTATGATGGCCAAAAATCAAGACTTGGAGAGCCCTAGCATGCATGATCCCGTATACAACGAGATAATTTTCTAACGCTGAACTAAATTTGGAATCCGTGGTCCCAAACTATTCATATTAGAATCTGTGTGATAACAAAGTGTGTTATAAGGAGTCTCCAGTGTATAACATAATTAGATATTTACATAGCACCAGTAGAAGTAGAAACTTAACAGCAATACACCTAAATTTACAACCATAAAGTACAATCATGCAATGATGCAATCACGCCATCCACGGACATTTTCTACTGTGTTGTATTGTACAATACCGTGTTGTAACCACACTTCCACAACACATCTTAGAAAAGTCTCACCTGACATTGCAGCTGTTGCTAGAATTAAAGGACGATCAAGCAGCCGTTGCTAGAATCAAAAGATGATCATGCAGTTGTTAGAATAAAAAGCTGATCATGCAACTGTAGCTAGAATTGAAGGCCACACAGGGCAGTTTGAAGAGAAGAAACGATAAGATTGTCCAGCATGGTGGAGAAACCAGATCAGTGGCAAAGGCATAAGGACACTTGGGTACTTAACGATGACTGCTTCGTTTCTTAGCCTCAGTGCATGACGGCAGAGGAACAGTCCTGTCCTTTGCCATCTGATCTTCTCAGTTCAAACTTAATGTATTCAATTCATAGTTGAATTCGCCACGGGGTGCATGTGCAACAGAAATCTTGAAGCATCTTTCAGTCCTGGCAGGGTTTTGAACCCCTGATCTCTTGTTTGGCAGTCCAGCAAGCTAGACTACTGTGCAATCTAAATGTTATCTGAGATAATTTAGATTTTGCATTAAAGGCATCAACGCTCCGAAAATCAGAAACTTGTGTGAAAAGCTAAGAAGCATAAAGCTTTATGTGCATCTATAAAGAGCTCCGACGAAAAAAAAATGCAAACGCTAAAGTCATCGCTAGCAATACACAATAACATTTACACCTCAGTATATGTACATAAATTATTAAAACAATAACAGTAATAACAACAACAATAGCAATAATATTAACAACATCAATAGTAATTATAATAACAATAATAAAACCAACAATAATAATAATCATGAACTGTATAATAATAGCAATACTATTAACAACAAACTGTCACATCAGAAATTATTTGCCAATATTCACCTATGAATGAAGAGTATTGAGACCATAACTACAACATTACCTTCACAGGATTTTCTTAGACACTCCCGACATTAAAGCCTGATTTTCCAGAAATTTTTCCTAACATTATGATCATGAAGAGGACAGTGCCAACGATAACGACTAAGACAACAATGACAGAAATAACAGTAAAAATGTTTGCAAATCACTAAAATCCATTGTATCAAATTCAAAAAGCACAACATTTCTGTCTGGTCACGCTTCTGACTTTTTTTGTTGAGCACCTTTAATCTTCTGGGTCTAAACTACTGATTGCACAAATTATGGAAAATAATTCCATAGCACTTTAGAATTATGCACCATGACAGCTACCAGATAGCCAGTAGCACCTAACAGCTCAAGAAATACCAATCAGTAACACATGAGCAGAACAAAAGTAACAAAAAACCAAAATATTTCTTCCAAACAATTAGTCATCCAACTACTAATGAGCAAGGAAAGTAATTAAACATCAAAGCATGATTAGCACAAACGAAAGCCTACAACAGAACCCTAAGAAAAACCTAGGAAAAAAGTCAAACACTGGAATGATTAAATTCTGGGCAAAGAACAGGGTAAAACCAACAAAAAACAGTCGAATTCTGCAACGCCAAAACAATCACCAGACGAACACATTACGCAGAGCAAAGCACCACATCCAAAGCGCGAAACAATAGTTCAAACTAAAATAATCACAATGCTGATAACAAAACAATTCTTCATTAGATTCAGAATAACATATATACCGCCAGTTCAGCCACAGATAACCAGAGTTATGAATGAATTGACCTGGCATGCCTCTGATCGAATCAGAAGCACATTGCTAAGTACAGATAATTCTTTAATTAATAATAGTAATAACAACAATAAAAATAGTCATAATAGTCATAATAATAAACTAATTAAGTCAGGATTTATCATGACTTGATTACGGTACTTTAAATTTTATCATTAGGTATATCTAAAAAACAATATTTTAGTCATTTATGTTCTCCATCCTTACTAATTTAGCTATGCTTACTTTAGAATCTAACAATTTTAAATATCTTACAAGACAAAATTTAAATGTTTAAGTCTTAAAACTTCAAGCTGCCAAAATGTTTGGGCTCAGTATCCACATATTTTCCAGACAGCTACCAGGCAATTATCAGACTTAATTTCCCACTTTTAATCCTATGCTCACATCTAATTATAAAATTTGTCACAAACCAAATAGCAAAAAAATCAGATTCAGTTGGCCATTTCTAATCTAGCTTCCCCTCAGCACTTACTGAAGTGCATTACGATGCGCTTGTTCTAAGTGCTGAAAAATCATGGCAAGCTGCACATTAACTTTGACTCAAATATCAATCGCATGCACTTAGCAAACCACACAACCAAGTGCATGTTCTAAGCGCCAAAAATTACAACAAGCTGCATTTTAACCTTGACTCAAATATCAATGGCTTCCACTTAAGACAGGCAATTCAAAAAGCTCAGTAATGCTAAAATGTTGCATAATCGCAACACTACCAATACTGTACATCATATACCAAAACAAACGTTACAAACTTAACAATATACAAAAATCAATCACAACTTGCATCTTCTGTAAAACCGCAGGCACTAGGAACATCCATACCATAAATCTTCGAATGTAAAGCATCGACATGTTTAATACGCACTTCAACTTTATATAATTTCAAAAACAGGTTGAAACATTAAAGAACGCAGCTCCATTGATTAGCGTAAATCGCAAATGCCTAAGTTTTGAATCACTAGAACAGCTTAAGAAGAATTACGCAATACACCCGAAGATTTATGCTAATGCCAACAGACCAGTTACTCTAGTTTACAAAATCTACAGTCAAATAAACATTGTTTACAGCATTGGTCAGCGTTACATTTTGGTTATGATTCGAACATTCCATGCCTTTCATGCACTTCAACTTCCACAGGTGATGAGATACTGTCACAAGTAGTCACGATCTACAGTTTATTCGGCTACTATGGATTCTCTATGTTTCACAGTAATGCGAATTCTGATACAAAGTGGTTGGGGATACAGGTCCCAAATTTAAATTCAGCTCTAGAGCATGACCTTAATTTAATGCAACCTTATCATAACTCAACAGGAATCCAAAAGGCAGCATTAGAAGAAGGTCTCGGTGTATGTACTGTGTGCTGCTCAGTATAGCAGCTCCATCAACCGATGACTGCATTTGAGATGATTCCTAAGTATCTTTTCGTGAATTCAGCAAAAACCAAGAAGCAACAGAACGGAAATACAATATCATGAATGTTCTGCAATTGCCTGCTTGAGGCTGAAACAAGAACTTCAATAAACATCTAACGATCAACGTAAGTAAATCAGTGCTCAGTAAGAAAGTAGATTTGTTAAAATTCTAACTATTCCAGATGGCAGGAGTGTGAAAGTTGTCCAAAGGTGTACCCCTCCCCATACTAATAATTATTTTTCAGAGCTTTAAAAAGTAGTGTGAGTCACCTTTGCAAAACAATGAGGTCTGAACCCAAACAAAACCCTTCAGTGGTCTCTGCTTTCTGTTATTTGTGGAAACACCTCCACTTGAAGCGAAATCATCCGGTTTCGATGATGCTCCATTCCATCCTTCAGAAGAAATCCTAATCACGGTGGATGAAGAGAAACGCTAATCAAGGTGGAGGTTTAGCACTTCCTTCATCAACGGCTGAATAAAGTCAGGGTCGACGTTTAGCAGCACCTGGGAGTGGCCCTCGTTGAGGTTTCGCAAGTCAGTCAGCTTCATAAGAAGCTTCGGAAAAATGTTGCGCGCCACGACGAGCGGATGCCTCGACATAAGAAACTTCCGGAGCAGCAGCGAGTATCGCTCCTGGTGCCGTGCGACAACATCTTTCTCGGTCAGACCGAGCCGGTCGGGCGAGAAGAGCGAGATCACCAGCAGCAAGATCAACGACGTCTCCTCCGCCTGAAGATCGATGGCGATCGACCGGATGAACTTCATGTGCTCATCAAAGAGACCAGTTCCAATTTCCGCATGGCGCAGCTGTTCAATGTTCATCGCCTTCGTCTCCACTTGATCCACGGGATCAAGGAAATGCTGTTTGTCCTTGTCGAATGTTATAACGGAACGAATGATCAGAAGTTCAATGCTGCCGCCCTTCAGCAAACAAATCTGATCAGATTGTGACAAGCTCTTGAAGGCTGCAATCTACAACCAAAGATAAAACACAGCAAAACTTGAACATGCAATGAAACAAAGTACTCTGATGTTAAGTAATGTAACAGCAATCATAATCACTAATTTATATAGTGCCGCTTCAAGAGAAACTCATCAGAGGTAGGTGCCTCGACATGAAAAAACTTATAATAGTACGTTTTTCATACTGAATTACAGCAGCAGCAGCATGATAAAAATTCTATAATATTATTCTATAATGCAGCGTGATTTATTGTCATTTAAAGTGGAAAACCAAGAAAAACTTAGCAAAACTAAAACATATCATGCAACATAATGCAGTGTAGTGCGATGTAATGTAATGTATTGTGATTAAATGTCAATTAAGGTGGACAGTTATTTACAGTCATAGAAAAACTCAGCAAACTAAAGCATAATGCAATGTAATGTTAGGTGATTTAACATCATGCAATGTACCCCTGAAACTTTATGTAAAATGGCAATCTAAAATCAAAGAAAAACTTAGCAAAACTGGAACATAACGTGAAGCAAAAGTGATTTAACATGATCTCATTTGATGTCAAAAAACATGACTTATCATAATCCGAATCCAGTACCCAGATTTTGTGATAGCCGTCAAATTTCCATATGACTTCTTTGCCATCAACAAACAAAACTGATTACGAAATCAATTAAAGAATTTAATTTTAAATTTAAAATTTTACCATAAACGTTGATAATTCATCATTTTAAACTGAACTGATGTTACACATGCAAACTTATTAAATAAGCAAGCAAGTTAACATGTCATGTCCATCGGCTGAGTGCTGAATCATAGCAGCACTAAGTGGGACCTTGGTCCCTTCTGGGTCTGCAAGTATCGCAGAAATATTTTGTGTACTGCATTTTATTATGCTGAAATTTGGGAACAATACATAAATAAATAAAATATCAATGAACTGATATTTTATTTTATTTCTGATATTTTTTTTAATAAAATAAGATGAATTTCACAAAGAATTATGTTCAGCAGTCAACCTGTTTCACCATAGCAATGACGCGTCGTATGCTAAGCTCTGCTATGTTTATGAGATCCAAGAAGCTCGCGTGGTCTCGTGACACGTGTTTGTCAATGTTCACTTGGAGAGAGTTATGATAAGCGACCAACAGTTCCTCTATGTCGGCTGATTCCGCACTCGTCAGGGCCACCGTCTGAGACGACACCTCATCCACCTTCATCACCAGAACCTGCTTTTCCATGTCCCGCAGCAACCTGGAAATAACAACGATGAATCACGTCTGTAAGGAGCAGCCTATCCAAAAATCGATGAATAAATGACCTGACATATGCAACAAACTGACAGACATATCTGGGCTGTTATACTAGCAACATTTCGATCTATTTTGGTAGAAATTTACAGTTTTTAATTACTTCTTTTGTTGTCTTAATTTTTACCCTTCTATTTAGGATTGTAGGGTGAGTTTAGGGTGAGTGTTTGGAGTGCCATCTCAAAAGGACTCATTGCATGATGGTAAGGTAATCAGAGCTAGTGGATCAGATGTCTTGAATTACCTTTGTATCTTGGTAGGGATTTAAACCCCAACCTTGGGCTTGGTAGTCTAGCAAGCTAACCACTATAACACAGCTCCACTATATTCGGTCAAGACTACACAATATTGATAAACAATGACATGGTACAGCATGGCAGTCTTCAGGGAACAGAAGCTGGCAATGATGTAAGTTCATCTGGGAAAATCAGCTTTCCCACCTCAGTTATCTGGAAAACTAGCTGCATGCAGGGCAGAACATGCATGTAAGATATTCAACTTGCTGACTGCCCACTTTCTGGCATACAATATATGAAAAGATAATACAAGGTTTATATATACATGTATATATATATATATTGTTAAGTGTTGGGGTTCGTAGCTCGTTGTCCTTCAGGGTATGGACCAGCAAACAATGTAACACTGTTTAAAATTCTCCTTTTCTCCGAAGACATCAGACCATTTGCATTTTAAGACATCAACGTTTCAACATCAGTTCGTCAAGTAGAGAGAAGAACGAAGAACGAATCAACCATGAAGAAGAACCCTCCTACTGTTTAAGCTCTCTCTTATATACTATTTTCCACGCTTAGTGAGGCACCACTCCTTCAGACGCTCCCAACTATCGAAACATCTATTATCTCACAGATGTTACAAGGACACTGTCTCCACCAACACACCTACTCCCTCAGATCACACGTGAACTTGTAACAATATGTATATATATATATATATATATATATATATATATATATATATATATATATACAGTATGCATACATATAATATATATATACACATACCACAAACTGGCATATTATACACTGGTAACTGGTTACAACATGCTTCATTATTACACAAACTCCAATATAACACAGTCGGGCACATGGATCACAAAAAATTAAACTGACCTGTAGAAAATAAACTCGTTAAAGCATGACCTTGTCATGAGGCGGCTCTTGACATGGCTCCCAAAGACAGCATTATAATGAGCTTCTGGTGTATCTGGCTATTTATATAGCTCCTTTAAATGACCTCTCAAAGATGCTTAAACATTGATAATCATCTTCCTGATTCAGAGCAATAGTTCAACCTGGTACGCTAACGTGTATTTATTATTATTTATTATTTGACTCTTGTGCGTGCTGACATTTGACATTGTAAACCACCCTTAAAGTAGCTTGCTACCGACAATGCCGTATAAACTGTCGTGATTTTACAATTACAGTGATAATGTGTGTCCCTTTTCCATACCACATGCATGAAGATATGATCTCCATTGTTTCCAGTTATTTGTCAAAGCTATTGGTTCTCTGGTGTTTAGCCCAAGTCCCGCTAAGTTTGCTTATATTGTCTACCCAGCAGTCTCTGTACCTAAGAAACAGTTTCGCTTATATTGTACAACCAGCAGTGTGTGTATCTATAAAATAATTATGGGGACATGCAGTCCCTTTTGAATTTTCCCTCTGACACATGTAACGTGATCAAACGTTGTGTATCCATATACAAGAATTTCCGTTAGTGATCAAATAGGTTTTTTCAGATTCGTGTCAGTTCAGTTAGACTAGATCTGATATATTTACCGATTTTCCTCAATCTTTTTCTTCTTTTGGATCTTCTCCTCTTCCGTCATTATGTACTCGCGTTTCATTCCGATTTCAAAGCATTTCTTCAGTCGGCAGTGTTTGCAGAAGCGTCGATTTGTTAGATCCATGCGACAATTCTCATCGTAAGGACATTTGAAAAATTGCTGCAAGGAAATAACTGATCTTTAACACCATTTAGGCAAGTGAGAAGTGCTTCTGAAAAACTCTACAGAAGTCCAGATAAACATATACAGAACTTCTGTGACATAAGGATCACCTGCAAATATCATCCTACTTTAAAAATTTGGTAATTCATAACCTGATAATCTAGACTGTGCCTTTTAAGAACCCATCAAATGCTACGCTTCTTTGCATATCACAAGTGCACAGAAGAAGCTTAACAACTGCTTTATATCCGCAAACTTGAAAATTGCTAGAAACATTTTGTAATTAAACATAGCAAAAATGAAATACCTATATAACAAGAATAATAATGACAATTTATGTAGCGCCGTTGTACACCCGAGGCAGAATAAAAGGCCGCTGTACATGAGAAGTCACAGGATTCAGGCATCATACTTAAAATTTTCAATCACTGTTACATTTTTCAACCATTGCACTGTTTTCCCTGGATTGGCATCATCAATGAGATGTTTCGTGATAATATTGGAGCACATCTTTACCTTAGATTACATGACATCACATTGCATCACATTACATTACAGCAAGTGCGTTGTATGATCTTAACTTCTTCCTGAATACAAATTCCAATTTGGCCGTATTAGGAATCTCAGAACTTCAGAAGCAACTTGTAATTTGGCAGCATGGCAATGTACATCTTGCAAACAAGGTGCTGGATATCTGTGATGACCACAACACACCTTATCTTCACAGCTTAGAAATCTTAACAAAGGAGCCTCATTTTTCTTCATTTAAACAGAAGTGTAATTAAAATATGGCTATAAAACGTTGATTGTTGAAACCAAACGTACCTCATCTTTACCACGATCAATAAATAATGCCTAGATGGGTGGGTGTAAATTTAACTCCGATCTTGAATGGTAACTTTGCATTCAATTTCAAATTAAAGGTCAAGTATGTATGCTCAACATAAATATCAATGTAAGTATCTATCTGGACATGCACATATCTTTTTCTAAAAGCCTCTTACAAGCACTACATGTAAGGCCGGCTAAGCGATCTGAAAAGGTGCAACTCACGCTGAAATGAATCTTAAATGTTTCAAGCAGAAGAGTGGAACAAATAGTCACAGTAACAAGCTCATTATGGCTTTATAAACATTACCAGTAACCTAATAATTACAGTAAACCTTAATACATATTCAACTTACATTGATACATGTACGGTAATAAAAACTAACTCACTAAATAATATCTGTAATAATAAGAATAGAATGAGTTCCAGGTTATCATAACATTAGTAGTAAAAAACACATATCAAATAGTAAATAACGCAATAAATAGTATTACTAACCAACAAATAAATAGTAGTAAAATAATAATAACAACCACATAAGTAATAGTAATAATCAAATAACTATTCAAGACACCATAATAAGTAATCGTAAAGTAACTCAATAATAATAATAATAAGCAACAATATAATTCACTAAGTAGTAATAATGCATGTAGGCATGCAACAAAGCAATATAGTACCTACCTCAGAAAAGCAAAAACATGGCTATAAATTTTAGAGATTTATACCTCAGGCCAATAGAGTCCATGCATGAGGACCTTAAACGGTGTGGCGCGGATTCAAATGGGCAGTGGTGGTGAAGGATCTCACCTGATAAATTTATTGCAAAATGCGCAGGGTCGAGGCCATACAGTCGCTATATAAAACCTGCACATTTACATTCACATTTATGAAACTAATCTACCCAAGTGCACTCAGATCAGATTGGGGTAACGTTGTGGGTGAACTCACCGTTCCCTTTGGGGCATTTCTCCGGAAGAATGCTTTGCACGATTCGCACGAAATAGCGTCAAAGTTGAAACCAATGGCTCGATCTCCGCAGACTCCACAAATCTTCTCCTGCTGGTCGCGAACTTTCTTTCCGCCGAAAGCAAGAGGGAAATTCATGCTCAGGCTCGAGTTTTAAACCAGAATAAAAATAAAATGAGTAGGAGGCAGATGCTATCTCAGCTGATACTAAATCCTGATTTAGTGATCAACAGACACAGAACGCTGCTGCTGTAGTTGTGAAGACTACATCTTCTTTTGTACCTTCATCCTAAAGCACAATAAATGACAAAAAGTAAACATAAAGGTAAAGTTAGAAAGGTAAAAGTAAGACTCCACTTCCACAAATCCACTCCTGATTCCTCCTCTTCTCTTATCTATCTTGCCTCGCCAATTACAACCACTATACATGGTAGACGTCTGTCTGCCAGCCTAACCCTTGAATCTTGACCTCGAACCAAATCTCAGCCTTCCTGCCAATGACTTTGTTTTAACTAAGCGCCTGTAAATACTTATCTTTTTTGGGAGGGCGATGCAGAAATCTTGAGCTTCTGATAACAATTACTATTACCGTTTTACACCTCTCTAAAAAGACTCCTCAGAAGTGGGTCCTGAGTTTGAGTTGGAATTTTATGATTCAGCTAAGGTACAAACATGGCCACAACAATCCAATAACGGGACAATTAATAATGATCCAACTTAAGTTGCTAGACATTTACTGACCCTGGAAGGATTGAAGGCTGAACGGATGTTAAGCGACGTGTTATTCCGTGAAAGGTCACCCACCCAAGTACTAACCAGACTTGATGATGCTTGACTGTATTGTAACTGGGAATTCATTGGTCTTTGGTTGTAATGTACTCTGTGTGTGTGCAGGTGCCCGCCCCTGGTGCTGTTTCCGCACTTGTTTACTGATGAACTTTTGTTCTTAATGAACATTAACACCATTTAGGCAGCGCTTTGAGGGGTACTTAAAAGGAGCTATATAATGTGTAGATACTTACTTACTTACCTGCCTGCATGACATCAGCAACACACACAGGTATGATGCAGTGCAGTTAGGGACATGGATCTCATATTAAATTCAGTTTTAGGAAATGACCTCAGCAGGTAACAGTCTTGTTATCACATAGCAGGTCTACTTGATATGGCTCCTAATCGGTTCCAGTAAACACTCAATTAACCTCATGCCCTCCATTATGCATACAAGAGTTAGCTATTTACTATAATTTGAAACTGCAAGACGCAGCTTTGGCAAAATAGCAGAAAACACTTAATGTCGAGTAAAAATCCACTTAAAATGAGCGACTAGTGGTAAACTGGCTACTACATCTCATAGAGAATAGAGGACAGTTTCCAAGGACTTCAGTCCCCAGGTATTTCTGGCCCAAAAGCATTTCTCCGGTTTCTTCCCCATCCACCATGAGTACCCATCGAAAGTACTCCTGGGTGGCTTAACTACACTTGCCTTGACTGGAGTATTCCTGATGCATCTCGGATCAACATCCTGTAGGTGCAAGGTCTTCCTAACCTCTGAGTCATGACAGATGCGAGCCAAACATGGTTAAGACATCCCATAAATCTCGAAAATGAACAGATGTTTGAAACGTTTAAGTACCGCGAAACAAATGAACTGTACAACATCGGAGAATCTGGGTGGCACAGCTGTTTCCCTAAGCAGCCCAGTCGATGAAGTAACAAAAACCGCTCTTCTTGTCGAGTTTACACAATGCCAAAACAACTCCCAAGTGGGCCAAAAGCATTTATCTAGCCGACTAAAGGTGGAGGTGCTCATCTCCCGCTCTTCTGGCCCGGCGCCCGCCGTGAATATAAATCCTGTTGACCTGGATCGAGGCCAACAGATAACAGGAAACAGTGTAGGAAGTTACTGGAGACTGAGCTCTGCTGATGAAGACTGCAGAATGGTCTGTCCATTGATCTGAAACTGACTAGACATTAAGGGCAGATGAAAATTAGTTGATGGGGACCACCAGCTTATTACTGGCATCACTGGACTACACAGGGTAGCCACAGTCCCTGCAAAGATTAGGTAGGGTAAGGTATTGTATTGTATTTGATAACATATACAGCACTCCTTACAGAACAAACTACTCAGAGGCGCTTCAGCATGAGAATCCCGGGGAAATAAGAAGGTCTTTAAACAAACGAGCTGACTGAGCTATATCACCAACAGTGACCCTTGCACGAAGCGATAGCGGAAGTTCATTCCATAGAGATAGGCCAACAACAGCAAAAGCCCTCTGATGAGCGAGCGAGAACTTAAGGTATTTCTGTCACTTCCACAAAAACTTATCTAGTGCAAGTTCCTATCAACGATCGACCTGGACGTCGAGGGATCTTATGGAACAAATATTGATAACAGAAATTCAACAATCCTTTCCAACACCTTACAAAGCCTAACAAGGAATCATGTCAATTTCACGTAGCCAAGTAGTGATTTAAACCACAGAAGCAGGGATGATAGTTAACACTTTACCAGTCACCTATGGTACCATCACAGATTGTATCTGCCCTTCCATGAAAACAGGTTCTACCTGAGTTTGCAGAATAACTCTAAGAAGATTAAGGAATTTGAATTACTCCGTCTGATAGCTTGTTTTCAGATTCAGGTGGACGCAGAATATGCCAAGCTGTTACAGGGATAATGTCTGTTCATTGACTGTGTACCGTATACTCTACTACAACACAGAAAAAACTTACACAACTGCCACTGAGTATTCACCTTTGAAAGGAATGGCACAACATTACTTCTGTATATACGAAAATGCCAAGGCGTTGCAGGGATCTGTCTGTTAAATGGCAGACAGTAGTCGACCACACACGTGTCTGTGTAGTCTACTAGTAAAATGTCTGTTCACAGGCATACAACACAATACAACTGAAACCGATAATGTCCCCTTCAAAAGTTCAGACGTGCAGACTGCAGAAGTGTGTCTTTCTTCTCATGTAAGTGCATGTTCATGTATACACTGAGCAATTTCACTGCTCAGCAATGGAGAACGGCAATTGTGTAAGTTTTCTCAATTCAACAGTTTTATTCATTACTCCATTGCAAATAACTGCAATGAAGAAGCAGCCGGCATAGTTTTAAAATGAAAGTACAGTTGAATAAGCAAAACCAGAAAAAAGCATAGACACTGCTCTGTACATTTCTCGAGTACGTTTGCCCTAACATGTTTCTTATTTGTGTGCCGCGCTGTGCACAAGCGAGACTGTCACAAGTCTTAAATCACGGAGGCTGCACAATGCCCATCCAAAAGACAAATCAAAAAGCATAGACTATGACAAACTGCTTTCCTGATGCCTATTTGAAAACTCAAAAATTTTAAAAACCATATGGAATCATATGTTTGTAATAAATTACATATGATGTGTAACATATACAACAAGTGTTTATGTACATTTAGGCATACGTGTGTATACATACATCACAAGGTTTCTGCAGACCCAGGCTTGCCTCTACAGACAGCCTTCAGAGTACAACTGTTAACGTTCACAGTAAGATGGATTGTAAGGAGTTCTTACACGCAGTTGAACTCTTTACAAACGTCAACACATTGTGCTTTATTACAGGTATCTTTGTTCTGCGCCATCTACTTGGAACATCCTCCTTTTGGATCTGCCAGTCCTTCTCACCACCGATGCCACAGACACGCTTTATCAACGCTTGAAAACCACTCCCATTCACAAGGTCTGGGCTGGGAGCACTTCTAAGAAGATATTTTGAAAGGCAGCTAAACAAATATTCTGAATGAATGAATATTTCTTACATTTATATAGTGCCAATATAAAATGACAGGCATCAGCCTATGGAGCTAGGTAACTGAGCATTAAAGACAGTAATCATCTTCAGCCAGGTTCACACCTTCACACTCCATGTATGTAGCAAGCCCTCAACCAGCTATCATTCCAACTTGTTGCAGTCTGTCTGTCTGTCTGTCTGTCTGGGTCTGTCTAAGAGCACAACACTAACTATCATCAACCAACAACACTGTCAACAATATAACAATCTGTCTGTCCCTAGAAAAGAAGAGAAGCAGGGCACTCCCTTATGCCACCCCAGAGAGGCATCCGTGGGTATAAAGTGGGGGGAACTTCATTTTTTAAGAGGACGAGTGGCCGGCCTGATCTTCCCACTGATAGTGTACAGTCAGTGTACTCATTATAGCTGTGTTCACTAAGGCGGCACAATTACAGCCGATATCTTCAAACACATATCAGCCTTGACAGGGATTTGAACCCCTGATCCTTCAACCTGACAGTCCAGCAAGCTTACCACAAGACATAATATGACATAAGTAAATCTAAGTGCAGAACCTTAAAAATCTAATAACATGACAACTTGGCTATCTATAAGAAAACATACAGGCAGATCCATGAGGTAACATGAAGTAGAAAGGATGAGGTAACAGTGTGAATTATGAGAAAAATAATAAAAAACCAAATATGCTTCTCTATGAAGTTGGGAGGGGCATACATTTAGCATTCCTCTGAATCTGCCACTGCTATGTTACGACATGTTATTTACGACATGTTATTTGAACACATAAATGCCAAACTTTAAAATCTATTAAAACGAAACTAGATCTATCTGACAACATGACAATTTTACCACATCTCTGGTATCTATCACAAATAATTCAAGACAGCCAACCAACAACAGTGAGCTGTCAAGGCCAGCATATTACTCGAGCCAGTTGCAATATCCAGACTTACCAGCTACCAGTATTCAGAAAGAACACTAGAACCACGACAGGTAGAGCATGCCTCCACTGCCTCACAGCCGATCACAGACTATGGAAATGAAACACACCATAACAAGATGTGGTCATTTAACAGCCAAAAGTGTTTTACCAGCTCTCACGTGTTCCAGTCATAACTGAAATTGGCACACTGCTGTCAAAGATGCCAATGCATAAAGAAAGAGTCCTCCTACTCAAGGATCTCGGTTGTGCAGATATGCAAGAAGGTAAACAGCTCCAGCCTACCTTCTGGACTAACAATCTTTCGGATCTCTCCATCTGATCCAATTTTCAGATGGAAACCAGAACAAATTATAGGAACAGACTCTTGTTTTGTTTCTATCGACAATCGATTGATGATTTGTCTCCTGGTTCCAATCCAAGAGTGTTGTGTGAAAACGACAATTTCGCAACGCAACGCATACCGCCAGAAAACGCTGTCCATTGATTGGATTGCTGTTGCCAATGACCAAACATCAGCCAGCCGGTCTAACTACTCCTCGACTGTCGCTTGAAGAAGACAACAAAAGGTCCTATTTGCTAACCTTGAGAAGCAACCACGGGTATGAAGTGTCAGTGACTTCATTTTCTTAGCCTAGGCATATAATGATGGATGGCCAGTCCTCTCCCTCATCACCTGATCTTCCCACTGACAGTGTATGGTCAGTGTACTTGTTGTGTAGCGGAGTTTGCGATAGAGTACAAGTGGAGTACAAACTTGGGACTGTCTCCTGACTACCTTACTACCTGGAAACTATGCATCACACTAATGACACGTCTATCACTGCACCTTTGGTCACCACAGGTTTAAGTGGATCACTAGGAATGTGGTGTCATATTACATAAGTACATTACATTAAGCTTAATGTGCCATTACAAGTGACATTTGATGTACAGGGAGCTTTCCAGCCACAACTCATGTCTCCAGTCATTCAATATTACTTTCAAGAGTGTAACTAGAGTTGTTCTACCCAGGATTACTTTCACGTAAACTACAGCATCTGGATCCAGTATTACTTTCAAGAGAGTAAACTAGAGTACCGGTAGTTCAATCCAGCATTACTTTCAAGAGAGTATTTCTATCTATTTCTGTCTATTTCTATCAATCCAGTATCACCTTCAAGAGTATCACATGAGACTTTCTATCTAGCAGTACTTTTAAAAGTGCAAACTAGAGTACTTCTATCCCATACTACTTTCAAAATCATAAACTATAGTATTTCTATTGGAGAGGTACATCTATGCAAAGGAACCAAACAGAACCCTGTCACTTACTACGTTAGCAGTGATAACCTCTGCGCTCGAGATCTCCAAGTCAGGATGCTACTACGCAAAGAACTTTCATAAAGGTGAGCGCTTTCACAAGCAGCAACCATTATGGACCAGTAAATCCATCCAGCTTTCAAGACCGTTACTGCACAGAACACTTGCCACGTCAACCAGCCTTACACATTGAAGTAATTTATTACAAATTTGCACATGAATTCATTAGAAAACAGCAGCCGAGTAACACCGGTAGAGCAGCCCAAAACCATAAATAAAGCCTTCCAAAACTGTTTTACGAGCACGTGGCCAGCCCTGAATAGACGTTACACAAAGCGCTCATCCATAGAATATAAGTCTCTCTGTCTCTAACTTATTCTGGTGCACAACAAGCAAGTCCAAACTAAAGAACAGTTGATGGCTCACAATAAAATTAATATTGAAAGCGGAATATTATAAGACACTGATTGCACACGCAACTAACGCCAATCTGCTGGACTGAATCATTTCCTTAAATGCACAGCACAATGTCATGTTTAACGGAACCAAGTCGACTATGACTGGACCGCATCACACACATATGTACCTTGATTACATCATATACAAATATATGCATCACTTGCAAATGCACATGTGCATATGTGCATATAAGTCTATTATTTATATACGTATATTATAAATGACACTTGATAAACTAAGTGGGCTGACACACTATATGGTTACTCAACATGCAGCATAGAAACCTTGTTATGATTATAGTAGGCTAAGTATCCCAGAAGCTGTAGCAATGAGCTAAATTTAACTTTGAAATAATTTGAATCTCATGAAATATGTGTTCATGCACGTCAGCATATTGCACAAGATGCATGCAGGACATACATTTGTATACAATGGATGGCTTTATTTATGGGCTTGGGCTGCTCAACGGGTGTCAGTTGGCTGTGGAAAAAAATGGGAGATCAAATTATTCACACCACTGCCAACAAACAGCTGGCATCTGGAACAGATGATGATGATGATGATCATAATGATAGTGATGATGATAATGACGATGGTGTTACGCATATACACATATCTAGTGCATCAAAACATAAGCATATAACCCCGTGTCCTTAAATCTTTGTATGGGCTTTCTGCTCAACAAAGGATTTGTTTCAAAAATGGGGCTTACGAGTTTATCAAACAACCAAAATACTTAAAATCAGTCCTCATTGCCCAGACTTATCATTATTCAATCAGGTCATCTGAATGTCTTTCTCTGCTCATGCCTATGACTAGAACCGTTCTTGGTGAACGAGACTTTCAGTTTCTGGACCTAGATTTTTGTTTCTGTTTATTCTGCTCAATGCACGTGTCATTCTTTCTAGACTTAAAACTGACCACTTTCAAATTGCTTATCCACCATAGGCTGCCTCTCCATCTTCATGAACTGATCTTCTGGACGCTGATCTTATTGTGGCTTGGCTTTGGTGTGCCATTTGGCTGATGCCTTGTGCATAGACACTGGCACAATAGAAGTTACTAATTATTTGTAACTGTAATTGTAATCTGACATTAATAAAGCGCCACTTCAAGAATAAATTCATCAGAGGAGCTCCCGGCCCGAACCAGTGAGACCACTGTCAAATACTGTAATACAGACTTCAGGCGCTTGTGAAACTGCGGAATGAAAAAACTGAGGAGCTCAAGCCACAGCTCTCGGGTAAGGTGATTCCAGCTGTTAGGTCCAACATAGACAAAGCTCCTAGACTGAGATACAACAACGGCAACAACAACGATGACGACGACAACAACATATAAATTAGCATCACGATGACAATGCACATTTACCACTAAGCAACAAAGACAATCCATGATTCAAACAGTCATTAGCAGTTGACACAGAGGAATAGCGGTTAGCTTAGTAATGGGACTGATCATCATCAGCAGCACCAGACACAACTGCCTCCATCAAGTACAGTAGTTGCAAAAGTACCTGTCTTTCAACTCAGTACATTATAGTCATGCTCTTTATCCATATATCACATTTTATCTTTCCTTTATTATATTACGTAATACAGTGATATATCATTATGTCGTATAGTATAGCAGAGTGTAGTATAGTATTGTCCTGTACTGAACTCCACCATACTATATTATATAATATTGTCACGATTATTATTGTTTTAGAAATGACTATTTATGTATTATGACATTTTAGATTAGATACACACGAACAGAGACCTTGCAAATCAACTGGCATTCTTCGCACGTGATCAGACATCGAAGTCTTTGTTGAATGACTCCGTCCAGCAGATTAGTTTCATATTCACGGCCTGTCATATGTCACCCTTATATCTAATTTCTGTAAGCTTAAGATTCTTGAGGACCCTGCAGTTTTCCACGGCCGACTCATTTCTTTTTTAAGAATTCTGTTCTCATCTTGCTCGCTCGTTGTCCACCATTCTGATCAACACAGAAAACAAGCTGCATCATCGTCTCACATATTCCTGCATTTGTTATCTTTTGTTATTTGCCCGCTTCTCCGCATTCTCACAATTTTTTCAAATGCTTGTCGGGTGCATCCAATTCTCTGTACGTGTTTTTGCTCTTCCCATCTGTTATTAAACCTCCAAGATAGATAAACTGATCTTCCTGTTCAATATATCCACCTTGGACGCTGGTATTTATTAGCATCTTTCTGGCTACTACAGTATATAAGTCAATATACATTTACATTTATAAGGTATTATGACAAAATTACTAACATGCAGTTTGATCAAAAGGCCTACAGTGCTTTGATCAACGTAGATCTCTTTGGTTTGAACAGAGCACATTATATGCGACAGCCATAAATGACCAATCCAGCTTATCCAAATACCAATTTCTGAAACCATTTGCTATAATTGTCAAGCAATTTCATCAATGGGACTTAGATATTTACAGAACATGCAGGCGTTGACATTTATCACACTTTCATAATACCTACAATGCTTTCATTTTTATGGGCTTTTCACAGCACTGACATTACTGCGTAGCAACGTGAAGACAGATCGGTTAATACACGCTTGAACTACAAAGTGGAGTAACCGCCACAGACAGTTATATCTCAACACCACAAAACTCACATTAAAAGCTTGGTGTCACACGGTGATCTATTGAGTACGACACTTGCCTTGTGACCCGACAGCTGACACCATAGTCAATGTTGTCGTCATCATCATCCTCGCCGCCACCGCCACCACCACAAACTTTGCCATCATCATCACCACCACCACCACCAATCATCATCATCACCATAAACTTCACCAACATCATCACCTTCACCAACATCATCACCTTCACCAACATCATCACCTAAACCTAGCCACTTGGCACATATTGATGTAAATCAACGATTTCAATTCTTTTTTGTAATTTGAGAAGTCCAGTGCTATTTTCATATATAGTCTTGTTATGTCTTCGTTCCAGTGCTAAAGAGCAAGTCGGTGCCTAGGCAAATAACAGTTTTAAAAAAAATTTATTTTTTGTTTTTTAATTAATTTTTCCACCATACATATATACAATAAATTATAAGTTTAATTTATTCCTATTAAAATGGTCTACCCTAATATGCATAATATAATATAACGGTATCACACTGTATAAATATGAGCATTATAATCAATGAAGAGCTATAAATACCATAACTGATTAATATTATCAATGTTTGATCCTATAAAGCATTGTTTAGCATCGCATCAGTTGTTTTCATGCTGGCAACCATATTCCTGGAGCACCATAAATTATTATACACACGTAGGTAAAAATGATGTGTATATTGATATTAAGATATATTATACCACTCAATCACGAACATTAACTTTAATGTAGAGCTGTAAATACTGCAGCTGATTAATATTATCACTGTATAAACCCTTTGAAGTGTCTTATCCTGCAAAACATTGTTTAGTGCCACGTCAGCTATTTTTCATTCAGGAAACCATATTTCTAGCGCCGGCCAGCGGACATTTATGCGAAGCAGCACCTGTCCTAAGACAAAGAACAGGCAGGTGACAATGAGCATCAGGTGCCAAAGGTGCAGGCTGATTCTCTGCTCTATTTTCAAACCATTGCCATTGTTTGACATATAAGTCATCAAACTGTGACAAAAGCAAAAATACATATATTGATACAATCTAGGCAAGATCTTTACCTAAAGTGGCTAACTTTAAATGCCACATTGTGGTCAATTCAGTATGATACCTTGTCTGTAATCCAACAAAATCATTGGATCACACTGTGTAAATCGGATTACATTGGGTTACAGACAAGTAATATTCGCAATCTTGTGGATCTGTACCCGTTGAACAGACTCCAGGTAACAACCCTGAAAAGTTGTTTGCTCACACTTGTCTCTGTCACCAAGCAGAATTTAGTACCGCCATAAGCTGAGAAGTATTCGGCACATCCTGTGATGCGCTGGCCCCATGTCCAGGACCTTGGGATTCGTCCATTGCCCGCTCAAGGGCCTAAGAGTATGAAATGAGCACCTCCCTTATGTCCCAGTATGGACCATGGGAGCTTTATTTTATTACTCACCTATATTGTAAGTCTATATATAAATTTCATAACAACCAGATATGGCAAAAGTTATTCTTTTGACAGCATGAAGATTACAGAAGCTTTGCTACTGTGAAGAATGAGAACAAGATAAATAAAACTAAATAAAATCAGGAAAATAAGTTATAAATATATTTTTGTCTAGTGGAAAAAAGTGATCCATTTTGCAGCAGTAGTGAGCTGACCTGGTAATCCAGAAGTCCATGTTCAAATTCATAACAAAAAAGAAAAAATTAAAGATTTCTGATTTGCTGATTGATATTGGATCATGTCCACGCTCATCTAGACAGTTCTGTTACTAATAGTTTGGTCATACACCTCATCTGGAATTTACTACCATCAGCCATCACCAATTAACTCAATCTGCACCAATTTCAAATCAGAATGAAGCAATACTTCTTAAATCAAAATGGATGATCTAATACGCATTGCTGTCTGTGAAGCTGCCTACACGTGAACCTAATTAAAAGACTGGGTCTTACATCCAAAATATGTTGTTATCTGTTAAAGTGATTGAGGAAACTGGATGCCTTAACATCGGAACAATTATCTGTTGCTTTGGGTTCACTTTTTGACTCAAAATTCATTGATCTTCCAAATACTGTAATCTTGTAATATTACTTGGCAGTCAATATAATGTTTAATAAAAAAGGAATAATTATATCACTAGGGTAAAAAACAAAATACCATATAATATAATAATAATAACTGTTGCCACAATCATCAGTTTTTGCTAAACATTCCCGTTTCATTTATAGGCAACCGCCTAATTATAAGTTGAACCTAATCCTCTCTAAACATGCTTGTTGCAGGCGTATTTGTAATCGCCTAAACTACGCTCGCTAGTTTTGGTAATTTTCCTGCTCAAGTAAACAAATAACCGATTACAGCGAAAAACAGATGTAAATTAGTAGGCGAACACAGGCTTCCATGAGCCATCATCCCTTCGAGCAAACGAGCGGAAAGGAAAAAGCACAAAGATGCTATAAAACAAATCCAGAGATGAAGGTACTGGATAAGACGACAGGGTGCGACGTACAAAGATGAAAAAAACATCAAAGGAAGGCAATTATTACAAGAAATGACAATTTCAACGATAATGAATAAACAATGAGGGTTACAAAGAATGAGACTATAAACAACGTCTGTGGAAAAGATAATGAAACAAACAACCGCAAAACGCCCACATAGATTACCAGCAGATTCATTGACATGATTTTTAAAAAAACAAACGTCACCACCACCACCTTCATCATCATTACCCTCACCACCACCATCAACCAACAACAACACTACTACCACCACCACAAAGACCCCTTCTACACCTCTTTCAACACCAGCACATGGAGGATTTCATAATAATTAAATCAATAAATATTATGAAAAATACAAGTATCGCAATGATCTCTATGTGGCAGAAAAAATATTGCCAGCATTTCGAATACAGCTCTACCAGTCAAAAACCCCATAAGCATTCACCACATGAATTATTGCACAATATAATTAAATCAATAAATATCATGATTAAATATCAATATTACAAAAAATTAAAAACTAATAAGATGGTTACGTTCTTCATGGCACAAAAAACTTTGGCAGACATTTCTATAATTTCTATAATAGTATTACAAAATTCCCTGCTGATGCTATCACCGTCACAGCACAGTTGCTGGTCAAACTGCTGCATAACTGTTCTGGATGGATGGATGGATGGATGGATGAAATGGATGGACAGAAGAATGGATGGATGGATGGTTAGAAGGACGGATGGATGGATGAAATGGATGGATGAAATGATGGATGAAATGGATGGACAGAAGAACGGATTGATGGATGCATTAATTAATTACTTAATAATTGCCTTCATTTCAATTTCTGGCATTCAGGTCCCAAAGCACCTCGTGATTTTGATGATTTATAATTGAGCTAAGAAAACTTCTAGCGTTGTCAAGTTCCTGGACTGCTGCTGTGTGTACCTCAGACAAAGATCCTGCAACCCACAGACCACACCTCTGAGACTACTGCTAGTAAAAGCAATGAGGACCTATCTTACTTAACTGGCATGACCTGACCTTGCCTAACTTTACCTACCTTACATCACCACCCCTCTGAGACCACTGCTAGTAAAAGCAATGAGGACCTATCTTACTTAACTGGCATGACCTGACCTTGCCTAACTTTACCTACCTTACATCACCACCCCTCTGAGACTACTGCTAGTAAAAGCAATGAGGACCTATCTTACTTAACTGGCATGACCTGACCTTGCCTATCTTTACCTACCTTACATCACCACCACATGGATTATTTCATAATAACTAATTCTTAATAACTATTATGATGAATTATTATTAACCACAGTAACATTAATCAATATTAACTTCACTAATTAATTTAACAAGTATTATTTTTTAAACTATAAAGACAAATTAAAAACCACAGAACTGATAACTACGGTAGAAAACATAATACCAAATAAATAATTGTAGGCATTGACATCCAAGGCAACGAGCCTGAGAAATATGATTAAACACCCTCATAATGAAGCTGATAAATTTGTCCATTAATATCCATAGCAATCAAACTGACAGACGCATCTGTTTGCAGACAGCAGTAATAATATTAAACTGACATAATGTGAGCACAAAATCTAACATAGGTGTCAATCCTTCCATCCCATGCAGTCTGTCTGCCTCTGTCCGTCTGCTGCCAGCCTACCTGCCTGTCTGTCTGTCTGTCTGTCTCTATGACCTCCTTTAATAAAATATCGGGCAACTTTTCAACAGCTAGGAATATCTCAGACACAACGTCATGCTCACTCTTTCAGAAACTAACGACAGTGAAACACCCAAACATACACAAATACACACGTGTAGATGCATACATACAGTCACGCAACAGACATGTACAATTGTACATAGATGTATTATTTGATTTATAAATGAACATATAAGTTCCCAGTGTGCTTACAGTACAGTCTCTTAAACTGCGATCGGTCTCATAAGCTGTGATCAGTTCCTTATGCCAACTTCCTTAAGCCTAGATCAGGTTCAGTTCTTTAAGTCACCATTAGTCCCACAGGCCAAGATCTGTCCCCTAAGCCAAGATCAGTCTCTTAAGCCAAGATCTGTCCCCTAAGCCAAGATCAGTCTCTTAAGCCAAGATCTGTCTCCTAAGCCAAGATCAGTCTCTTAAGCCAAGATCTGTCCCCTAAGCCAAGATCAGTCTATTAAGCCAAGATCTGTCTCCTAAGCCAAGATCAGTCTCTTAAGCCAAGATCTGTCTCCTAAGCCAAGATCAGTCTCTTAAGCCAAGATCTGTCTCCTAAGCCAAGATCAGTCTCTTAAGCCAGTCCCTTAAGCCAACTCCAAGATCTGGCCTTGGGTATGATGCTTCAGCAACTTGAGTCTGCTAACATCAGTAATATGACTGTGGGGGTTGAGTTATCAGCCCAGCCATCTGATCTTCCAATAAAATTTAATAGTGGCATTATATAAATGCAACAGCCAGACACTTAAACTAACCCTGGGTCGCTTCTGTCTGGCTGCAGCGAACAGAAACCGAACAGCAGACAAATGATGCTCATAATGTTACTTTTAAGTGGACACAGCTTTATCGGACATTGCTTAATGACTTTTGGCTTACGTGTCATAGGACGTTGTACACATACGTTAAATGATATTGCTTTTTAACTTTAAGAATGCATGGGACAATGCTTCATCAGACGTTGCTTACGGCTTCTGGCATGTATGCTAGAGAACACTGTAAACATAGGTTATAGGACATTTCTTTTTAACTTTAATAAATGTATACGACACTGCTTTATATACAGTGCAGTCCCATTTACATGTGACCCATTTACATGTGAATCTGCTTATTGAGCAGTTGCAGCATGCCTCCAAATGTTATTTATTTATCACATGAGACATTTAGCACTACATGGCAGAATTTTTGTAAAATCAGTACACACAATGCATTGGCTAATATTCAATCTCACTGTCATTATTTTAGACATCTTGTATCAGCTGTTACAGTTGCCTGAATATTTCCCAACAATCAATGGCTGCAGCTGGCTTTAAGCTGCAAGGGCAGTACCGTTCCAAAGCAGGTGAACTTAACATAGGTCCACATGTCTCCACTGCCTAAACAGATAAAGAAGGGACCACACCTAGTAGCAGATATAGGTGAGATAAATTATGGCACTTGCACCCTTGCCTGCCACAGCCAGCGGAGCAAATACAGGCAGGAGCATAGCTGCAAGGTTACAACAGCAGTGTACCCATTAACTTGGCAGTCCAATGAAAGGACTTAACACTTTGAAATGATGTCTATAACATGAAATGTTAATGTAGCATAAATTAGTATAAAAACAGAAACATAAATTAGAGGCCGACTGAAAGTGAACTTCTGGTTTCGGCCAAAACCGAAACCAGACCGAAAGTTAAAAATTACTTTCGGCCGAAACCAAAACCGAAAGATATAAACTTACATAGTTTGTGTATGTGCGTGTAGACCAGATCGTGACCTTTCTAAGCATGTATAACATTGATCCCTTTCACTGAGGCAACTCTAAATGATACCCTTTGAAAAACGGTCAAAGTTGTTTGGATTTCCACATCTTTTTCACTGAGTCTTAATCAAAACTCTCAATTTTATTGATAAACAAATAATTTTTGGTTTCGTTTTGGTATCTATTTTGTTATAAAGATATAATATAGCCTAAATTTGATGAAAACGGATTTTGCATGATATAGTCAAAATTTGCCGTTTTCTGCTTATTGCTCGTAAATTAACGTTGCCGACAAGCGCCTAGTTTTGGAATGGCGGGTCACATATAACAAATCTTCCACCCACCCTATATAACGCATATAACAAAACCGGAACCCACCTCTACCCCAGAGCGTTATATAACATGTGAACGGCCCATACTTCGTTTAATTTACTACATGTCAATATAAATATTATCCGATTCTCCTCATCAACACATGGAAACGTCATGTATAGATTGATCATTGAAGCAAACGCACAGAACATATACAGGCCGCTACTACCACTAGTTACATATATTAGCTACAGCAGCAGACAGACCACCTGTGAGCGTAACAATAGACTTTCGGATGGCGACCGAAGATCACTTTCGGCTGAAACCGAAAGTTAACTTTTCTCTTTTGGCTGAAACTATGCCGAAAGTCGCCATATGGACACTTTTGGCGCCGAAACCGAAACCAAATTTCGGTCAGCCTCTAACATAAATTGCCTGGGATTAAATCACAATCACTTATGTTCTTAACAAGACAATACTGTGGCCTTTCAAAGTAACTGGACAAAATTATCTGGTAGCAGGCCACAGTGCAAGTGCCTTCAAATCAGAAAGCCTGTGTCTTCGAGCTTTCTAGCCACTCCAAGACTTCCATAAATCATACACTAATGTATTTCAGCATGGCCCACTTGACCCACAGTTTGTTACCACAGGACCACGATGACTCTGCATCCTGACAACCAAGCATAAATGGGTCTGCACTGTACTTGCTTGTACTGCTTCTCACATTGCTGTGTCTCCTTAACGTAATAAAACTATGGAATCATGACTCACGAGCAAGATTAGCTCAGGTAACATTCAGGAGCCACATGAAGTACCTCATCACGAAAAGATTTGCTATAATGAGGGAAAATTTCTAAAGCTGAATTAACTTTGGGGTCGATATCCACAAGTACACTATAACAAAATCCAATTTATAATGAAGCACGTTCTAAGGAGGTTTGATGTACTTGCTAAGTCTTGAGTTTTGCTCATTGCTTGGAATCTTTGTATGCATGCATGTATGTGCAAATGTAGGTAAGAATGTATCTGAACATTTATATTACACCTTTTAACACCTCTCAAAAGCACTGAATGCAAAAGCTGCCCCTGCTCTATGCAAGAGCAGAAACATTCTGAAAATGAGCTTAATGACTCTGATGTGCAGTGCGCTCGTTGTCCTCCTGTCTTGCACTGCAACTGATGTATAAGCCTCGTGCTTTGTAAGGTCTTCTGCCTACCAGGTAATCATTTCTTCAGCTCAGTCTTGTATCTTTTAGTCTGGCTTAAAATTACGTAGTCCACTCTTCAGTTTAACCATGTCTTAAGTTTAGTCCA
The DNA here is from genome assembly GCA_964023275.1 of Norana najaformis. NCBI lineage: Eukaryota > Metazoa > Annelida > Clitellata > Crassiclitellata > Hormogastridae > Norana > Norana najaformis. Next base: position 7,691,712 of record OZ029925.1, read on the forward strand.
CTCATCAGTTTAGTCCGGACAACCGTTTAGTAGACAAGTTTTCACGTTAGCTAGTTCTGTCGTTGGCAGTGTCTGGCTGCAGGGCACAGTGGCTGTGCATATATTTTGGTATGCTTCATCTATTAATTTGACAAAACAATGCATTTATACTTGGCCAATGATAAATCAAATAACCATGACGCCTTTACCTCAAACCATAAGAACTTGTGACCATAATGTGATAAGTCTCTCACATTCATTTGGAGAACATTAGGAGTATAATCACTGCATCTTACTTCCTCATGGAAGATATGCTACACACCTTCCTTCTTCATATTCAAAAATTCATTCCTCTGATTGTTTCACTTTTAGTTTTTAACCTAACAAACTAAACGACTGAAAAATTGTTCCCATGGAATTTTTACATGTTTCGGGCGTGTGCAAGCGTGTTGCTAGCTGCATTTTCCAACCCATAAGATCGTGCGCCTACCAGAGGCATAACCAAATTCACAGACCAGCAGCCCTCGCATGGCAGGACTTTCCAAGCCCACGATGACATCTAAAAATACGAATTTTTCCGAGGCAATCGGACGCTGACAACTTTTGCCCAAAGTCATAACACAGAACTGTAAAAATGGCTTATAGTCCTACGTCAAAATGAAAATTGGCAACATAGTATGTAGTCCAACTTACTTTAAGTTTAAGGATAGGCGTCCAAACTGCATTATCACTTTGGCAATTATGCTGTCCTTAAAAATCCAACACGGCGGGTCTGATGAACAATATTACTGTTGTTTAATAACAATTCAACAAACAAATATATTGTTAAAAGTTACGCCAGTGTCTCACCCCTCAAAGGGAAGAAAGTAAGCAACTCTCCCCCCTAGGCTACAATAACTGAGTACATATAGAGAAAGATTCAACACGATATCAATTGCGTAAACCGCACTGTAGTCCCATCTATAAGTAAGTAGGTAAGTAAGTGAATAAGTGAGTGAGTAAGTGAGTAAGTTAGACAAACGCCCACATTCTACAAACAATGTATACAAACCAGTGAAAAAGAAACACAATGACCAAAAAAGAAACAATCAAACGATGCAATGTTATATAATATTTTAAAATCCAAACATTTTACAGTAAATTTCTAGTGAAAACGGACAGCATTTATAGTAGAGCAACCATAGGAACTAGTGTAAACGTAAATGTAAATGTGCACGTGTATTCGACATTTTTTGTATTTACATAGTAATCAGATGACTTGCTGATTTAATAAAACAAATTTTTACATTCTTAAGCTTAAAGTTGATTCATTGATTTCTTCTCGTGTACTGATCACTGAAAAATGAACAGGTAACCATACGGTCGCTATAGAAAACGTGTCCATTTACATTACATTGATACACTTATTACTTTGCTGTAAACTATGATTTTAACATTTTCTTTTGCACGTCTATTCTTCAATTCAATAACGAGTTTAAACATTGTGCATCGCATATCCGGTTTGCATTAAGAGTTTTAAAATGCATCCAATCCAAATTTGAGCATTAGGCTACTTGCTTGTCGACTGTCTGCAAGTAAAGTAAGTAAGGTCCGTTGCCTCAGAGACTTAGGAGAGGCGCTCATTTCTTTTCTAAGGCTCTTTAGAAAATGGCCGGCAATGAACGAGTCCAAGAGTCCCGGACGCGGGACTTGCCGTTTACTTCCCACCTGACGCAAGTATCAAATTCTACTACTTGGTGACAGAGGCACGTTTGCGTAAACAACTTGCCCACGTTCATTACGCGGGTCCCCTTAGCAGGTTCAAACCCATAGTCCTTCGGTCCCAGACTTAGTGCGATAGGGTACCTATACCTGAATAGACCAGCGTGACATGTCGCATGACAAAACTATTCCCCTTCGAAAGGTTTGTCCAAACGTTACCAGTCCGTTGATCTGTTTATTTTCGAGCCCTTCAGTTATTAGACCCATTTATTCGTCTTGGATTTCACCATGTTTCGAATACTTCCATATCTGTAAATTTTTTCAGACACAGCTGGAGCTCCAGTTTTCTGAGCCCGGCCATCTAGCGAATGAATGTCGAAACCATTCCGCGTGGCGGAAAACGAGACAGAAAATCGATGTGAATGCAGAAATTGATTGCGGTTATTACGCTAATCATTTTCTTTACTAGAGAGCGTCGTTAAAAATTAAACTCCTTCTGCCATAAATTTCTGCATTTACATCGGTTTTGAGTCTCGTTTTCCATCACGCGGACTGATTTGACTTTCGTTCGCTAGCTGGACTGGAAGTTTATTCGCAATGGTCCCTTTGAGGGATCCTTCTCTGTCTCTTATTTCATTTCGCACAAAATTGAAGACTTATCGTTTGCCTGCTACCCACGCTTTTGCGGTGATTTCATAAATTAGCACGATATAAATATTTGATTAATAGTAGTAGTAGTAGTGGTGGTGGTGGTAGTAGTAGTAGTATGGTAGTACGAGTAGTAGTAGTAGCAGCAGCAGCAGCAGTAGTAGTAGTATTAGTAGTAGTAGGTAGATAAGAAGGTGGATAAGCAGGCAGGCAGGTAGGTAAGTAGGCAAGTAGGTAGGTAGATAGGTCAATATATCCTTTATCAGCATCTGCATCCAGATGTAGTAGTAGTAGGTAGATAAGTAAGCAGATAAAGGCAGTTCAAAAATCTGACGCTAGGTGTCGCCTGTACTACATCTTGGCGCATCAAATTGGGAACTCTGTAGAAGTGACAAAAATAGCACCTCCACTGTGGTTTACACCACTTCATATGTTGGCTTAACCTATATGGTGTCAGTTTTTAAAACCACTCGCGACAGTAACAAATCTATATCTGAATGATATTATCATCGTCTCGTACGTCTTGAGGTGTCTGACTGGCTCAACACTTGCTGGCCTTCTTCTGAGACAGTTTAAAAATCTGACGCTAGGTGTCGCCAGCATCAAAGAGTGGTATAAACCATGGCGGACTCGTTAAAAGTTTTCCACTTTGACAGAGTCCCCATTATGGAACGCAAGCAACGAGGTTCATTTTGCAGGCCATTTAACCAAACCCGGTATCTCAGAACTCGTTTTGGAATGCGATCTTTGAGCCGTTTGACTTAAGCACCCGGATAGACCCTCTAGCAACAACACAACGATGGTCAGTGGCGCCTCAGCTGTGCAGTGGGTGTACCTTGCACGAGGTTGGTGAGTGAGGCGGGTCGTGGTGATCCCTCTGGGCAGGTGTCTGATATACACCGACTCGATTCAGAGCCGCAAGGCTAGGGTTCTTATCTCGATGGCCTTATTATTCAGATGCCCAGGAAAGGGGACAACTGCACGGCATTTGGTACGATTCGGGAGAAGTGAGTGGAGAGACTAGACGGTCAGCTAAACCCAAATATGGAGTAAAAGGGAACAAAGTCTCTAAAGCAGAGACTGGATCAGGATCGTAGTAAATGTACTTGCGAGTATACAAAGAATTGCAATTGTAAACACAGATTTATATAGCGCCTCATCAACCTGACAGCATGGGACCACTATAAACCTCGTTTATCGTTATCGTTATCGAAAGAAACAGAAAGTGAGAATATTTGATCACAAATATGTTGGTGACATTAGATTTTCAGACAATGGGGCACAAGGAAGGCCAGGAGCTTTCAACGACTGTTCAGCAATCTTCAGCTCATGACAAATTCCTTTAGCATATTAAAGTGTAATAACTGAGCTATGATAACTGGATGCGCATCTCAATGCCAAAAGTTCAGATGTGGTCATGACCCTTCTGGCTTCCCAGTAGATCCGGCATTGAATACATTGTGATGTTAATCTTCTCACTGATCCAGAGGCCAAGAGAAGCTCATGTAGAAAGTTTCCAATTGCCTCCAAATGGTTGGCATTGGTCTCCGTTGCTGATGACTGCGAGGAAAAGATGATGATGATGATGATGATGATGATGATGATGATGATAATAATAATAATAATAATAATAATAATAATAATAATAATAATAATAATAATAATAATAATAATAATAAGACAATAATAATAAGACAATAATAATAAGACAATTTATATAGCGCCGTAGCACAGCCGAGGCCGAAGAAAAGGGCGCTGTACAAGGGTTAATATTCAGAGTGAAAATAATATTGATACATGCGTAGACCTACACGTCTCTGGACATTTATATAAAGGATTTGAAAACGTCTGTCTGTCTCTGTCTGTCTGCCTGCCTGTCTGTCTGTCTGTATGTCTGTCTGTACAGATATATATGTGCGTGGTCTTAAAAGGTGCGACTTGAATATAAGTTTGGACCGAGACATCCAAGCATTGCGTGGTTGATACATGGCTGCTTTAGGTAACTGCGTAGGTTATCGTAATTGTAATCCCGAGATTTGTGCAGCGCCCAACGAAAGCCACCTCACGGGGACCAGCTATGGCTATGGAGCGATTGCCAAATTTTAAGGATGAGGCGACGGACCGGCGGAGAAGTGTTAGGGCAGAAGAGGAGCGGGTTGAACGGAGTGGTTGTATTGTAAATAACTTAAAGAGTAATAAGGTTAAAGCGTACGTCAAGGCGCCTCCGTTCGTGAGGACGCCGGTTCGCATAACGTTAAAAGTGACAGTGGCTATATTTCAGGAATTTGAATCTCGGGCTAGTACGGTCCGTGCATGGGAACCTTAAATGGCGTGACGCCCATTCAAACGGACAGCGGTGGTGAAGGATCTCGCCCGATAAATTCATTTTTAAATGAGCAGGGTAGAGACTATGCAGTCGCTTTAGAAAAACATTTACATTTCACATGTCACATTTTACAATAACAAAAGATTAGTGTGACGATGTTTGGGGTCAATTTTATAGCAACGGTGAATATCAATTCTGCTTCACTTAGACCCTCTATATATACGCTGTCGGTGGGAAACTCTGACGGCGAGGGAAAGAACTTGCCACCGCTCCCATATGCCAAGACTAAGAAACTGAAGTCGCTAACATGTAGTGAGTAATATTCTTCTGAGATCAGAAACATCACTCATGAAAGTCGTTTTCTACAATGGAACCGATTCTTACCCGACCTGATAAGTAACTACTATCTTCGTCAGTTTAAAGTTTAATGGTTTGTTTAATTGTGACTTTACTAATTGTTAGTTAAGCCAAACTATTTTAAAACAGGACTATTTTCATCTAGAACATTTGTAAGGACGTCTACGGCCAATGCTGCCATATGATGTCATTGAACTTTTGGCTCTCTCTCTCTCACTCTCTCTCTCTCTCTATGTCTCTCTCTCTCTATGTGTCTCTCTTTCTTTCTCTCTTTCTCTCTCTCTCTCTCTCTCTCTCTCTCTCTCTCTCTCTCTCTCTCTCTCTCTCTCTCTCTCTCTCTCTGTCTCTTTCTCTGTCTCTTTCTCTCTCTCTCTTACTCTACCGCGTGCGATTGACCTGTTTCTTTGCTTCAGCGATAGCTGGGGTCCCTTCCCCATCACCGAGGTGCGGACGTCTGGCCGGGACACCGCGGCGGTCCTTGGTGCCTGGCTCCAGCAACAAGCTTATTGGGCTCCTTCGCTGGAACTAACCGCCTAGGTGCCAGCATCAGCATCACGGGGTCGATGCATTTATTTACCGTAGTGTGTCGTATTTGCGCCGCCGTCTTTGAACTCGCCGTTCTGTTGTTTGGACGTCTGTGTATCTGCGAGTGCATATACGACAGCTGCTGCTACTGCCCTTCCAACATCGCGTATCTGTGTACGTATGCGTGCGTCATATTATTCGTCCGCGTGTGTACGTCTGCGTAGCACTGAATGTCTGTGTATGGTTTGTGTGGAAGAACCGGCTTGCGTAGCGTATGCGAAAACGTGCGGTCTACCAACGTAGGCTTTGTGTATACATGCTTTTCCATCGCATACATATTATACTCATTTGATCGTGTCTGTATGCTTGAAGGTGTACGGTTAGTGTATTTGTCTGTATGCGTACGAGAGCGTTCGGCCTATGCTCTAACCTTGGACTGAAATCCAGATGACTGAAATCCTGATGAAAGAAAGTTCTGATAAAGAGAAACTTTTAAAATATCGGTACATGCCATAGATAGGATTTAACAGTTCACGTTTTAAAATTTGAATTTTAAAATTTGAAATTGTGACTGGTTATTTCTCCCCGATTCGCGCACAAAGTGTTCATTGTTATCTTGGATTACTGGAAGACAGAGTTAGGATAATCTCTCGTGTTAAAGGCCTACGATTTGTATGAAGGGCCTACGATCGTATGAGACCTCGTGTAATAAGGGATTAATAAAATAGAATCCTTTGTGAATTGTTGATTAGGGCCGAATTTGAAACATGTATCGTTCGTTGTTAAACGTCATAAGTGGGATATGAATTCAAAGACGTCACACTAACGGTAATACCTTATATAAATTATAAAATTTTATATAATAATTTTATAACAATATAATATAATTTATATAATTATAATATTAGTTTAAAGGCGATAGCTTATATAAATATATAAAAAATTTGAATAATAATTTTATAATATAATATAATTTATGTTTTATAGTATAATTTTATATAATATATATAAGCCATATACATATATACATACATGCACAAATACACATACATACATACATACATACATATATGCATAACTACATACATGCATGCACAAATACACATACATACATACATACATACATGCATGCATAGATACATACATATATATACATACATGCATAGATATATATATATACATACATACATATATACATGCATGTATGCATAACGACATGCATTCATACATGCTTGCATACACGAATGCCTAGATACATAGAGGTACGTATATATAGTCTGCAGAATTTATTTATTTATGTGTGTGTGTGTGTGTGTGTGTGAGAGAGAGAGAGAGAGAGAGAGAGAGAGAGAGAGAGAGAGAGAGAGAGAGAGAGAGAGAGAGAGAGAGAGAGAGAGAGAATATGTATGTGTGTGCAAACAAGTGTTAAGACAATTAAGACTGTTTGCTTGGCTCAGTGAAGGGCGGGCGTGGCGGGTTATCCACTTCGTTTTTTCAGCCTATGAGTCATTTATTTCTCTGTTTACTCATGGACGGCCATCGGCTGCTTTGCCAACGTTTCAGCCTTCGCGTTAATTCGCTTAAAGTCCAGCACTGTATACACCTTTATCTAACTCAGAGGAAACCTGTAGCTGACAGTGAACCAATGCATGCTGTTGGTTTTACGGCTTGTTTTCCTAATTTTTATAGCGCTATTACTCACTGACAGCGAGGCGTCAGTCAAGTGGTGCTCAGCTAATGTGTGCCGGTCTAAAGGCCCTACCTAGGGGGTGGGATCGAACCTGGCCATTTCACTTTGAAGGTTTTTAAACTTGCTTCTTTTCTTCACTTTTCTTCATTTCTTCAGTTCTACTAACCAGTCAGTCATCATGTTAGTTGTTTTTGTTAGTTGTTGTTGTTGGTTGTTGTTGGTTGTTGTTGTTGGTTGTTGTTGTTGGTTGTTGTTGGTTGTTGTTGGTTGTTGTTGGTTGTTGTTGGTTGTTGTTGTTGGTTGTTGTTGTTGGTTGTTGTTGTTGGTTGTTGTTGTTGGTTGTTGTTGATGACAGTGCTGTCTCCTTGGACACCAGCACGGGAAGGATTGGCTAGTAAACATTCCCAGTTAGCCTAAGTGGTACAGTGGTTCTAACACAGATTACATATCTTCTGAATCACTTAAAATCATTGTTTCGTTATAGTAAGCTCGAGATTTCTACAGCGCCCAGTGAAAGCTAATTCGCGGGAACTGGCTTATTCACAGGCGCTCAGTCAAAACAAAATCGGTAGGCAGGAAGGGTTCGGTTCCAGATGAAGATCCAAGAGTCAGGCAGACAGGCAAGTCAGACGGCTATGGTGGATGGTATGTGAAATTGAATCGGAGTGTGAGATAAAGGGAAGAGGAAGAATCGGGATAAGATTTGTGGAAGAGGAATGGTTTCAATTTTGAGTGAAAGCCCTTTGCAGAAATATGTTGTGTTGTGTTATGTTATGTTACGTTATGTTACGTTACGTTATGTTACGTTACGTTATGTTATGTGTCAGATTTCTACTGCTTTAATAGGGAAGTTGTGGTTTGCCTGCCGGACTGAGTGATCGACAGATGTATGACTTCATCTGAAAGTCACGTGCTCACGTCAATCATGTAATTTCAGTCATTCTGAAAGACTGAGACAGAGATAGGGAGGCGAAGAGGGAGACGGACAGAGACAGAGATTAAGAGACAGATACAGACATAAAGGAAGAACGATGATGAGTGAAGATGGGTAACAGAATCTTCTTTGTTACCCAATAATTATGTTTGTGTTGTGTTACCCTAAAGAATGCAGGCCTTCATATACTTCCTTTTTATCTGGGGAAGGCGGAAGGGTTAGCGAGAAGTGGGGAGGGATAGGATACGAAGGGGATTGGGGGTTTAGTGTGGCAAAGAAAGCCAAGACTTGTCTTAATCTTCCAAGTGCGGCTAATGGAGGTCTTTAGATACAGAAGAGGGAAGGAGAGGAAGGGTTTAAGGTCATCTGCCGACTTGAATTGGTTCCAGATGGATAGGAAGCTGTAGCAACCCTGGAGGCAGGCGCTTGGCCCACACAGGTAGCAGCTGGTGAAGGGAGGGCCTCGTCCGTCATGAGCAAGGTGTACGTTGTAGTCGTTATGGGTCAAACGGACGGCATATAAAAGTCGGCCGAACTAAACAGTAGACGGACTTTGAGGTTTCATAGATCTACACTAATAGAAGTGAAGTGCCTTTGAAAGATGATTGAAATACGCTATACATATATACATACATACATACATACGTACGTACATACATACATCATACATACATACATACATCATACATACATACATCATACATACATACATCATACATACATACATACATACATACATACATACATATATTACCTTATCTGCCCTTACCGTGCCTTACTTTATCTTACCTTACCTTATATATGACGTTAACTTGTGCTATCTTACCTTCCCTTATTTTACAACACCTGATCTGACATGATCTGACTTTACCTTACCTTACCTCACATTAACTTACCAGTCCTTACCTTACCAGCCCTTACCAGTCCTGACCTGACCTTGCTTCACCTTACCTTACCTTAGCTTATCTGACCTGACCTGGCCTGACCTGACCTAACCTTACGTTACCTTACCTAACCTTAATTTACCCATAGAAATCTAGATGATTCAGCAGTGCTGAATTATCTAGACGTCTGTCTATGTCTTACCTTACAGTGTTTTGCATTGTTCTGCTTTTCAGTGCCTCGAAGGCAGTCAATCAAATTCTAAGTGTTTCGCACCTTCAAGAATATCGGTTCGTGTAAGAACAGAACTGGGTAAACAAAACTGCTTCGTCCGGCCAATCAATCATCTAATCAAACAGGTGTCTCAGGCGAGCGCCTACCGTCCGCTGAATCTCCTGCTTCGTTCTTATAGGCGGCAAATCACTCACAGCGCAATTATGGCGTCGGTCTGACTGACTTTCATATCGGCTGAGTTAGCGCAAAGCGTTCTGGGATCGACTTAGGGCGCCGAGCGATATTATATCCATCCAGTCCTTTGGTCTGGTTTACGATCCGAGTCTTTTATCGCTTTGTAAGCGAGTAGGGGAAAGCATCTGTGTGTTTGGCGATTGCGATGGTGTGATGCACAGGGCTTGACTTGAGCAAGGAGAAGTCGATTTATGTTCAAGCTGTAAAATATGGTGTAATGTGATTACGTAATGTAAACTGTAGTCTGAAGTCTATTTTCCCTGACCTGTTGGATTTTGATAGGTGCCATGTGCTATACTATAACGGCGCTATAGAAGTCGTTAGATTAGAGATGATTTGATTGGATCAGATCGAATCTGATTGGATTGGATTTGCCAGAATTGGTTTGAATTGGATTACGTGAAATTCGAAATAATTCGTAGTGTATGTCAATATAAATGCGCTGTCTAAATAACTGGTTGGAAGTTGAATTTAAGAACTGAATGCAGTCTAATGTTATCAAAAGAGGCTAATGAATTGCTAGTGGAAGCTGCCGTGTTTCACGAGCTTATCGCTATCGGTTAAATAAGTACATAATTGTATACATACAAACATATAATACATACAAACATGCATACATGCGCACTTACGCACAGTATACATACATGTATATGCGCATTCGTACATACATATACACATACATGAACATGTATACATACAATATTAGTTTTCTTTACGGCAAATGATTAGAATATGCTGACGTGCGCAAGATGTTGACAAACCGAAGTACTTCAGCCGCCGAAGCAACTGGAAGAAGCTTCAGTTACCAGGGGCAGCAGTCGTTGAGACAGTTGTGTCTTCCATCCGCTGAAGACGGACGAAAGATCCGCCAGGTCTCGAAGCAGAACTCATTCCACGAAGACCAGACCGTCGGCTACAACGGACCGCAAGTGATCGACCGTCGCTTCCGCGATGCACCGGCGGCCTATCACTCGGAAAACCACATCCGCCTGGAGAGGAACAAGATGGCGGCGGCGCCTTCGAGACTTCCGGCCGGCGGTGGTGGTGGAGGACTTCCGCCGATGTCGACCAGCTGGACGAGTGCAGGAGACGGAATTTCGGATGACGTTCCAGGCGCCTGGAGACAGTTTCGGAACTCTGAACGATCGCTGAGGTGTTCCGGGCTGCGGCTGAACTCAGCCAAGTTTGCTTCTAGCCTCGAACTTTCGCTGGACAACGACGGCAGTGCGAAGGGCAGCGAACCCCAAACGTCCACCCTCTTCGCCTCCCCTTCGGCAACTGGAGGAGCAGGCGGAGGATCGGTAGGTGGAACTGGAGGAGTTGGAGGTGGAAACATGGGTGCGGAAGCTGGGCGATACTTCTACCATTCAAATTCTCCAGGGACTCAGACGGAGCTCGCTCGAATCTTTGAAAACCCGATTGACACGCCCTCTCACCCGGCCCGGCCCAGCGAAAGGGTACTGGACACCACCCATCTTACCCTGTTCCAGAACGGGACGACCGTCTTACCTTCCGGTCCACTAGAAAGTTCGACGGCTGGGTCGTACCCCGAACTGAACAACATCTCTCTTAACGAGAGTCGCAGAGGGTCTCTTCCTGCTCCTCGAAAACTGAACCAGACCAGTCCAACGGCCATCCTCAGGGTCCGTAAGGAAAACCCCTACGAGAACAGTGCGTCCACTTCTAACCGTCAGAGAAACGAATCCAACATTTACCGCAGCAACAGCGACAGCGACCACCAAAACGGCAACGGTAACACTTTTTCAAATTTTCATGACGGTAACAGTTTTAAGAGTTCGGGTAACGGTAACAGCTTTGTGAATTCCGATGACGGTAACCGCTTCTGGAGCGTGCGTAACGGCACAAGCGCTTCTAAGCAAGACAGATATGTTGACGGAACGGCCAGAGAAAACATCTATGAGGAGATCGATAATTCATCTCTGCGATCGTCTAGAAGTGGAATTTCTCTGAAGGTATCGAAAACTTGTTCACTCCTCATTTAGCAAGCTATCAGTTTCAGATTAATGGTATAATAAATTAAAAATAGTTGGTCTATAGGTCTATTCTAAGCCCAGTGAAGCTAACAGCATTCTCCGCTCACCCAAAGGTGCAACCATAGTTTAAATCTGTTAGGCAGTCATATAAGGTGCTGTTTAGAGGTTCTTAGGGTGCTGCACAAGTGATCAGATACATATATAATTAAAATTCGTTAATTATTGAAACCTCCATTTATTCTGCGCTCGAGAAAGCTATGCGAATAGAACCAGGTTCTGCACAGGGACTCAACTCAATCCAGTAAAATTTTACAGACAAAATTTGGCTTAGGTTCTAGTTCTTCCGTGTTGCAATCCTTAGCGAAAACTAAGGGAGAGGCGGACGTGTGTGTGTGTGTGTGTGCGCGTGCGCTTGCGTGCGTGTGTGTGTGTGTATAGGCCCGTAAACGCCGATTGTGTTATATTATAAGCCTTTACTGTGCTGTGACCGAAACAAAGGCGAGTGTGTTGTAGCAGTTGAGCTCTGCACATAACTGTGTTACAATAGCAAATACCTCTATTTATATAAAAGTGTAAGGTGGATGAAACTTGGAATAGTTTCTTAACGAAAATGAGGCAAGAATGAGGAGCCAGGTTTGTTATGCTCACTTGTATGAGACTAAGTGATGCTTTCAGAAGCAAAGAATTTGCAAAAATGAAGCTTCATGCTTTCTTTAATTTGACTCAATCAATTTTTAGGTCATGGACAAATATTTTTGTTGTTCTGTCCGGTGTTTTAACCAATATCTTTCTTTGGACATGAACAAATCCTAACCAGTGCAGATGCAAACATTCAAACACAAAAATAGTGTACTAGTGGTTAAAGAAATATACACAAAATCATGTAGAAAATAGGTTTTAAGATATCCAGTTAAATCACGTATGTAGTACCTTATATGCTTCAACCATGTATGTGTGTCTGTATGTTTGTCGACCTGCTGCAGTCTAGACAAAGCCTACATGAGCTAAACATAGAAACATATACATATATTGGCAAGATAAATAATAGGTGGTGATGTGGACTATGTGTAATTGTAAATGACAGCTGTCAATCAAACTGATAGTGTGGGAATATACGTCCACCAAAGCAGAAGTCATTTAAGAAATTCTGTCCAACTCTCGCTGTTGATCTGCCGCCCCACCTTCCTCAGAATTGTCTCACGACTTATGTGTGTCTGCATGTGTGTGTGTGTGTGCGTGTGTGTGTCTATGTGCGTGCGTGTGTGTGCGTTTGTGTGCGTGCGTGGGTGTGGGTGGGTGTGGGTGTGTGCGTGCGTGTGTGTGTTTGTGTGTGTGTGTATGTGTGTGTGCAGGCCCCATAAACGCCGATTGTGTTATATTATGCGTCTTTACTGTGCTTTGACCGAAATAAAGGCGAGTGTGTTGTAGCAATTGAGCTCTGCATATCACTGTGTTATTATAACATAATACCTCTATTTATATAACAGTGTTCAGGTATATACTTTACGTATACCTGCATATGCAAATAGAAGCATATCCTAAGCACAGCATTTACATATATGTATATATTTATATATGTATATATTTATATATGTATGTATAAACGGTGATGATTGGTATGATGCGTAGTAGGACTACAGTAAATGCGGTCGTCTTAGATTGCGGTACAGAGACAGACAGGCAGGCAGACAGACGGAGACAGGCGGGCAGGCAGACATGGAGATATATAGAATACATACAGAACAACATTCAGAGAGAGAGAGAGAGAGAGAGAGAGAGAGAGAGAGAGAGAGAGAATCGCAGCAGCAGCATCTCATGTTTATTTATTCACGATCTGTCCTGTTTCTTATGTTTCTGGTGATGTTGCTGATGTTGGCGTCGTCTCCATAGTTACCACCGGCGCCTCTGACGACTGCAACGGATGCGATTCAGTCTGGAGGTTACCGCGGCCCCGTCATGTCGCTTCGGCTGACCCCCGATCAGTTCACCCTGTCCAATTCCACCCTGTCCAGCCGACACCGCCTCTTTAGCTCGACCCGTTCCATCCACAAAAGCTTCGACGACGGCCTATCACAGGAGTACCCTAACCCCCGAAACAGGGCACAAGCGGTACCCCCAGTTCACTCCACGGGGTCGTCACACGCAAACCCCGACGCCAGATGTCACCCACGTCCCTTTTCGCGAAACCCAGACGACACCGTAGGGGCATCGAGGATGCCCGACAGGGTCCCTCGCGGTGTCCCCGGCCCCGCGGCCCTCGGGGTCGCCAGCGATGGATACCTGGAGCCGGTGACCTTGACGCAGCCGTTGGATGTGACGGTTGCCCGGCTGGAAGCCCTGCTCCAGGAGAAGGACGGAGAACGGAGGCGACTCCAGGCGGCGATGGAGGACAAGGAGAAGTGCCTGATCAAGCAGCTGCGACTGGAGAAGCGGAACAGCGAGCTGAGACTCGTGGAACTGGTGGACGAGTGGAACCGGAGACTGGCCTGTCATCAGCAGAAGGCGTTCCGCATTGAACAGAGTCTACTGTCGCAGATCTACAAACTAAGAACAGAAAAGAAAACAGTCAAAGGTCCTAATCTAATCTAATCTGATCTAATCCTATCCTATCCAATCCAATCCAACCCTATCCTATCATATCCTCTTCTATCCTATCCCATCCTATCCTATCCTATCTAATCCTATATAATCTAATCTTATCCTATCCTATCCAATCCTATCCAATCCAACCCTATCCCATCCTTGTCTATCCTATCCCATCCTATCCTATCCTATCTAATCCTATATAATCTAATCTAATCTTATCCTATCCAATCCTATCCAATCCAACCCTATCCTATCCTCTTCTATCCTATCCAATCCTATCCTATCCTATCTAATCCTATCTAATCTGATCTGGTCTGGTCTAATCTAGTCTAGTCTAGTGTTATCTGATATATATTCTAATCTAATCTAATTCATTCCAATCCAATCTAATCCAATCTAATCTAATGACTTCTATAGCGCCGTTGTTATGAGACACACTGCATCAGTCGATGGTCGCTTCAAGTCAAACCACAGTAAAATATTCTAAACCGTTGAAGAAGTTCGGTTGAAATCCGATAGATGGGGAAAAACCAGAAGACGAGCTATGGTCGGTAAGAAAGTAGAAACAGAAGAAAATAATATATATATATATATATATATTCCATTAATATAAAATACAGATATATATATATATATTATCCATTAATATAAAATACAGATATATATATATATATATATTATACATATCAGTATGCACAACTTACTCGTATAAAAGCAGATTTATGTGCCAGCTAAGAAACGTTAAGAAACCTATAACCTTAATAAATACATCATGTATATATGCATGTTATGTACAAGCATCGCTTAAAATACCATACTTTTGAGGTGCTTTTAAGACGGCTCTCCAGAACTCCTGAATTACGATTACAATTACACTTACACGCGTATCCCAATACGCATGCATAGCCTTTATTATCCTTTCTTTATGGTTATGCATCGATGGATAACACAGTGTCATTTTCAGACGTCACACCGGGGATGGATAACAAAGTGTCATTTTCAGATGTCACACCGGGATGGATAACAAAGTGTCATTTTCAGACGTCACACCTGGGACTCGAACATCGGCCGCTGTGTCTCGGGGTTTGCAGGAGCTTATCTCCTCGGCAGCCGATTCCCAAGAGAGTCATATTCAACATCGAGTCCAGTGTATCAGACTCCACGACTGAATGAACAGTCTGTTCATCCACCTATCCATCCCTCCATCCTTCCATCCACCTATTCATCCAGCCATCCATTTATCCATCCGCCCATCCATTTATCCATCCGTCCATCCATCCCATCCATCTATTCACCTATTTATTCATCCATTCATCCATCTACCCACCCACCTGTTCATCCGTCCATCCATTTATCCGTCCTTCCATCCATCCCATCCATCTGTTCACCTATTTATCCATCCACCCACCTACCCACCCACCTATTCATCCGTCCATCCATTTATCCATCTGTCCATCCATCCCATCCATCTATTCACCTATTTATCCATCCATCCACCCATCCATTCATCCAGCCATCCATCCATCCAGCCATTCCGTTCCATTCCATTCATCCCTGACATCTGTTTTCCATCGCCTACGCCTCACATACGTCCTGACAAGCCGTCTTTTATTTCTTTCGAATGCTTTTCCGTTTGCTTATCGACGGCCATTAATTAAAGCCGAGTATTCGGACGGCTTTATTGATCGACCAACCAACGGCTTTTTAAAGATAAGCTAACGAGATTGTGAAGAAACCTGTTTCTCCCAACCTTCATCTGGCTCCCTGTAGAAGCCGAACGACCACCTCTGCAGCGCCACATTGAGCATCCATCCTCCAGTGGTAATACCTCTCGTGTATTACCTCACCTCATCAAAGCATAGGCCTTTCTGTGCTTTCTAGTCTTCCAGCTTTCTCCAATTACCTCCGCCTTGAACTCCCTTCTCATTTTCCTCTTGTTTTTGTTCCTTCTATTCCTCCATTCGTCTTTCCTCATTTTCTTCTCCCGCGTCTATATATCTCCTCTTAATCTGCTCTTCATATAGTTACCTCTTTTTCTTTGTCTTCTTCCATTCTCTTTTATCTCTTTTATCTCTATGTGTATACCAGGGCAGATTTTTTTTCGAAATTTCGGCTTCACATACGTCATCTAGCGCAGTCAGCTATAATAAGGACACCTACCGCACACTGTCCGTGGAAAGATCAGACGGTGAGGGAGATTACTGCATGGCTACCCGCCCTCATATGCGGAGGCTGAGAAAACTGAAGTGGCTAACAGTTCATATCTATGGCTACTTCTCAGGACAGCCTAAGGGACTGCTTAACAATAATAAAGAAAATGAACAAATAACAAAATAAATAAAACATACCGTCCCCTAGTAAGTAAATAAGTAAGTATGTATGTATGTAATGCATTTGTTAAAACGCCATGTGTTCATGACATCGGCTGAGCGAGGAATCGTAGGCGTGGACAAACACACAAACAATTAAATACGTAACACTGTAAACAAATTAAGGAAGATGCGCAGCCAGAAAGACAGACATACAGAATGACACTCAACCACGAAGACAGACATACAGAATTGCACATAAACATAGCGCTATATATAGTTTTATCTTCCTACCTACCTCCTGTCAATCCTGCTTGCCTTTCTGCCTGTATTATGCATTTTGACAACGGCGCTATAGAAGTCATCAGATTAGATTAGTATCCTTTCCTCTTGCTTATAAGCTTCCAGATTATCTCCATACGCCTTTTTCCTTTTTCTATTTAAGGCTTCCATCATCTTTTGTCGTTCATGCATTCATAACACATCTTCCATTTCATAAAAACGACAAAACGTCTAACAAAGTGGTAAATGCATAAACTATCCACTAGAAATATACATCTGCAAAAATAAACACATAATCCATCTACCGAATATTATATATATATATATATATATATATATATATATATATATATATATATATATATAATATATATATATATATATATATATATATATATATATATCTATCCCCGTATATATAATAAAGTCCAGTGAAGAGGCTATATACTTATCTATCCAATGGATATTATATATATCCGTATGTCCAATATGTTTATATATGTCCATCCATCAAATGAATAGTGCTTAGGTAATGGACGTATATCTTGCACTTTATCCTAGACTATGCTCTCTCTCTCTCTCTCTCTCTCTCTCTCTCTCTCTCTCTCTCTCTATATATATATATATATATATATATATATATATATATATATATATATATATATATATATATATATATGTAGTGGATGCAAAGCCATGAATGCCGAATTGTCTAAAGATACGGATATTAAGATATCAGGTCAATCGTTGGTCCTAATCGCTTTCCATAGAACTGCATCTGTATACGAGGCGAGAATGTTGCAGCTTACTCTCTGATTAGATCTTCGGAGAGGTGCCGTATACGTTTACTAATACAATATGCAATATAAAATAATGCAATATACAGTACGATATATTATCGAATGATGGTGGTTGAGCCGTCTATGCATATATATATATATATCGTATTATATATTGTATTAGTAAATTTATACAAAATCTAGAAAGATCCATGCAATTATACAGTATATATATGTATATATACATATGTATATATATATATACATATATGTATACGTATGTATGTAAATATACATATATGTATATGTATGTATATATATATACACATACATATACATATATATGCTGCCTTCCTTTCGAGTTGCATTTTCTGCCTTTAGGAACATTCCATGCACCATTTATCAATGCTGGGCAACTCATCTTACTAGATATCTGGAACCGGCGCTATATAAATTTACTGGAGGAATTAATAATATACATATGTAATCATAAAAACAGTATATTATAGTTTACATATTTAGCACCTCTGTGGAGTTTATGTTGAAGAGACAACTATATGATTAAAACATAATTATTACATAAATACAAATAAATATTTACATGGTAAATGAAGACAGTGAATATAACATGAAATAGTACATTATTACATGTAATAATGATTGATGTGTATTTTTTCGTGTAATGTGAGAGATGAACGGCCAGCATATAGACTAAATCATGACCTCTTCGTGACCCCGTAACCTTTGCCTGACGTTTTTCGTTGTGCAGAGCAGCTGGATAGACTTCGTCTTGAGAACGAGGCCCTCGAGGGGAGGGTTGAGCGCCTGGAAAGCAACCTTCGAACTTCGACAGCCAACGAAGCCCAGCTACAAGCCTTAAACAACGAGAAACAGGAGGAACTGGAGCACCTGAGGGTCCAGCTGATGAATGCCACCGCGCCACTCCCGTCCAATGCTGCCACGAAGGAAGACTTAAACAGCGAACCTACTGGAACTCAACCTGGTACGTGAAAACTCAGATTGGTACGTTAACTCTCAGGATGGTACGTTAACGCTCAGATTGGTACGTTAACTCTCAGGATGGTACGTTAACGCTCAGATTGGTACGTTAACTCTCAGGATGGTACGTTAACGCTCAGATTGGTATGTTAACTCTCAGGATGGTACGTTAACGCTCAGATTGGTATGTTAACTCTCAGGATGGTTGGCCTATATATAAAAGCTCATTCTGGTACCAAGTGCTGAGACTGGTAGGTTAAAGTAAGGGCTCAGTCAGGTATGTGATAAATCAACATACAGAGACAATAAATTAGCATGACCAGTAGGTGCAGTCAGGTCATGTCAAGTCAGATCATATATTTGAGTTGGGTAAAACCAGGCAAGGGCAAATAAGGTCACTTTAAGTAAATAAGGTAAGGTTAATTAAATAAGGTCAGGTTAAGTAATGTAGTGTAAAGGAAAAAGTGAAACCGGGTCAGGTTTGGTAAAGTCAGATAAGGCAAGGTTACGTCAGGTCTGATTGGACTGGGTCGGATAGTATACAGTTCTTAATTCTGCATATATTCAACACAGAAAGTATGTGTATATGTGTATGTATTTGCATATGTATTTGTGTGTGTTTATGTATATGTGACTCGCCATATATAGATTTTACATGTTATTTTTGGCATATTCTTGTATGGATGTGATAATCTAGTGGTTAGCATGCTGGAATGTCAGTTAAAAGGTTGGGGATTCAAATCCCCTCCAGGGTAGAAATTTCGAGATTTTGGCTGCACTGAGCGTACACTGTCAGTGAGAAGATCAGGTGGTGAGCAAGACAACTGGCCACCTGCCCTCATATGCCGAGGCTAAGAAAAATGAAGTTGCTAACATTTTATTTCCATGGCAGCCTGTCAGAGCTACTAGCTTAGAGTACTGGTCTTCTTCGTCTTGTGTTGAATTGCAGCTTTCATTTATAGGCGGTTTGTTTGCTTTAGCCACAGCTGACAGAGGCACCGAAGCTGTTAAGAACGATGCAGGGGAAAGAGAGGAGGAGACTGATAGGCTTCGGCTGTCATCGCCGAAGAGCAACGAAGAGGATGAGGAGGAGGAGGAAGAAGTTGAGAATGAGAATAACGAGGAAGCGCAAGAGGAAGACACGTCTGCGCCGCTGAGCACCATCTGTCGACAAACTTCCTCTTCCGGTTCGGGCAGTGATGAAATCATTCGAAGACTCGAGGTGGAGCTGAAAGAGACGCGTATCCAGCTGATGGAGGCGGAACATCGGATGCGGACGGATCAGGAACAGTGGTTGGACGAGAAGAAGAAAGTGATCGCATATCAGAAACAGCTTCAGCTCAACTACATCCAGATGGTACAGCGCAACAAGCTGCTCCAACAGGAGACGCACCAGCTCGCACTGGAGCTCGAACGACAGCATATTCGCCAGGTGGACGCTGAAGCGTTGGCCTCACCAGCGCCCCTAGCGAATGCTGATGTAACTACGTGCGCTGACGTAACGTAGGCTGCTCGAACTAGAATACTGACGCATTCGTCGTAGGGAGACTTTAGTAAAGCCGTGAGCCTTTAGTAAGACCTGTTTGTTTGTAAGAGGGGAGGGCAAGTAAGCAAGGTCGTACTTAATTTTGCCGATTTTGCCAAGCATGGGATTAGTGAGGAAAAAATTGTCTTTTTTGATGTTTCAGAGTTCAATTGTACAATTGTATGTTGAGTTGTTTTGGATGCCTTTTTGTTTTCGACAGTTTTTGACGTTTTTTTAGTTTCTTGGATTTTTATGGTTTGATTACCTTCCTAGTTTCCCGATTGTGTCGTTACCTCTTTTATTTTAAAAGTTTGTGATCAACCCCTCACCCTAACTCTTTGAGTTGGGGAGACTAAAGGACATATCTTCTGCAACATCAAATGGAGGTCATGGTTGGACTGTGTCTAGATCTGTCTTTGACTGAGGCAGTAAGACTTTAGTAAGGCAGTAAGATTTCAGTAAGAAAATCAGTGTATATCGGTAGGGATGACGAAACTGCAACAGTAGATTATTTGCAATAGTTTTAAATACATTTGTTACAAACTTGGAGGTTCAAAAGTCTCTTCCATTGACAACCAGTGATAGAAAATAAAAAATAAAATAAGAAACCGCTGGAAGTCAAAGGCAGAACAGTTCACTAATGAATCAGAGTTAATATAAATATTTTTTATAGCGACCGTATGGCCTCGACCCTGCTCATTTTCAATGAAATCATTTGATGAGATCCTTCACCACCGCTGCCCGGTTGAATGGGCGCCACGCCATGTAAGGTCCCCGTCTATTTAAGGTTCCCATGTATACGGACTGTGCTAGCCCGAGATTCAAATCTGAAATAGGCTACGACAAGGATGCGAACCGGCATCCTCGCGCACAGAGGCGCCTTGACGTACGCTTTAACCAATGTAGCTGACTAGGCTCGTATGGATTAGCTTCGTTAATAGCACTGCATCGGATAAAAGACGAAATACTGAAACTTCTAATAGAAGTTAAGTGAACTTTTAAGTTAAACTGAAAGGAAATTTAGCGTTTTGTAACACAAGCAGAGGTTTTAATGTATGTGTGTGCATGTATTTATGCGTGTATGTATGGACGTGTGCTTGTGTATGTATGTATGTATGAAATTGTATGTATGTATATATGTATTGTTGTATCTACACACTTGATATAGCGCCTTTTAAGCGCCTCACATAATGCTGGTATTTAAAGACGACTTCACCATCATACGTTGCATAACAGATTTACCACTCGTTTGTTCGTTATTTAGTCAGTCAGTCAGTCAGTCAGTCAGTCAGTTAGCCATTAACTAAGTCAGTCGGTCGGTCGGTCGGTCGGTCGGTCGGTCGGTCGGTCGGTCGGTCGGTCGGTCGGCCGGCCATTAAGTTAGATTGAGCGATCAGCGATGGGAGTTTATTTGGGATTGAGAGGAGCAAAACGGATGACTGCCAAACGAAACAGCATCGAAGACCACGTGAAGCTGCTGTGAATGACTATGAATCATTACTCAATTTGTCACAGTCTCCGAATTACTAAACATTAGAACCATTCGAAGCATCCGTTTAATTTAAATTACCCGGAAGATTATTCTGGCACTCGCATGCAAAGCGTCCATATATCGCAATTGTCCCTAAGTAGCACCATTCCTTAATCTATTGTGCAGATACTCGCGTAGGGACTTCCTAAATACGCCCCTACCTGGCCTGCTTTCCTGCCTCCGTCCGTGGCCTGCTTTCCTGCCTCCGTCCGTGGCCGTGTGTCAGTTTAGGAACGTAGTAATCTGGGCACTTCATTCATCTCTCCACTCATCGGGTGTTTATTCATGTGCTAATAACCTTCAATATCCTTCATTTTATTCTGTCGCTCGTTTTCTGCAACATTTCAACTTCATTCACCCGGGGTCTTGCCCCTCTGCCCCATTCCGTTCCCCGGCACAAAGCATAACATGCGACCACTCTCCCCTCCCTTCCGTTCCCTCTTTCCCCATTCCAGTCCGGTTCAGTTACCCCCATACGGCGGGCAAGCGATCGCTGCAACCAAGGGACGATTTTCCGATTGAAAGGCTTTCGAAGCACAATTGTCTCAAACGGAAGTTTTGGCGATCAGGTCTGCCTTTCAGCGTCGGATTTAAGCGAGGTGCTCTAAAGCTGCTCGTCATTAACGAGGTATAATTGCATCGCATGATCGCTGCCATTCAGCTGATTTTTCAATCGGCCGTATCGCCTTGCTCGCCTGCAGTGATCAACGCCGTCTGTCACTGGCTCGACATGCATGCAAGCAGCGATTCGCTTCCCTTCGAAGCCGATTCGATTGACACGCATTTAACCAGATCATGATAGATGGATGCTTATATCGCTATATACAACTAAACACACACACTTGCATAATTATAGATGATATATGTAATGCCTCTGTTGGGCCCAGATGTGTGTATTAACGATGAGAGGCAGTGGTGTAGTTATACGGGACGGAATGTCGAGTTGTATAGAGACTGTGACTTCTTCCCGAAATTCGACTGGAGAAATTAATCCCAGGAAATTAGTCCCACTGACGCAGTTCATTATTTTCTGGAACTGGCTCGCTTATTCACTCGCCGCAGTTCGAATGTTATGTGGTCAAACTTAATTGCATCATCCGAATATGTATATATGCATTTATACGTTTATATATATGCAAGTATAAATACAGACGCATGTTAAGCTACATAAATATATATAATTGCCATAGTCTACACGTTTCAATTCGATAGTTGTATTCGGTAGATTCATTCAATTTGCAATGATTTCAAACGCCTCAGATGCGACATCGATTCCGCAAGAGTTCATAGCCATTGAAACGTCTGTAGTAAGCGTAATCGTAAGCTCGAGATATGGCGCCCATAGAAAGCTAAGTCGCGGGAACCAACTTATTCACAGACCCTCAGTCAAAAATCAAAATCGACAGTCAGGAAGTTTTCGGTTTCAAGTGAAGATCCAGGAATCAGGCAGACAGACAGTCAGACGACTACGGTGGATGGTGTTTGGAATTGGAGCGGAAAGAGAGATAAGAGGAAGAGTGTAGTTAAAGATCCCCGTGGCCCCTAGGACAAAGTTGAAAGTTCATCTTCCTCCTCTCTCCTCTATCCCTTTTCAGGCAAATGTTGCTTTGGGATTAGTATTTTCACGATGTAGGCCAAACTTCTCATCTGTCTTTTTCATGGGGTAAACGACATATTCGGGGTCTGGAACGAGACTTTACAGTTTGATAAGTTTATTCGTAGTAGTAGCTCATATATACCCTTTTGTCTGTTGATTTTGCTTTGACTGAGCGCCTGTAAATATGCTGGTTCCCGCGACTTGGCTTTCGTTGGGAGCTGTAGAAATCTCGAGATTACGATTACGATTACGATATGTATATGACTTAACATGCATATAGGTCTACATGAATATTATGCGCCTGGTTGCGA
Source organism: Norana najaformis (assembly GCA_964023275.1). Lineage (NCBI taxonomy): Eukaryota > Metazoa > Annelida > Clitellata > Crassiclitellata > Hormogastridae > Norana > Norana najaformis. The sequence continues at coordinate 7,715,135 of OZ029925.1, forward strand.
GGTGTACTAGCTCTAGAACGGGCCCATTGCGCAAAGACCTTGGTGTCTATACCAGATACACCCCTTCTTCCTCTTATCTCTCTCTCTCCTCTCCAACCCCAAACACCACACCCCATAGCTGCCATGGCACGCTGTCTCTCCGTCTGACTTTTGGATCTTGACCTGGAACCGAACCCTTTTGCCTATCAATTTTGTTTTGGCTAAGCGCCTGTGAATAAGCCGGTCCATCCCCGCGACTTGGCTTTCGTTGGGCAATGTAGAAATCTCGGAATTACGATTACGATTATGATTACGATTTTGTTCGCTAGTCGGGCGTAAGCCTGAGCTGGTCTGGACTTGTAGGTATACGCCGTCGTCGTTCGGGTCCAGGTCTTAAGGAAACTGTTTGAACTTATGATCTTTGATTGCGTCGATTTCGTCAACGTATTTCTGGATCTAAGAAAAATCTGCGGTGACGTCATCTTATGAGCGAGACGTCACAATTAACCTATGCACATTTTCGTGACGCCATTAACGCTGCGGCGCCGTCACCAAACCGGCAGCTTTAATTATTGTAAGTTTTTTGGACGTCGTGATACATGCAATGAGACAATTTTGCGAAAATTATAATATGATGACGTCATCGTGTCACTTCATAATCGTCCTATGTATGTTTTCGTTACGTCACAAAAGCTGCGATGACGTCACTGAACTTAAGCCATCTAAGCTTATTTCTGGACGTCAAAATACACGCAATGAGGCAATTTTGTGGAAACCTTATTAATATCATCAACGAGGACGTCACCGTACTGGCGATGACGTCATTCCCGGAAGACAATGATGTCTTTATATTTGATTCGTTTCCGCTCTCCACCTGTTCACGTGGTGCGATGTCTTCGATTTTTTCGGCAATGAGCCGTCTGTTTCGCCGCGGTAGAGCCGACCAGAAGCGGAAGTGCTTTTGCGGGCGACGGGCGCATGCGCGTCGGTGTGATGCTCCGGGGGTTGTCGGGACCGGTCGACGGAACGACAGTTGGAGCGGCTCGTATTCGATTCCTGGCTGGAGTCGCTGTTCTGTGTGTCCATTGCGCCGCCGTTAGCATCTGCCCTCAATCCCAGCTTCCGCAGCTGGTCTTCTGGCTGCGGAGAGTGATGGCGGATGCCGTGGTTGCTGATGTTGCTGGCGTGGCTGTCTCGTCGCTCGGAGGAAGAACAGGAGGAGGAAGAGGAGGCGGAGGAGAGCGTCTTTGGCGGCTGGGGAGTGGCCACATCTGGATTGATCTTGGGGTCTGAGTCGGAGGATGGTTCGTTTGGTCCTCTGCTGTCATCGTCCTCAGGTTTCGAACGCTTGTACTTCGTTCGGCGATTTTGAAACCAGACTTTGACCTACATTTAAACACAGAACACGAAACTGATGATGTAGACCACCTAAGACACGGTATACGTAATTCTTAAGGTAAAGTAAGATTAAGCAGAGTTATGTAAAGATGATTACACAGAATAATGTAATTATTCTGCTATTACACCGTAAACGCTGAGATAAGTAAGATAAGACACAATAAAGTTATCCTTAAGGAATGGTAAGATAAAGCAGAGTAATGTACTATTAAACTGTAAGGACAGATGGTGCATAAAAATGTGAAGGGAAACATTAATGCATACACGCTTGCCGTCATAGAGACAGATAATCAGACAGACAGACTGACAGACAGGCAGGCAGACAGGCAGGCAGGCAGGCAGACAGACAGACAGACAGATATAGGCAGGCAGACAGAAAGAGATAGAAAGAGACAGGCAGACAGACGGGCAGGTAGATAGGCAGGAAGACAGATAGACAGAAATGCAGGCTCCAGGCAGGCAGGCAGACAGGCAGACAGACAGAATCAGAATCAGAATTCAAGAAGAAAATCAGAAATGCGTAGTTTCGAGACGCACTTAAAAGCGCGCCTACAGAGAACGCCTGTAGTTCTACACAATACTACATCTTCCATTGTCTTGGCCCAAAACTTATTTACAAATTCTATAGAATTAGACGCGAATTGCTAAAATATGCGATTAATTAACTCTAAACGGCTGCAAATCCTCCTCTCTTCTCTTCCACGTCCGCTTTTCACTGAAACTTGGAACAAGTGCGCTAGTAGCGATCAATCGCATAGATTTGCCCTTTCATAGAACAAAGAGAAGCCGCCGAACAATGGAATCTGAAGACAATGGTTTTGCGCATTTCATTTCGTCGTGAGACGGATGCAGGAGTGCAGCTGAAGCTGGCACCGTTCAGATGCAAAGTTCCTTTGCTCAGTCAAGCGATAAATACTTGGGGTAATCGCATCCGACTTTTCTTCCCCAACCGAAAAGGCGCCTTTGCAAATGCATATCCATTGCTACACCCTAACATCGATCCTCAGCTTCCATACGGACGTCTATAGCACATCAACTGGACTGGAAAAACGGATCGCAACTTGTGGCTTTCGTCCACAGGGAACTGGAGTAAACTGTGCTCTTGTAATTGCAGTGTCTGCTATAGCATGCCTCAGTCTGGTTCTATGAGAAAGCTCGTACACCCTTTATGATGATGATGATGATGATGATGATGATGATGCCGATGATGATGATGATGAGTTCTCTGCCCCAAGGCAGGTCCACTGGCTTTATGCCACCCGGGTATGAGATGAGTGAGGTGGTTTCCCGTTGTCTTCCTCACGGACAATTATGGGTGAGCAATATGTCCAAGGTCGTTACGCAGTGGCTTGAGGTAGATCCAAACCCACGACCCTCCGGTTACGAGACACAGACCATACCACTACACCACGGTTTCCTATACCCTTTATAAACTCATATTATTGTGGTGGTCTTTTTGCAAGGGTGCACGATAGTCTAGCGCTTAGAGTACTGAACTGTCAAACCTAAGGGTCGGAGGTCGAATCAACTAGACAATTTATATTAGAACATCAGTGTATGCATATGCACTTTCAAAAGTATCTGGTAACCGAACACGGACTTTCTATATGCTATGTACAGTCAACCCATAGTCTGCCCGATTTCTACTTCAGTCGCTTCGTGCTACACGGTGGTCTATCGGTCTATCTATAAGCGTTTGGTCAATGATCATGAGATTGTGGGTTCGACTGACTTCGTGTAACGACCCTGGGCAAGTTGTTTGCACACACGTGCCTCCTCTGTCACCAAGCAGTATGATTTGGTATCGATGTAAGCTAGGAAGTAAACTTCAAGTCTTGCGATGCATTAGACCCGTGTCCAGCACTTATAGGGATTAGTCCACTGGGTGCTGAAGGACCGAGGTGAAGGAAGCTAGCGCCTCCCCTATATTTACGTTCCTCTTAGGATATTGGAGCTTGACTTCACTTTTATAGAATATCGTTTAACCAAAAAGATTACAGTTGACAGAAGTTTATTTGGAATAAATGAGCGATTATGTACCTTACTTTAGCTCAAGTTTCCTTATCTCACCTTATGCTTTCTTTACTTTACTTACTTTAATTATCATTTCTTAACATTCACTACCTCACCTTGTCTTACCTTATCTTAAGTAACCTTACATTTTCTTACTTGCTTTTATTTCACTTGCCTTACCTTACATTGCCATAACTTTCCTTTTCCTACCTTACCTAACCTTAACTTAGCAAAACTACGAAGCTTCTATAGTGTGGTAATAAAATTTACTGTTTTCCATCTCCATTTCCATTTAAAATACTTTTTACTTAGCGCGTTGGTTGAATGTAGGCTATAGTTCTAATCTTCGAATTAATAACAGCTTCCGTTCAATTGCTACTAACAAAGAAGTCCATGTGAGAAAGAATTAAATACACGTCGCAAGAAAACGAGGCGAAGCTACTTTGTATACATATTACATTGATACAAATTAAACACGCATAGACAACGGACAACGGTTGCACGAGTCGGGAGAATGTAGAACAACGACGCAAGCATTGTTGTCGACAGTTCCCGCAAACGGCTAATTGTTACCTGTCGCCGTAATCATCGATAATTGGTCGCTGATTTATTAGGCTGAATTCTATGCCGCCCGCTGGAATACGGACCCCCCCTACATTAGCGCCGGGTACGGGTACTGCCGCCGATGTAGTGTGAAATCGGTTCCCGAGCGAAAACGGTCCCGACTCCGCCCACTTTTATTTAGTCAAGCACACGACACAGTGAAGCGAATTTTAAAGTATTCTGTTGTCTTGATAGCAACATTTAATGCAAAACAATATTCAGTTGATGGGAAAATAGAAGCCTAAGTATTCACCCAATTAGTCTGTACTTATGCAGTCGTACTTAGGACAAAACACACTGTTTTGACGAGCGAAGCGAGAACAGTCTGTTACTGACGTCATCGGTCACATGAACCAATCACAATATTTTTCGGAACTCCCTTCGCCACGGTACCGATCTCGCAATGGACGCCACTTAGGTTCCCAACTGCATCGGCTTCGGTTGATGAAGGAGTCCAGAACGAGAGAGATTTAAACGACGAGAAATAGAGTCCCGTTTATAAGTCGCAATTTCGAAAACAATTATTGGTCTCACGGTGCAAGTCTATAGGATAAATCATCGCTCTGCTTATAGATCTATATTCAAATAATAGACGCGCATAGGATTAGGCCTATAGATTCTCATAATAATGGAGAAGACTTGTGTTTATAATTACACACTTTCAGATACGGGAAACGTAAACAATTACAATATCTATTCAGATAATGGATATATATATATATATATATATATATATATATATATATATATATATATATATATATATATATATATATATATATATATATATATATATATATATATATATATATATATATATTCAGATAACTGATATGCAATTAAGCTCGCTTAGTACTTATGTAGTGTTTGAATGCATATAAAAGGTAAAAGGGGTAAAGGTAAAGGTAAAACTTGTTTACACGTCTCTAAGGAAACTGCTCAGAAGTTTTGCTGGTCCTGAAGTCAAAGAATCTTGCGGCTAACGACCTCAACAATTCAACAACAGGAACCTCTTTAATCTCCTAACTTATACGTACACCGCACCCTCTGTATATATATATGTATATATATATATATATATATATATATATATATATATATATATATATATATATATATATATATATATATATATATATATATATATATATATATATATATATATATATATATATATATATATATATATATATATATATATATATATATATATATATATATATACATATATATATATATAAAGCGGGATTTGGGATCCATTTTAAGTTGCCCCTTATGGCGAGGACCGCGTTAAACGAAATGGTATTTTGCGACCATGTGCATTGATTTCAAATGGAGCATTGCACCAGTATAATAGTTTAAAATAATAAAATAATATAATAACATGAAATAATTTTTTCAGAGCTCTTAAAACAAGCTACATAAACAATCAAAATATCGTGTAGTACCCCGCAGTATAATGCGCGGTACTTACAGGCATATTTTAAGTACCTTGCGTTGTTTCCAGTAACCCATCCTTTCGGAAAATAAGTTTACTTTAAAGTATATTAAACTCTCTACCGTATATAAGGTGTTTAAAACTCCGATTTTACGAAATTTATACACTTAAGTATAACAAATCAATTGTCAAACACGAAATTATACCTAATATACTCAAAAACATTCATTATAATAAAAATAACTTCAGCAATATTTTAATATACTAAAGTGTTTGACGACTCCATTAGAAGTCAAACCTGGATCCAAGGAGGAGGAGGAGGACATGGGCATAGAACAGAACGTTAGAACAGATGGAATGATGGAAGGAAGGACGGATCTTCAACCGATGGTTAGTGTAGGGAAAAAATGTCACATCAGACGGCGTGCGTCTTTGAAGTGCGAGGGTTGTCATCGGCGTGAGATTAAACCGAAGACTTTAAGGTCAGGTTTCGCTATATGACCGGAGGGTGACTATGTGATCAGGTTACCCTTCACCCGACAAGACCAGCTCTACCACCGCCATCATCAACCACAGCAGCAGCAGCAAGAGAAGAAGAAGAAAAGATGTTCTTAGCGAGATGGAGACTGGTTTGTTGACAGTTACTGCCCGGAATGCATTTTCCTTTCGCGTTTCATGCCAGCTAAGTTGACCCTCTGTTGCTATTACCCTCCGAACAGAAGCCATTTCGGACTTGGGACCCAGTCCTTTAAAACTATTCCCTGCGGGCATCATTGTCTTGTTTCAGCAGCAACGCAAGGATAACTGACCAACAGCACACCCCACCGTATCACGCATGCGTTTGAAGATATGCCATGCTTGGAAACGATGTCTGAAAGCCCCAGACACTATAGGCCTACAATGTACAGCATATACATGAGCTGTGTAGAAAGTTAACCGTTTAAAACCGGTGAAATCAATCAGAACAAAAGCATCGCAACTGTAGCTTGCAGTCAGACAGTTAGTGATTATCAAGCATAAGAAACAAACGCCTGGTTATAGGCCACAGAATTTGTGTTGTATTTCAAGACAGCACACCGTGTCTATATAAACCTGTGACCACACCGCCTTTAGGAATGCGCATATAGGACAGCAAATGACTTTTAATGTAACGTTAAGAGATCTAAATTGGTTAATTGATCCAAGACTCCGATCCCCTTAACAACCGAACGCCTCAAAGCAGTTGAACCAATTACGACCCAAACAGTGATTAATGTTGACGTCGGTTCCTTAGACACCGAGACATTTAATCTCCCGCCAATACTAACCAGCAGACTATTTACAAGCAACAGGTGCCCCTGTTTTATATAATATGCGCATACATAAATACATACATATATATACAATTATACTGTTAGCTCGTGCATTAGGAGAGCTTTACGCAAAGCGAGGGTTTTAACGGGTTTCTGAGAGCCAAGATGTATGCAGGGAGCCCATTTTTCAGGCGATAAACGCCGATAAACTCTGATCCGGGAAATTATTGACATTAATAGGGATTATATTTAAGGAATTTAGACGTGTATATATAAAAATTCTTATAATCTCTGTCGGGATATCCGTATAAATTCAGATAATACAGTTGATCAACCAAGACGTTTTGAAATAAATCAGCCGCATGCAATAAGACAGATCGCTTTCAAGAGAATAATTCCATGTGAACAAAATTAACTTTATCAAAACATCAGGTTGCAAAGGAAATAGCAATCTATTAGCGTCGAACCTAAAATTAACGCATATAAAAATATCTGTGTAACATATAAAATATACATTAGCATTCAGATATACAGATTAACACTCAGGCATATATAAGCAGTTATGCATAGGTTATATATATATGTGTGAGTAATATAATATAAGCTGATATGAAATCTATATGCTTAGACTATATAATTGTGGTATCTGTGAGAAACCCTTGATATTGGTCATGCTTCAGAGAATCAACTGCTTCTTATCGAACCAGGTGTTAAGTTACACTTACAGCGTTAAATTTCGCATAATTCGCACCGTTTACACGCAGCTTGCATTGAATTAAGACAAAAATGAGATGTAATGTTGTATTGAAAATTCTACAGATGCCATTTCGAAAAACCAGGCATGATGTTTGTATGAATATATGTACGCAAGTCTCTGTTTCTGTTTGCTGTCTCTGCCACTTTCTCTGTGTCTCTGTCTTTCTCTGTGTCTGTCCTCTTCTTTGTATCCGTCTACGTCTCTGTCTCTTCCTGGGTATCTGTCTTTTCCTGTGACTCTGTATATCCTTCTCTCTGTCTTTGTCGCTGTCTCTGTCTCTGCCTGTGTCTCCGTCTCCTTCTCTTTCTCCTCTGTCTCCGTCTCTTCCGGTATCTCTGTCTTTGTGTCTTCCTGTATCTCCGTCTGTGTCTCTGCCTGTATCTCTGCATCCGTCTCTATCGCTGCCTCTGTCTCTGCTAGTCATTTTCTGCTGCTCTTCATGGCCGGAACTAAACCGTGGCTATATGAGAAACCTTTGTCACCTTTGCCGATACTTTAGTGCATATTTATTCATGCGATTCATTGTCTATCACCTTCAATTTACCAGTAACGAAATGCACATTTTGCATTTTTAAAGGCGTGTCCATGAACTCCAAAGTGGCTTCCGCATCACAGAATTTCTTATATCCTGCACTAAGGGTAATATTGTGCACTATGAAATACTACAGTATGTAACTACAATACATATACAAGTTTGTTCTGTAAGAGGCGCTATCTAAATTGACAAATACAAAACTATACAGTATTATGCCGACTAAACGCTCGCAGAATTCCTAACTTCTCCACTAAGGGTAATACTATACAGTATGAAATACTACAGTATGTTAATATACAATACGTGTACGCATTTGTTCTGTAAGAGGCACTATCTAAATTGACAAATAAATAACTAAATATACAATAATATGCCGATGAAACGCTCGCAAAACTCTACAACGCGGACCAACTTGACATTGCGCCAGTGACGATGTAACGCGTTGCATCCTAATTTCCAGCTGTCAATGTTGCTGTCCTGTAAACCCCAAACTGGCGTCTTGCACTCGCACGCCGTGTCAACGTCCATCTTTGCAAAACGTTTTATCTGTGCGATAAATTTTACGTAATCAGAACTGCACTTTATGACTCGGAGTAGGACAATAAACTCCACTCGGAACGAAATAAATCGCACGCAATGCAGTAACGTGAATAAACCGACTTACGCTATAAAAATGATAATCACTTAACTGTTGAGAAGTGAATGAATGCGTTTAGGAGGAGGACGCACAAAGTTTGCAGTAAAATCAAGACGAACAAAACGCAGGCCATGGAACGACTTCGTGGGTACGAAGTGTCCGGTCACACCAAGACGTCTCCATAATCAGCAACCAACGGATATAGAACCAACACATACATGTAGACTGTTATATATATGCATATATATATGTATGAAGAGTGATTTGGAGTGAAGTTGTTTATAAGCAGAATGATAGTATCGAAGCCTTCGTGTTTCAATAGTTGTCTAAATGACATTAAGCACTGTATAGGCTCATAGAGACGGGTGCAATAAATTAGAAACCAAACCATATATATATATATATATATTGGTATGTGTATTGCATGTATGTATATACATAAAGTGGTATATATATGGACAGCACTTGACTGTTCTTATAATTGGTTTGCGAGCGGATAAGTGTCGAGGAACAGTTCGAAAATTGAAACCGGATTCGCGCGTTTTGCCTCAGGCGTTTGTTAGATGCCGCCTCGGAGTGTGTGTTGGTTGGTATGCTAGTGCCTCCGCCGTCGCCGCTGCTGCTGCTGCTGCTGGCGGTGATGGTGCTGGTCCTAGATGCTGCTAAGCGGGACGGTTCACGCCTTTGGCGGCAGCAGCCCCGCAGTTAGTTGGCGCTGGACAATATCTGCGCAACTTCAGCACCAGCGCCGCTCTTGGAGAGACTGCAGAACCGAAGGCATATCGACGCCGGCCGTGGCACATTAGCACACGCATAGCCAACGGCGTTTTTATCTGATATGATATTTTATTATTATTTTAAGCTTTATTATTATTATTATATAAATAGACGAATCTGTTCCTGATTCGGTTGTTTTTTATGCCCATCTGTATCGTAAATTGTATTGCTGTGTTGTCGCTAATGTGTCCCAGATTTTGTCTCTCTGTCTATCTGCCTGATTGTCTGTCTGTCTGTCTGCCTGTCTGTCTATCTGTCTGATTGTCTGTCTGTCTGTCTGTCTGTCTGGTTGTCTGTCTGTCTGTCTATCTGTCTGATTGTCTGTCTGTCTGTTTGTCTGTCTGTCTGCCTGTCTGTCTGTTTGTCTGTTTGTCTGTCTGTCTGCCTGTCTGTATGTCTGTATGTCTGTCTGTTTGTCTGTCTGTCTGTCTGTGTACCTCTCTAACGATATATATTTCTCTGTCTGTCTGCATGCTGCCTTTCAGCGTGTTAATTTAAGTATTAGTATCGTTTTTGTGCGCCTTGATGTATGTCTCTTGTATCTGTGTGATCTTTATGTACCTGTCTGGCTGCCTGCCTGTCTGTCTGTCTGTCCGCTTGAGTGCTTAGCTGTCTGTCTGTTCGACATCTATTCCAGTCTTTGAAGTCTTAATCTGTCTCTCTGCCTCTCCTTCGTGTCATTCGCCCCAGGCCTCAACTAAAATACATCTCATATTTTATTGGAAATTATGGTTTAATTTCTCATTAGCCTGAAAAGCTTTATTTAAAAAATGAGCGAAATAATAACAGCCGATTACAAGTGCCATGAATAAAATAGTTTTTCTAAACCACCAGCAATAGTTTTAAAGAGGTCATTAATAACTTACAGATTATAATAACAGCGCATTTAAAGACATTAATAAATATTTCTTTGGCACATAAAGTAAATTTATGCACAAACAGTATCATACGCAATGCATTTTCTTAGTAGTAGGACCAGAAGTTTAACGAAATTTTATGGAATCAATGGTCGCTGACTTCTGCACAAATGTTCTTTGAAAAATGTTCTGTTTTTAATAGTTCGGCTTATAGACAACATTAAATAAAGTCACAATTAAACAAACCATTAAATTTTCAACTTAACTGCAACATATACAACGATATACGTTGTTATCAGAAAGCGTGTAGAGTCAGAGAATGCCAGCAGCGCACTTGTTTATATATAGCGTTTAATAATACATTACAACATAGGGAAAGTAATAGTAATGGATGACAAATGCGAATAAATACATTATCTTACTCTTGAAAAGGGTGCATACAGTTAATTTCTAATCATACCAGATACTAGTGTTCCTTCAACGCCTGTAGCAAGACTGTTTGTGGCTTATTTAATCAAACAGTGACCTTGTGGGAGCGCATGTGGAGTTTATTCTCCAAGAGGCGCTTTATAAATCTTAAATTACAATTACAACTACCACTGCCACTGTGTTTGTGTGTGTGTTTTCGAAGGCTGTGTGTGTATGTTTGCATGAGTTTATATGTAAGCGTGTGCGTGTGTTTCTATGTATGCGTGGTATGTATAGGTGCGCATGCGTTCCTTACATATATGTAAAACCATCATGAGACATTGTTTCATGTGAGCAAATATATATAAAGCCTTTGTATATATGTCAATAGACATATTATACATATATAAGTGTATATATATATATTCATTTATATAGGTTTATATGTGTGTATATATATAACCAGGCTTTATGTTCCACACATGAATAGAAGCTGTCTTCTTTAGGCCAATTAGGTCCACTTAAGGGTATTGTCGGTTGATTGCATGGACTGCCCAAACAAAACATATTACTATAGGTGGCTTTAACAAATTTCAGGGGAAATCGCTGAATTATTAGGATAAACACCGGACACAATGTCGAGAACAGTTGAGGCGAAACGTGGCAACGCGAGGCTGTCTTTTGTGTGTGATCCTGAGACTCGCAATCGATGACCGGACTTGCAATTAAAGCAGCGCTTCAAGTCTTAATTAAGCGACCAAGTCCATGTGTTATTGTGTGGCGCGTTTGCGGTTGCTGCGTCTAATCGGATGGCTGATGACACGCTTGCCCGATCACGCACGGTAAACTGTGGTTGGTCAACGATGTTTTGTATGTGTCTCTCGCTGTCTGTGTATGTCTCTCGCTGTCTGTGTGTGTCTCTCGCTGTCTGTGTATGTGTCTCTCGCTGTCTGTGTATGTCTTTCGCTGTCTGTGTGTCTCTCGCTGTCTGTGTATGTCTCTCGCTGTATGTGTGTGTCTCTCGCTGTCTGTGTATGTGTCTCTCGCTGTCTGTGTATGTCTTTCGCTGTCTGTGTGTCTCTCGCTGTCTGTGTATGTCTCTCGCTGTCTGTGTGTGTCTCTCGCTGTCTGTGTATGTCTCTCGTTGTCTGTGTATGTCTCTCGCTGTCACTGTATGCCTTTTGCTGTGTGGGCATGCAGTGACAGCGATTGTCTGTAACTATACGTCCGTCTGTGTCTCTGTTTTACTTGCTTTATATCAATCTGTCTGTTTGTCTGTAGCTGTTTTTACATGTCTGTCTCACTTTCTCTCTCTTTCTCTCTTTCTCTGTCGATGTCTCTTTGGGTCTCTCTGTATCTAGATCTGTCTGTTTGTCTGCCTGCTAGCCTGCCTGCCTGCTTGCCTGCCTGCCTGCCAGCCCGTCTGTCTGTCTGTCTGTCAGTCTGTCTGTCAGTCTGTCTGTCTGTCTGTCAGTCTGTCTGTCTGTCAGTCTGTCTGTCTGTCAGTCTGTCTGTCTGTCTGTCTGTCTGTCAGTCTGTCTGTCTGTCAGTCTGTCTGTCTGTTCACCTCGGCATAAATCCCTGTAAGTGAGAGCAAATACAATTTGGCGTTAAGTCAGCTCTGCGGCCAACTCACAATTTCCGCCGAGTGGTTCAGTGGGAGGAGCGTTCATCCGTCGCGCGCGACGCTTGGTAACCGGAGAGGTAAGGTAATTCGGAGGACATCCGCAGACGCACCTTTCGCTGATCAATCAATCGCAGTCTACTCTTACCTAGAACGGTGCTGACTATCGCACCAGATGCGGTAAGGATCCATATAGTCTTTGCTATTGTCGTCATCATCATCTTCATTATCATCATCTTCTTCATCGTCATCATCATCATCATCGACATCGTCATCATCACTCTTTCAGCATTTATTAAGCGCCACTATCTACTTACTAAGCATTAATCGATGGCGCTGAGCAGTTGTGAGTGAAAGACTTGCTGAATGTCCTTACACAGTAGCAGTCTTATAGGAGGAGGCTCGAACCCATATTCTCCGCGTTACTAGCCGAGCGCTCTGACTAATCGGCTACCATGCCCCACAATCATCACGAACAACAACTGATGCCGATACAGTATTACTGCACTGCTTACACTTGTAGTGTCTAGTATTCAGCGTTCAGTATAAGCTTTTCACATGTTTGTTCGAAGACTATCAGACATTGGAAGAGGAATGTTCGGGCGTTTGAACTCTGTACCTCAAAAATACCGGGGCTTCGATCTGTCACTTCCGTTCATTGTATGGATCAACGCGCATGCGCTCCATTTATGCTTTAGTTTCATTGTCATAGCGGCGCTGTTCAAGTTCTAAGATTAAATTAGATAAAATTGCATTGGACTGAATTAAACTGGATAATATTAGGCGATAGCCTCGATGTAGTATCACTCGGCCTGGTAGTAGTAGTAATTTCCAATGTTTAACGACCTCTTATGGCATCAAAGGCCGTTGACGTCGCCCTCCTCCTTTATCCAGGCTTGGGACTGGCACTACTCGAGGACGGTAGTGGCGGAGTTCCTCGGCCGCTCTGCAAGCCTGTTCGGTTATACTAACGGTGAAGCCGATTCTTACCGCACCTATTGCGATTATCTCGTCCCGTTCGGTAAAGGTGCTCAGGTAAATAAGGTGTGCTAGCAGCTGGCTGTCGACCGGGACTTTAATTACGGGTGCATCTTCGGACAGGTGCGCGTTAGTCGCCGCCTCTGTGCTTGTGTGTGTTGGTGCTCATCGCTTGTCGCCCGCCCTCCACGTGTCCAGGAATACGCGATGAGGCTTTGGCAACGGATTTTATTAAATGCCGGATAAGCCCAGAAAAATGGACTGAAAACCTAACGTATTTAGACATGGTCTGTGACAGCTTGGGTCGAGAAGAGGACAGGAAAAGAGAGGAGAGGAAAGGAGAGCAGAGGAGAGCAGAGCAGAGCAGAGGACAGGACAGGACAGAGGACAGGACAGGAGAGGACAGAGGACAGGACAGGACAGAGGACAGGATAGGACAGAGGACAGGAGAAGACAGGACAGGACAGGAGGACAGGACAGGACAGGAGAAGACAGGACAGGACAGGACAGGACAGGAGAAGACATGACAAGACAGGACAGGATAGGAGAAGACAGGACAGGAGAGGAGAAGACAGGACAGGACAGGACAGGAGGACAGGACAGGACAGGACAGCAGAGCAGAGCAGAGCAAAGAAAAGGAAAGGAAAGGAAAGGAAAGGAAAAAAGAGGAGGACATGATAGGACAACACAGGCCAGGAGAGTAGAGCAGAGCAGAGAAGATCACAGAAAAGACGAGGAGATTTAAGTTGCAAAGGAAACATGCTAAAGAGTCTCAATTAAGCAGTCCAAATACACACACACATATACTTGCTTATATATACATACACATACATGCATACATATACACAAAAGGTAGCTAAAGGAAAATCGCTTAAACCGCCGTATCAGAGCTTGCATCCTCCAATTACCGTATCACTCAGTCGATCACGCCCAGCAGTCATTTTTCACGATCCGCTTAAAGACCCCGAAGAAAAGAGGAAGTCTAGGAGGACGCACGAGGAGAAGGAGGAGTAAGAGGAGAAGAGAAGGAGAAGGAGGAGGAGGAGGAGCACAGCGATGAGGAACCGGAGCAGGACGAAGTGGTAGAGACAAAGGAGAGGTGGGTAGTAATGACGAGAAGGAGCAGGAGAAAGTGAGGGAGGAAAAGAAGCAGAGGGAGGAGGAAGAGGAGATGGAGGAAGAGGAATAGGAGGAGGGAAAGGCTAAGGTAGTGGAGGAGAAGGACAAGGTGGAGGAGGAGAAATAGGAGGAAATGGAGGAGGAGGAGTTAGAGGGGTATCAGCCTTTTCAACTCCGGCGTCTGGGATCGGGGTTGGGGGTCTCTCGGCTGAGTGACAAATCGCTCCCTGGGGCAAGAAATCCAAGCTAGCCGTCAAGGCGACGCCGACCGACCGGGTCCCTGGCCCACCTTCAAACGCCTCGTCTGGGCGCAGTTGGGGGGTAATGGACCCCGATGAACCTCTTGTTCGAGAAAATTAAATCGCCGCTGCCCTATTTGTTACGCTACTTGCCCGGCCCCAGCTAATTGGTCGCCCTACTTAGTAAGTATCGCTCTTGCGGCTAATACTCCCATAAGGCTTCAATTGTCTTTAAGGACTTAGACATACTATGTAGGCTATGCATCTGGTCATTTATGGAGCGCATTCTTATAGAACCTCTCAAAGACAATTAGCGAGTGGTCTTAGTATGGTATTAATATGGTCCTAATATTGTCTGAATACGGCATTAATATGGTCTTAATATGGTATTAATATGGTCCTAATATTGTCTGAATACGGCATTAATATGGTCTTAATATGGTATTAATATGGTCCTAATATTTTCTGAATACGGCATTAATATGATCTTAATATGGTCTTAATATGGTCTTAATATTGTCTTAATATTGTCTTAATTCGGCATTATTATGGTCTTAATATGGTATTAATATGGTCCTAATATTGTCTGAATACGGCATTAATATGGTCTTAATATGGTCTTAATATGGTCCTAATATTGTCTGAATACGGCATTAATATGGTCTTAATATGGTATTAATATGGTCCTAATATTTTCTGAATACGGCATTAATATGGTCTTAATATGGTCTTAATATGGTCCTAATATTGTCTTAATATTGTCTTAATACGGCATTATTATGGTCTTAATATGGTATTAATATGGTCCTAATATTGTCTGAATACGGCATTAATATGGTCTTAATATGGTATTAATATGGTCCTAATATTGTCTGAATACGGCATTAATATGGTCTTAATATGGTATTAATATGGTCCTAATATTTTCTGAATACGGCATTAATATGGTCTTAATATGGTATTAATATGGTCCTAATATTTTCTGAATACGGCATTAATATGGTCTTAATATGGTATTAATATGGTCCTAATATTGTCTGAATACGGCATTAATATGGTCTTAATATGGTCCTAATATTGTCTGAATACGGCATTAATATGGTCTGAAGAAAGACTAGAGCGTCGCTTGGCAGCATAGGTCAGACAACCTGCCACCATGAGTAAACATGTGCAATTAAATCGTCGAATACAGGCTGTAACAAAATTTAAAGCATAGTTCCGATAAACGACTCTCTTCGGAGAATTTCTCACAATTTGGAACCGTGATGGTTTACTATTTTATGACTAGTTAAACCAGTATGCATAATGACATAGGCCAATAGCCTTTAAAGAAAAAATTCTGTTAGGTGAATACGTTTTTAGGGAATAATAATTCTTGCATGCCTGTAATTTATTTAAGATCTTTCGGCGGGGGCGTTGGCGCTTTTGTCGGGGAGCTTTTGTCAGAGCCGCTTTCTACGGTGTACCACAGATCCGATACTATAAAATTCACCTTACTATTTCGTGCCTTGGCAAGAAATTGGGCTGAGTCGGAACCTTTTTTGCTCTGGAACCAATTTTGCATAACACCGGCCTGACTGCAGGCCGATCAAAGTGCAGACCCTGTTATGCTGCGAAGTGCAAATTCATCATTGTGCATCTACTGAATGAGACAGAGAGGGAGAGAGACAGAACAAGAGACAGGACGACAGAAGTTTGTACGTTGTATATATATATATATATATATATATATATATATATATATATATATATATATATATATATATATATATATATATATATATATTATCGCTGTGCAGATGGACCTGTCTTTGTCTTTTTCGTACGCCTTCATTCTGTCAGTTCGGTAAATGTTTGTCACATGAAACGGAAGCTGACAGTTTTCGGTTCTAAAAAAATTCGAGTGTTGGCGCGCCTGTTATCGTGCATGAGGGGTACGAGAGGGCAGCTGGGAACAACTACAGCCCTAGATTTACACCCTGGTTTTGGCCAGGTTGAGGCAAAACCCCATTTTATATCTACTCGCTTACATAAATATTAAATAAAATACTGTCAATGGGAGCTATATATATATATATATATATATATATATATACATATATATATATATATGCGTTTTGCGGTTACATTTAATTCTTAGAGTTACGTGTATTAGTGTATTACACGTATCCTACTAACCCAGCTGGAGATTGAGTGACAGGTTGATTAAACTAATTACTCTCAGCGGTCATATTCGCTGCAAGTTGGCGGGTCAAGAAGCTTGACTTAATTATCCTTAACAATTTTGCTTGTTTTGGCTCCATCTGGTGCTAAGTTATGTTACAATTGAACTGCCACTTCATGCCGAGACCTTTTAAGGAGCTTTGGATCTGTATGTTCGGCCTGCTGGTTATGTGTCATTTACCTTGGAGGTGATGACATATCGGTATCCTAATTGCAATAATGCTTCGATTTATGGCAAAGCTCCTGACTTTGCTACCTTTGTGGGATTGCTTTTGGCCTTCCGTAATCATTGCAAGGTAATCAGATTGAGGCAGTTATGGTAAGATCATCATGTAAACAGAATTACAGTAAGCTAATTAGATAGAAATAGTCATCAATTTTAAGTTAAACAAGAGATTCGAAACTATTAAAACAAAATTCCGCTACAGGTTGATCAGAGCAAGCCACCAGCACTTGTATTTTCCCTTAGAGTGCATATAGAGAGTGCAACAATTTTACTCAAGATTGCTTATAGCGCCATCGACTGATGCTTCTTATTTAATGTAAGATGATATAATGTAATGTGAGAGCTACCATTTATTACAAAATTACAATAACTTACACTAAAATTTAAAATAATTTACAATAAAACATCGTAAAGTAGGTGCTATTTATGAGAAAAATGTCAAATATAAACTTCCAGCACATACCTCAAAGTTCTTCAGGTATTTCTTCCACATATTAACCATACAGTATGTTAAATAACGCTATGTGTTGCATTTTGTTACGTTTTACAGCAGCATATATTACACTATTTACATTATGCTACAACCACCACTAACTCCCTCTGCCGGCGGCCGTCTGCTACACGTATAGGTATAATTGCTCAGCAGGTGACCATTAAGAAAGTGTCAACGATCTATGCAAGTCCTTCTGGAAGCGTCAATCACTCCACGCTTCATGTTGCTATACATCGATGTCACTTAACTATAATCTTGTATACCTATGTGCATACGTATGTAAGTATAAATGTAGCTGTGTATCTATGTAGTCACGTATGTTTATATATACGTTATATACCCAGCCAGGCGATTAGTCTTCAATTAAGTGACACAGCGGAGCGTGTTGGCAGTCGGGCGATAATAGGGGAACCCGGGAAAAGACGTGTGTCCACTCGATTGGAACGAATGTTCATCAAGGGCAATCGATTACCAGCTTAAAGGCTCGAGAGCTCGAACTCAGTATCTCCCACTCTATTAAAATGGTGACAGCAAACGCCCCCCCCCCCCCCTAGCGACAATAGCTGTTGTGATGAGCCTCAAGCCCGACTGGTATAGGCCTATACATTGCTAACACATATATGGACACGGAGTTCTGAGCGACAGCAACTGACCGTGGAACTCATGGATGACAGTCGCTTAGATGTAACGGTATTCAATTCAGTCTTGCACCACCCTATATATATATTAATTTTTTTTAAATCAGAAATTTATATAGCGCAGCATCAAGAGAATTTAATCAGACCCTAGTCTAATGATGTTAAAGTTAAATAACAATAAAAAGTTAAAGCGAAGCATTGAATGCGATTAACGCATATTAGGTTTTATATATAAGTTTATCCTATTCAGTGTTTCACTTAACTCATATATATATTTTTTTTGAAAATAGAGCTTTGGACATAATTACTGTATTACAGAAGTCCATAAAGTGAATTTCGAATCCAGTTGCTAATAAATAGATTTACAAGAGTGTAAACATATGTCTCCATTCGCGGTCAAGCGTAACGAATGGAAGTTAATATCCCATCATCGTTGAACTGCAGCAACTTGATTCGATTCAATAATTAAGTTGATTCCAAGCAACGGATTATCTGCATCCGGAGTCGAGGCTAAGGACTTGACGGATCCGGTTAGAGATGGCGAACGAATACTCCGGGGCACAAGGCAATTTGATCTGGTCGGGATTTGTGTCAGAGGCCACTGGGATAAGGGCGCTATATAATCCAGGATAAATGAAGGACGGATATTTCGAGAAGAAATCCATGGCCGATAGAGAGAAACCTGTGTGACACCGATTGGTTTGAGAGCTCGGCTTGTGACGCGGAGAGTGTGAGTCTTTCACTCACAGTTGCTCAGCGCCACTGATTCATGTTCTGTCATTAGATAGTGGCGCTTAATAAATATAGGAATGAAAATCCATGACGGGTAATGTATGGAAATGATTCCATCATCTAAGTTCAACTGGGATTGACTGCAGTTGGCAGCGATGAATATGACACGGGAAGGCGTTGGAGCAGAACCGCCATCAGAGAGGCTCTGATTAGTTTCACTTGAAGGAAGGAAGGAAGGAAGGTAGGAAGGAATGAAAGAAAGGAAGAAAAGAAGAAAGGAAGGAGGAAAGGAACGAACGAAAGAACAAAGGAAAGAAGGAAGCAAGGAAGGATGGCAGTAATGAAGAAAATAAGTAAAAAAGGAAGAATTACAATCAGTAGTAGACGCAATTTTCGGTGTCAAAGACTCAGAGCTGTTAAGGAATTATCTTGCCAGAGAGCGATCAAGTACACGTGCCCTCCGCCAATCTATTCACATCTCGGCTGTCATCATACTAGGCTTACATTACTCTTTTACAGTTCGTAACATTACCGTGCCCCTTTGCACCTACACTATACATTATACTGCATCATCATCGTCATCATCATCAGCAGCAGAAGCATCATCATCATCTTCTTCATCCTCCTTCTCCTCCTCCTAGTCATCATCATCTTCATCATCATTATCAGCAGCATCATCATCAGCATCATCATCAGCAGCAGCAGCGGTAGCAGCAGCAGCATCAGCAGCATTAGCAGCATCATCATCCTCTTCATCCTCTTTCTCCTCCTCCTAGTCATCATCATCTTCATCATCATCACCACCATCGTCATCATCATCGGTCTACCCACGTGCATGCTGAGCGTCCCCGTAGTGGTTGGTGCTTTATGTGACTGTCGACAGTTGAACAGACTGTCGCGTGCAGATTGTTTACCTGTGTTTCGGTGAGACTGAGGCTGGCAGCCAGGTCCTTCCTCTCCTGACCGACGACGTATTGGTTGCTGTCGAACGCTTCCTCGAGTCGAACCAGCTGAGTCGGCGAAAATGCCGTCCGTATTCGCTTCGGCTTTCGATACTGGAGACAAGTGAACGGCGTCTCCGGTCCTACAGGAATGCAGCATTACCAAAACATGACAAGCACTGTATATATATAGCATAGTTTATGCAGATAATTGTAGATATTAATGTAAGTATTATATGCAAATGTGAGTGCAAACGAATGATTATTAATGTCAGTGTTCATGAGCTTTCTTTCCTTGTGCCTTTCTTCCTTCCATTTCTTCCAGTCTTCTTGCCTTAAAAACTTCTATAGCGCCGCCGTGATAATGTACAAGACATGCATCGAATCTCTGAGAGTGGGCATAACTGTGGATGTTCTTAGTGTGATGTGCTTAACGTAAAGAAGAGTCCAGAGGGTTTGTCTCAAGCATGATGTTCAGCTATTTGGAGTTCTTAAGTATAAGGCCTAAGGGAGTGCTTGCATTATCTTCAGGAAAGGCGCCATGCTCAAACGAAGGAAAGCAGAAAGGACGGGTGGAAAGAAAAAAAGAGCAGTGGAGGAATGGAAGAACATAAAAAGGAAAAGGGAAGAACGGAAGGAAGGAAGGATTGAAGGAAGGAAGGAAGAATGGAAGAAAGGAAGGAAAGAATGAACGAACGATTGCATAAAGGAATGAATTGCCGATTCAGCCAAAGAAATGAGGAATCAAGGTTACAGGGAAAGAATAAATGGTTGGTGTAAATACATTTAAGCTAAGGTAATTGATGATTTATGCTGCGCCTATACGAAGATATAGAATAAGCTTCATGAAGGATCAGGTCTCGCTGGAAAAGTACTGTATATATACTCAGTTGTCCGATTTGACCAAGGCGACGTCACTGTGACGTGCTTCTGACGTCAGATAAGAACCACAAACTGAGTTATAGCTTATCTAATCTATTCTAATCTAGTCTAATCTAATAAAATCTAAGAACTTCAGTAGCGCCGTCATAACGATGAAATAGACATCAATCGATGGCGATCATATAAACAGACCTGCAAGTTAATGTGTCCAGGATTGAGT
This sequence comes from Norana najaformis, assembly GCA_964023275.1. Taxonomy (NCBI): domain Eukaryota; kingdom Metazoa; phylum Annelida; class Clitellata; order Crassiclitellata; family Hormogastridae; genus Norana; species Norana najaformis. The sequence goes on from OZ029925.1 coordinate 7,736,144, forward strand.
ACTTTAGATTGCAGCGAGACATTTTAGTTTGGATGAACAGGAAACTCTTAGGCCTACATAGGACATTAAGATTATGGAGTAGTCGAAGGCCACGATATTTGTGTGGCTGTCTATCACTGCAGCTGATGTCTTGCACTGCCAGACTGAGTCTTCGAGACACGTGTATCTGCTTGTAGAAGACACTGACTTCGATATAGTAACCCATATTTGAACAGAAGTTATAAAACATGTGATTTTGATATCGTGGCGGATCCAGAAGCTTAAAAAAGTGGAGAAAGCAAAGCAAGCTAGGGGTTGCATACACTTAGCTTTTCCGAATTTTCTATGCCTGCTGAAGGCTTAGTGAGCTGAAATATGTTCGATTCCATAATTTAGTCTCCCAGATTTTTATGACCTTTCTAAAGTGTAACTGAATTTTTCGTCACATTTTTGTTAGTTTCTGATGACCTTCTTAGTTTCTCTGCATCATGATGACCTGATGTGATTTCCCGTGATTTTTTGTTTCGAATGATTTACCATTAAGTTGTTAGCTTTTCAGAGTTTTTGCTTCCACTTCATTGCTTTTCTTCAGGTGTTAGCAAATGCATTACTTACTTGCTTCCCAGTGTTATTGCCTTTTTTAATTTTCAAGTTTTATCATCTTTAGTAGTTTTCCAATTTTATTAACTTAAAAAATTATTTTTCCAGCTTCATCTCCGTTTTTAATTTCCCAGTTTAATCATTGTCTTGTTTACTTTACAAGTTTAGTGGGCAACCATCACCTTAATCAGTTGTGGGGCAATATGAATCAAGTGAGGGCTTGGATCCATCCTTCAGCTGACTGATTTTTCAACCTCAGGACCACATTTCTGGGTAAGATTTAGAATCGTTTAAACGAGTATATGTTACTACGGAGTTTCGTTAGAATCCTTTAAGCAAGTGTTTGATTATAGTTTCTCTAGAGTCGTTTAAGCAAGTATGAATCAATGAATCAGCAATGAGTGAGATGACGGCTTGGATCCAAACTTAAGCTGACTGATTTTTCAACCTCACTCTCCGGAGTGTGGTTTAAAGTCGTTTAAACAAGTATGTCACTATACACAGTTTCTATGAAGTCCTTAAATCAAGTGTTTAATTATAGTTTCTATAGAGCGTATAAACAAGTCGTTATAGTTTCTATAGAGTCGTTTAAACAAGTGTTTGATTATAGTTTCTATTGAGAAACTTGTTTAAACAAGTGTGTTACTATATATAATCCATAGAGACGTTTAAACAAGTATTTTCTCTTCGGTTGTTTAAACCGAGTAAATTGAGTGAATCTTGCCTGGAAATCTGTGCCCGAGTAAGTCGATGCTTCGTGGAATCGGAAATGGATAAGAGGAGCATCTTGCCGTCGATGGAAAGTTCCAGATGAGGGGATCGAGGTTCTTCTGATGCGCCGCGAAAGGATGGACGCCAAAGTGTCTCCCCGAGGCCAGAGCAGCCGCCGAGACGATCAGAGGGTGGAACGGAGTACCCCCTGCAGCGTTGATGGAGGCCAGCTGAAGAGGGGCTCTCTTATCGAACCCTGACGCAAGAGGGTTCAGCGACGAGCAGAGGTCCTCCAGTCGGTCGCACCCCTGCAGCTGAAGATGAGGTGCACCACCCTTGTGGTGATGATAATGGTGATGTCCAAGCAGCATCGCGGTCAGGGCGGAGTTCGAGGGGTGCGGTACCACGGGGCGGAATCCGGGCGTTCGCTGGAGTACGTCAGCCGGAAGAGACGGAGGTATCAGCGGAAGTGGAGACTGCTTTCCCGATGACTCAGAGTCTGGCAGTGAAACGGATCGCTTCCGGTCCTTACGCTGGTCCGCAGTTTCCGGATCTGAGTTCGAGACCGGACTGGTTCGGTCTTCGTCCTTCAAGTCAGGGGTTGTCCGCCCCACAATCGATTCGATCGTGAAGGACTTTGGTTTCCGGTTTGACCCGACAGCGGCCGCCATTTTAAGCGCAGGAGCCAGCAGTAATCGTAACACAGAAAGTTGTAATGTAAACAAAGGTTCATATAGAGCTGTAGCAACAGTCACTCTTTAAACTGTAACTGAACTTCATAAATTACTGTTTATGTCAAATTCTGCCCAAATTGATTTTAAGCCGAGAAGACGAAAACGGCGATTGATAAATCGAAATTTAGATTCCTATTAATAAACATTTATTCTCTAATATATATCGGCCAAATATTTTTGGTTTTCTGATATTACGTAAGCATCATTCAGGTAGAGAAACTCTGTTTTCTTTCGTTTGCAGTTAGCGATCGACAATAATCCAGGGCTGAAACAACAGTCGAGATGAGCCCAAAGCCGGCATCGGCTACACCCGGGTCGGTACCGGCGGACTGTAACGCGAGTGTCGGGCTCGTCGTTACAGGTGAAACGCTTGAAGAGGCTCGGTCGGTTAGAGGCCTGTCTTAATTAGCTGCAAACGTCGACAATAGCGTCGGCTCATTAACAAATTGCAGTCTGTCTCACTTTCTTGTCTGTTTGCTTATGTTCGTCAATATTAGTCTCTCATTTACGAAATTATCCGAGGATGCAGCCGAGCAAACGTCGAAGGAGGAGCCAACGGACAACCGCCCGGTCAATAGGAAAGTCTGTAGCATCCTGCGGATGCGTCGGCGGACGTGATTGGTCGGAGCGGGAGCAACGCTGGGACGGGCAGAAACCTGAGCGATAATTGGATAATTTGATGTATTTGCTAGCAGACGCAGTACCGAAGCTGTAGGGAGGAAGTGCTGTGCAGTCGGTGGGAGAATGGGTGGTTTGTGGGGAGATGGATGAAGATGGGTGGAGACAAATGTAGGGTTAAGGATGGAGAACGTTCACGGTCGAAAGAGGCATAGAAGCTAGCCAATTAAGGAGATCAATGCGGTTATACAGAACTGCGAAGGCGTGTAGGTCACATGGCCATGGTTGGAGTCGGACAAGGATAGCGACGAAGCTTCTCCAATGGTTGACGATTGTTTACTTCGGTTTCACTTGATGCCACCAACGATTGATGCTTTATGCGATATGATAGCGGCGCTATATAAAAGTCAATCGTTGGCTTTATTTTGTCTGTAGAAGGTGACCATATAGCATATTTAAATCGAAGCCCCCTCCACATTCAAATCAATACAAAACGATAGAGAACTGAAGACCTTTCTAACTCCCTATAGCTACTTGCAACGTAGCCGGTTTTCAGTGGATTAGTGTGTGTGTGTGTGTGTGTGTATGTGTGTGTGTGTTTGTGTGTGGTGGCTAGCTAGTGTGGCGTTTCCAACATGGCGTAGAATCATTATAATATAGGCCAATACAAGCCACGATATATATATTATATATATATATGTCTGACTTCTGGCATTAACCTGACGACGGCTAGGTCTTTAGGTCGCCATCGGTTGATGCCTTGTGCATTAGACACTGGAGCTATATAAATTACTAAATATATAGAAAAACCAAAGGAATTTATACACTCAAATATTTCAAATATGTTTATGTATCTTATATTGGGCTGTATATTTATCCACAGCTCAAGATAGGATTATGGTGCCTTAACAAGGTCTACAAAAATATATAAATAAATATATATATATATATATATATATATATATAGGTAGGGAGGAGGTGCTGGCGTAATGTATGTATATATTTAGGCTATATAAAGTACACAGACCATTGATGGAGACTGAGATTGATCGCTGTGTCTGATGAGAAGGGCGTTTATACGCTGCAAGTGTCTGTCGACCCTTTAATAGACTAATTGGTTTCGACTCCTGAGAAGACGAACAAACAAAAGAAAGGGATTTGTTTATACAAAGCGCCTTATATTATATCACATTTACAAAGATCAAATGAAGCAAACCTTACAATGATCGACATAGCATCCATCCATACATACATACATATACATATATATATGTTTCGATACATACATACATACATACATACACACATACATACATACATACATATACATATATATATGTTTCGATACATACATACATACATATATATACATATATATATATATATGTTTCGATATATGTATCCATAAAGTAGACTAACAAAACATCTCATTCTATAGTACACATGTGTACATGTACATAGACTCGATTTAATAAGTGTTCTGATTTCAGGAGAGAATAGCTATAGGAATGCAATTCATGAACTTCTGTTAATGCGTTAAGCCGTTGAGATGCAGAGGTGCATATCCACTTGATGCTGCTGCTGCTGCTCTGGTTGGTACGACAACGCATATGATAACAATGATTATGATGACGACGACGACGGTGATGATAATATTGACGATAAGGATGAGGAGTGGATTGTGGTGGTGGTGATGGTGGTGACGATGATGATAATAAGATGCTATATCTTATTAGAGGAGGAGAGGATTTCGATGATGATGATGAGGAGGAGGAAGAGGAGGAGGAGGATGCTGATGATGATGGAGATAAATACGGTGACGACATAGCGGATTGTGGCAAATGCTGTGTTTGATTTAAGCGTTACTCTGTGTTTTCTCTCATTGGGCTACGATACTCTGGACATATATTCATGCATGTATGCATGTATACATACATACATGCATTCGGTGATTGTGTCTCTACTGACTCTTCAAATGACTCTTAGCGATGCTGTGGATGAAAATCATCTCTGAAGAGTCCTATATATTGACGATCGAAGCAATTCCATTGTCTCGATGAAAGCCACAGTAAGGACCTCTGCATCTTTTCAGATCAGCATCCACGTCTGCATCATCATCCTTCTTCATATACAATACAGACTCATTTTGTTTATTTGCAGCACTTAAGAATTAATTAATAATAAATAAACAAATAAACCTAAGCATATATACATACATACATATATACATAGATATATACATACAAAAGTCGGCGCATGTCAGCAGCCATTTCGACTGTTGACTCGCCTTCTGTGTCGTTTTGGTCTTAATTCGGAACGTGTTTCATAAATCTGCATGTTTGGACGTTTCCTCTTGCTAAGTTTTGGTGCCGGATATAATCGTTGTTTCCGTCACAGATTTAGAACAATTTGGGTGATATTCACTTTTCAATCGGCAGGTGGAGGCACCTGTCCATATATAGCATTCGCCAGCTACCTGTGAGGTAGCGAGTTCAATGCATGCATGATTGCACATTCTAATAGACCATTTATGTAGAGCCTATGCATGCCTTGGAATAGCAAACAGTGTTTAAATGCTTCCCTTCAACTTCAAATTGCACAATAGCTTTTTTCAAATTACTGTCCTTTCGCCAAAGCTCCCTCTGTTCGAACCCAGTCATGTTCATTACCTCAAATGATTTTAGCTCATCCGAAGAGTAACTTCACACTAATCGCTCCCTCCGAAAATAAGTTACGGACAAACGGAAGGCGGAGAGACAGACAGACAGACAGACAGACAGACAGACTGGCGGACGGACAGACATATACAATAATGATAAGGAAGTCCATCTGTCGCTGTCCCTCTGTCAATACGTCTGCCTGTTTCTCTGTACGTCCGACTTCTTACATACAGCCAGACAGAAAGGCGGATGGACGGAGAAACAGACATACAGAGGGACGGACGGACGGACGGAGAGAAAGAGAGAACTACACAGTTTATTTTTATATATAAAAAATAGTCTGCAGCATCGATTGCTGAAATCTATTTTTCCAGAATATTCGGAGTTGACTGCAGCTGGACATAAATTCTATTTGGAATGTTACTGCTCTCAGCTCACACTCAAAAAAGTATATAGAGTCCATCCAGAAAATAGTCTCAGGCAGCTTCTTTTTATCACTGAAAATCTGCTCGCGTTTTTAGTGTATCGAGACTTTGGTTGATATATTTGCTCCTTTAAGTTCGTAGGCTAATTATTCAGATTTGCATCAGCTGTCCTAACCGTGCGGACGGTTGAGTAATTCTGGTGAAGGATAGGCCAATTGTTGCATTCCTATTTTAACTATTAACTATATTCTGGTTGTTATTATTATTATTGACTACACTATTAAACATATTATGTATGTATGTACGTAGGCCTACGTACGTACGTATGTATGTATGTATGTTTGTTTGTATGTATGTATGTATGTAAGCCTACGTGCGTAGATATGTATCTGCTTACTCATATAGCGCCTTTCTAAACTTTACTAAAGCACTAAAGAACCTCACAAAGGCTCTAAAATAACGCCTTTCGTGTAATGTAACCATAGCTGGACAGTTATATTGCGTCTTCTAGGAACCTCTCAATTTTAAGTGACGTAAAAAGAGATTCGAACTCTTCCTCAGAAGGGTGTTTCCAGCGTCGAAGGTTCTTTCGGCTGAAGCACCAGACGACCACAGCAGCAGTCGACTACCAACTTACCTTAAGTGCAGCTGATCAAGGACCTCAAACAACTGCATGCTAACCGTTCTTCTCCCTCGCAAAACTCTGTACGGCCAGTTGCTATTGCATATAGAAATCCACGCAAAGTTCATTCACCCTACATGTGTGTGGTTTTGGCGCTGGTTGTCGCGGAGATTTGTGTTCAGTGTTGCGTGACAAGGGAATCATTGAGCTGTGACTCTATTGGACATCAGGTAATAACCGTTGCGCTCAACTGCGGTAATTATAAAGACCAGCGTGGCTGCAATACGCAGACAAATTACAAGCGATTAGGTGTAATTGCAATTGTTGCCTTTCTGAATTTCGTTGTAGGGACTTAATGGCATGTGGACTCGGACTTGAGGGATCTGCACGACAGGCTTGTGTCACAGCTTTTGTTAAGGGTGCCGGATGCTTTCAATAATTCAGTCAGCCGTGGCAGAGGCCTCTTTATCTGGACACGCCTCAACACAAGCTCCTCGTATCACTCACATAGGCCTATATTGGCTATTTGACTATATCAGAATGCGTAATTTCGAGGATTTTTAGACTTAGAAAAAATTTTATACTTAAAGCTAAGCGAACTATATACCAGCTTATTCATGAGATGTTTCCAACTCATGTATAAAAAGGAAAGTTTTGGAGGGAACATCATTCGCATTTGTGTTCCCTGAACGATAACATTGGGTGGGAAATGTTTCCTGTCCCTTAGGATTCTGATACTTATATAAAGGATTGCAATATGGAAAGTTCCATCTCTATCATCATCTTCATCATCATCATCATCATCATCATCATCATCATCATCATCATCATCATCATCATCATCATCATCATCATCATCATCATCATCATCGTTATCGTTATCGTTATCGTCATCGTCATCATATCCACCACCATCATCATCATCACCATCATCATCACCATCATCATCATCATCATCCTTTCGTGACACCAGCCATTTGGCAGCGATATTCAGAATAAATGATTATCTCCGGAAATTTGTTAAATCCAGTGTTTTTCTCAGATTTAGTCCGTGTCACTATATGTCGAACCGTCTGTCCAGCGTAGATCTGGACTTCCTTTGTTTCTCTCCCCTTCGAATGTTTTTCGATCACCTAAGATAATGTTCTGAAATTGTTTAATAGACCTATCTATATCTGCCATTTTGATAAATACCCATGTAGCGGCATCTAGCGAATACTTGAATTTTCTCACCGTGGAATAACAATGATTTCCTGATGTCATCAGTTACGTGGTGCGGCCTCTAGCGAATGCAATCTAACCAGCTATGACGAAACCCTACTTAAGCCAGAAAGCCTTAATCATATTGAAATATATTTTTATTCAAATGAGGCAGATTAAAGTCAAGGTATCCTCTTTGATAAGGATATAATCGTATGATAGTCATCTTTTTACTATAATCTTTGTCATCTCCATAACCGTCGTCACGGTCATCGTCATTAATCATATTGAAATATTTTTTATTCAGATGTAACAGATTCAAGTCAACATTGATTTTGCTTTGTACTTCGTGAGATTTTCTTTCACTGACAAATAGCGAGATATAAAGCGAAGTAAAGAAGAACGCATAGACAGCATAAACGACACATAATAACGGAGTGAACATTTCAAACAGTCTAAGCTGAATCTAGTCTGTACAAGACGAAACGAACTTTGAACTGCATGCCAAAAGTCATTAATAATTATTCCTATTAGTCCCTAAGTGCAACCGTTTGATGAAGTACCTAAATGACACCGTAAAATAACGTTCCTAAAGTGCCACGATATCAAGTCCATTTTTACGTGCAAACATATCCTAAAGTACCAAAGTGTCACCGTATCATAAAGTGCACCGTATCATACAAACCGAAGTAGCTTAAGCCTCAAAGTACCACGGTATCATAAAATATCCAAGTGCCACTGCTTCCTAAAGTCCCATACTGCCACCGTAGTCTATAGTGCGAGATCTGTTCATGGTTCCAACTTTGCTTTACCTCCAAAGAAAGCTGTTTCAAAATTTCTGTTTCACTAGCGTCCTCTAGTAACTCAGCTCTACGTGATTAGAGGTCAACATCGGGTGTACACTAAAACTTCTAGGAGGTACAGAAAAATGAAACAGAGCGAGGATGAGCCAATCACTCGTTCGCAAATGCCAAAACCTGGAAAATGATGTTGCTATTTGTACAATCGCATGACGACTTCTCCGGTTAACCTGATCCACTTACCTATTTAAGCCATCTCTTGGTTGCAAATTGTTGGGATAAAATCTGAATAAAAGTGAGGTTCACACGCATGCACCGGGGCACCTATATAGTCTTGCTCTTCCCCTTATCTCACTTTCCGGTTCGATTCCAAACACCATCCACCACAGCCGTCTGACTGTCTACCAGCCTGACTCTTGGATCTTCACCTGAAACCGAAACCTTCCTGCTTATCGATTTTGTTTTGACTGAGCGCCTGTAAATATGCTGTTTCCCGCAATTTAGCTTTCGTTGTTTGCCGTGGAAACTTCGAGTTTACGATTACGATTACAGCTGACCAATTATAGCCGAATTAAAACGATGTGTTCCAGTTTAATCTAGTAGTATGTAATAAAACTCAAACTATCATTAAACAAATTTGAAAAATTTAAGTTATTAATAACTAATAACTATTAATTATAACAATTAATAACATTATTACTAATTCGTGGCAAAATTTACAACCAATCTCGGGATTTCTACGTCAGCATTAAAACTGAGAAACAGCGAGTGCAAACTGATCATATCATAAAAGAAGTACCGCTGATTGACTTTACAACCAGCTTTTGTTATCCTCTCTAAATGGCCGCACCGATGTGACCTTTACCCTATCACGCTTGCCCATTCTCCATACGCCACCGTTTCCTCTTCCGAGAATAAAACTGACCTGCACACTGGCCTCTGACCTGCCCTAAAGTAAACGTGACGTCAGTGGTCAGCGCTGACGTGGATGGGTCATTCGTCGCTGCTGCTGTTGTTCGCTTCGTCTTCTTAGGACTCAGAACTATCCGGGTTATTGCCTACTTTCGTATTCCGCAACAAATCTTGATTGGCGATTAGGCATTCATCTTCTGAGAATCCCCGGCGCCTACTCCGCTCCCTCCTCCTCCATTTTTCCTCCTCTGATTCCTCCTCGATCTCCTCCTCCTCCTCCTCCTCCTTCTCCACCTGTTCTTCTTCCTCATTCTCAGCATCCTCATCCATATCCTCCTGCACCTCCTCCCCCGCTTGCTCCTTCTACCCCACCTCCACTTCCACGTCCTTTTCATCTTCACCAACAAATCTTCTTCTTCTAGGCTTCATCCTCTCTCCATTCCTCTTGTTACTCTCTTTCACACTGTCATCCTTCCTTCTGCTCCTCCTTCTCCTCCTTCTCCTTCTCCTCCTACTTGTCCTCGTCCTCTTCGTCCTTCCTTTCCGTTTCCTTCTCCTCCTCTTTCTCCTCTTTCTCCTCATTCTCCTTCACCTCCTTCTTCTTCTCGTTCTCTTTCTCCTCCTTCTCCTACTCCTCCTCATCCTCGTTCTCCTTCTCCTCCTTTTCTTCCTTCTCCTTCTTCCTCTCCTTCTCTTCCTCCTCCTTCTGCTTCTGCTTCTCTTCCTCCTCCTTCTCCTTCTGCTCCTCCTCCTCGTTCTTCTTATCCTTCTCCTTCTCGTCCGTCTACTTCTCCTTCTTCTTTTCCTCCTCCTCTTCCTCCTCCGTCACCTTCTCCTTCTCCATCTCCTCCTCCTCCTCCTCCGTCTCCTCCTGCTCCTCCGTCTCCTCCGTCTCCTCTGTCTCCTCCGTATCCTGCTCCTCCTCCTCCGTCTCCTTCTGCTTCTCTTCCTCCGTCTCCTCCTCCTACTCCTTCTCCTCCTTCCTCGGCGCTGTAGCTGACCAAAGAAATCAATCTCTCCGACGCGTCCGAGTCCGTCCGTCCGCGGGCAGCGATCTGAGAAGCGCAGACAGACACACAGATAAACCAACGTACAAAGAGACAGAGTCTTAAAGAGACACACAGACCGACAGAAGGGTGCAACGGCCGTAGAAATGTCATCTCAAAGCGTCGGCGTGTCGCATGGGGGGACCGCGGGCACACGTCCCCCTCCACTGGCTTTCCGTCTCATCGGTATGAAGACAAGAGCACGTGACCCCTACGCCATTTCCACTGGATAAACGGCAAGAACAATCGGAATAGAAACGCAAATGGTACCAGCGGCGCATGCCCCGTTGGACGGGGAATCAGCGCAAGCGCCAGTAAATCAGGATCTGCCTTTGTTGTCGTCGTCGTCGTCGTTGTTGTTGTTGTTATCTGTCGTTCGGCTCAACGTAGGATCATCCGAGAAAACTCTACAAGCGCATGACAAGAAGACATTTATATAGCTCCAGTGTAACCTCCCCAAAAGTAAGAACAGCAGGCGGATTCATAAATTTCTGCTTTACATGTGCATTCCATATTGAAATGGTTCGAGAGATTCGATGCGGTTCGACAAACGAACTTCCGTCTAGTATCTCTCGAAGTCTGTTGTTTCGAAGCAAGTCGTAAAGATCTCTAGTCCTGATTGCCTCTTACAGAAACCGATTGCCATTCGGAGAAACTCGCCCTGTGCGGCTATAAAACTATGGTCCAACTTGGACGAAACAAAAATTGTTGTCGCCTTTTGTTTTCGATTTCTTTGCTCATCAAAGGCAGACAGATGTCTTCCAGACCTCCCCACTCGTGTATGTATATATGCATGTATGTATGTATGCACCATACCTCCTTTTTTAACCTGACTTACTGGCCTAACTCGACCTGACTTTGCCTTACGATGCCTGACCTTACCTTGACCTTAAAGCAACTCGTCTTCGTCCACGAGTCCTTAATCGTAGCGTAAGGAAAGGGGGTTGGACGTGAGGGCGACTGGGGCGGAAGAAGGGGGGATGAGCAGAAGAAAGAACCTTCGTAGTTGATAGCACCGTCTCCATCGATGTCAGCTTCCGATACCATCTCGTTGAACTCGTCTTCCGTCAGCTTCTCGCCGAGGTTCGTCATGACGTATCGTAGTTCTTCGGCGCTGATCAGTCCACTGCCATCCTTGTCGAAGATCCGGAACGCCTCACGGATATCCGATTGGAGGTCCTCCTCGACGAACTTACGCGCCATCAGCCGCAGGAACTCCAGGAAGTCGACCGTTCCACTTCCTATAGAGCGCAAGGATCGACGAGTAATTGTTATTGTAATTGTAATTTAATATTTATAAAGCGCCTCTTAGAGAATAAACTCAACAGAGGCGCTCCCGACCCGAACAAGTAAAATCACTGTTAAACAGTACAGTCTTCAGGGTCAGAGCTTTAGGTATGGTAAAGTAAGATAAGCTACGATAATATAATGCAATGCAAGGTAAGATGTTATATCAGATAAG
>OZ029925.1:7752912-7860412 GCA_964023275.1 Norana najaformis
CCCAATACACTCCATCAGATTGGAGATTTTCCTGTCAAGATCTGATCTTAATGAATCCATACAATCCAAATATAATATTTACAAAGATATACATACTCATATACAGAAGTTCTGTGTAACTTGAATACGAATATATAAGGCCTTCATAACAGATAGCAGACTGTTGCTTCGAAGAAAAACGCCAAAGAGTAAGGTACGATATTAGTTCATAAATCAGGAATAACAACTGGATCAGTCCGCAATTTGAACATATAACAACATAAATATTTCTGTAGGCGAACGAGATTAATACAGTGCTTCGATTTTACAACGCTGAAGTAATAAGCAGAAACGAACAGAATGAGATATGCTGTAAAGTATGTCAAACGCAACACTAGGATATTCTAATAAGCTAGGATTTATTAGTTTGCAGATGAACTAATATATATTGTTATGCCCAAATATGCAATGAAAATTGAAGTAAATATTCTAAATTATGTATATTCATTACTTTTATGTCCTTAAACGAAGCAGACGTTTTGTATATGTCATGTGATTTGTAGGTCACACAACTTACAACTAGTGTTGCTGTACAGAGAAACACAGACAGACAGACAGACAGACTGACTGTCTGACTGATTGAGTGACTGACTGACTGACTGACTGACTGACTGACTGACTGACTGACTGACTGACGGTCACATAGACATAGTTGCAGTAAGAGTGAGTGAGAGAGAGAGAGAGAGAGAGAGAGAGAGAGAGAGAGAGAGAGAGAGAGAGAGAGCAAGAGAGACAGAAGAGAAGAGAAGATAAGAGAAGATAAGAGAAGAAAAGAAAAGAGAAGAGAGAACTAGCAAGAGAGAGAAAGAACAAGAAGGCGAGAGAGATGAAGACAATAGAAGTGATGAACGCACATAACTAAGAACTCAAGAGATATGTCAGTCGACCGACTATACGTGAGAGCTGTGTAGACTCTTCTTCGTTCCTCCTCAAACTCAATCCTTTCCAAGTCTCTCGATAGCCAGCTCCATGACACGAGGAGCTCATCAAAAGAATGCGAAGCATGAGGACGGCTTTCATAAATACCATACTATTTCAGTTTAAATCCGCCATTAAATATTCTTATCTCACTGTTAGGTCAGCCATTTTGAGCTTCATATTTCAGGTGAAATCCGCCATTAATTCGCTCCTTTGATCTTCTTATTTCATTGTTAGGTCAGCCATTTTGAGCTTCATATCTTTCTGATCAATTCGCTCCTTTGACTTTCATAACTGACTGTCAGGTTTGCCATTTTGAGCTTCAGATCTCACAGTCGGTAGACACACGGACGGCTGTATCGATGTCCCAGTTACAATATACTTCTTCATGAACTTTGTTCCGTTTTCCTGTCGAGTTATATCGCCCGACTCAGACTCAAGCTATCCATTCACCGACCAATGGCGCATTCATGTATGTATGTATGTATGTATGTATACATATATGTATGTATGTATTTATGTATGTATGTATACATATATGTATGTATGTATGTATTTATGTATATATACATGCATATGAACTCATCTAGATATTTGTTTAGGGTCTTCAGAACTTCTCAGAAGCGTTGAATAAATAAAGTTTATGCACATTGATATTATTTTGCAAGTAAGCTTAATGGAGACACAAGAAGAGACGGCACGAAGTCAATTTACCAGGCGGTAACCCGGCTTGTGAACTCACCGTCAAGGTCAACTTCGTCGATGATCCGAAGGAGTTCCGTTTCTGTTGGATTTTCGCCAAGTGACCTCATGACCTCTCCGAGTTCTTTGGCTGTTATCACGCCATCTCGATTCTTGTCATAGGCGGCAAAGGCTTCGCGAAATTCTGACGATCAAACATAATTACTCACAATACAACTTACATTAAAAGTGAATAATAATAATAATAACAACAACAACAACAACAACAATAATAATAATAACAATAATAATAATAGTAATAGTAGTAATAATAATAATAACAATAACAATAATAATAATAATAAAATAATAATAATAATAACAATAATAACTTATATAGCGCCGTAGCACATTCGAGGCCGAAGAAAATGGCGCTGTACATGAGTTCAAAAATCAACTACAGTCTTAAGATATCTTAAAAAGATGTGTCTTGAGTCGTGACTTGAATGTGTCCATGGACGGGGCATTTGTCAGAAGGTCAGGAAGACTGTTCAACGAATCAATAACAATAGACGTGAACCACTGACCATAATAAGGAATCGCTAAAATATTAGGGAATCAATAAAAATAAAAGCGAACCAATAAAAACGTGAATGTTTATCACACAATAATATCAAACCACTAACATCGAGAGTGAACTGCATTAACAGTGAGAGTGATCCACACATAATGAACACGACCTACAGCCAATCACGACACTCGAACAACTCTTGCTTTGCGACGCCATTTTCAGTTTCTACGTCAATTTTGTTGAAGCCGCCATTTTGAGCTTCATATTTCAGGTGAAATCCGCCATTAAATCTTCTTATTTCATTGTTAGGTCAGCCATTTTGCTTCATATCTTATTGATCAATTCGCTCCTTTAACTTTCATAACTGACTGTCACGTTAGCCATTTTGGGCTTCAGATCTCACAGTTTGTGCGTCATTTTGAGTATCATGTCTTCATATTGAAACCGCAATTTTAAGCATAAGGGTGTATAAGCAATCACAATTCACCAATCATTGTGGCAAACAAAAGCCTTACTACTGTCAGATTTTCACATGTGCACACCTCGCTGGTATATATCTCAGATAAAACATCGTGGAAGAATGTCTCTTTATTAATAGTCGGCTTTAAAAGACAAGAGCCCAAACGCCGTAACAGTCTGAACAGACTACTAAAAGCTTAAATAGAAAAGATAAAGACCTCCATTAGTGATGCCCTTTGTACAATTTATCATGCTTAATACAAGTCATTCGTTCACCGACCATGTACGCCGTTCATTGCATTCATCTCATGTTTTACCCACTCACTGCCCACACTCTTTTCTTGTCGCATACTTCTCTGAACGCAATAATTTCGCTGTAGCTCAACTGCACCCTCCTCCTCGATATAGTGCTTCCTATTGATCCGTCGCTCAACATAAAATTGTCACTTTTGCACACGTTGTGTAAAGATTTACGATTAGTACTACGAACTTAAGATACACAATTAGAATTAGGACAGTTAAAGAGAGTTTAATCTTTCTAGTTAGACTTAGGCTTGGATTTATGGTTGGGTGGAATTAGAATTAGGTTTGGAATTAGAGTTAAAAATTAAGTTTATGGATAAGATTATATAGTTAAGGTCGTGATTAGGTTTCTAGCAAAGAACAGGGTTAGGCTTAAGATTTAAAGATTTAACAATGCGCGAATCGCATTCGTTATGGTTACGAGAGAAAATAGCGTAGGATTAGGTTTATAGCTGGTTTTATAGTGCGGGTTAGAATAATTAGGAATACACTTTTAGGTAGGATTAGGATTAAGTCTAAATCTTATGCTGGGATTACACCAAGAATTAGAATTGGGTATTGCATATTTGGTCAAATAATGTATTCACTGGAATCGCCATTGTCGCGTACGACATCCTTACCCAACCTAATGCAACTTGGTCGTTGTCAGCAGTTGGCGTTCTGTATGGTTTAATTTGGCCACTACCCAGAGGCCGTTCCAGAAAAAACTCAGATCCTAAAGATTTGACTGACTGGACTCGACTCGTCGCGTCTTCGCCACTCTGCCGAATAATAATACATTAACGGTCGGCGGAAGGATACATTAACAGCTGCGGACGAATGGCGTCACCAGTAGCCAGCCAATGGCAGTGCAACTGCAGCAGTTTGATAAGTATGTCGGCATCCGGAAATCCGAAAAAGGACGGGCATAGGAAAGCCAAGACAATAATAATCTCCGATATATTGCATTGCATTGGTTAGTATTGTATATTGCATTGTATTGGATAGTATTGTATATTGCATTGTATTGGATAGTATTGTATATTGCATTGTATTGGATAGTATTGTATATTGCATTGTATTGGATAGTATTGTATATTGCATTGTTTTGGATAGTATTGCATATTGCATTGTATTGGATAGTATTGTATATTGAATTGTATTGGATAGTATTGTATATTACATTGTATTGGATAGTATTGTATATTGCATTGTATTGGATAGTATTGTATATTGCATTGTATTGGATAGTATTGTATATTGCATTGTATTGGATAGTATTGTATATTGCATTGTATTGGATAGTATTGTATATTGCATTGTATTGGATAGTATTGTATATTGCATTGTATTGGATAGTATTGTATATTGCATTGTTTTGGATAGTATTGCATATTGCATTGTATTGGATAGTATTGTATATTGAATTGTATTGGATAGTATTGTATATTGCATTGTATTGGATAGTATTGTATATTGCATTGTATTGGATAGTATTGTATATTGCATTGTTTTGGATAGTATTGCATATTGCATTGTATTGGATAGTATTGTATATTGAATTGTATTGGATAGTATTGTATATTGCATTGTATTGGATAGTATTGTATATTGCATTGTATTGGATAGTATTGTATATTGCATTGTTTTGGATAGTATTGCATATTGCATTGTATTGGATAGTATTGTATATTGAATTGTATTGGATAGTATTGTATATTGAATTGTATTGGATAGTATTGTATATTACATTGTATTGGATAGTATTGTATATTGCATTGTATTGGATAGTATTGTATATTGAATTGTATTGGATAGTATTGTATATTACATTGTATTGGATAGTATTGTATATTGCATTGTATTGGATAGTATTGTATATTGCATTGTATTGGATAGTATTGTATATTGCATTGTTTTGGATAGTATTGCATATTGCATTGTATTGGATAGTATTGTATATTGAATTGTATTGGATAGTATTGTATATTACATTGTATTGGATAGTATTGTATATTGCATTGTATTGGATAGTATTGTATATTGCATTGTATTGGATAGTATTGTATATTGCATTGTTTTGGATAGTATTGCATATTGCATTGTATTGGATAGTATTGTATATTGAATTGTATTGGATAGTATTGTATATTACTCCAATATATTGCATTGTCTTGGATAGTATTGTATATTGCATTGTATTGGATAGTATTGTATATTGCATTGTATTGGATAATATTGTATTGTACTGCCCTGCCTCACGATGACCACCAATTTATATGCTTTCGTGACTGTCATCCATCTTTTCCTTCGCCGCCGTTAACCTGTTTTATTTATTTTTGATCATTCTATACTCTTTCTCGCTTTTTTCTCTTTCTCTTCCTTTGTCTTTCTCTCTCCATCGCAGGTTGAAAGTTGCAATTTTCTTTCATCTCTCGCTCGATTTCTTTGTTGTTCTCTTTTCTTCTCTCGTTGATGTCTCTGCGTCCTCTCTATGTCAGTCTGTCTGTGTCACTGACTGTCTCTCTGTTCTCCCTTTCGCGCGTTGTCGCTCTCTGTGTCTGTCTAGGTCCTTGTCTGTGTGTCTGCGTAACTGACTCTCTCTAGCTCTCTCTGTCTCTCTCTTCTCTATCTTTCTGTCTTTGTCTCTATGGCTCTCGCTTACTTTCCCTCCCTTTCTCTGTGGCTCTCTGTGTCTCTGTGTCTCTCTCTCTGTATGTCTGTTTCTCTCTCACTCTCCCTCCCTCTATCTGTATCTCTGTGTCTGTCTGTCTCTGTCTCTCTCTCACTCTCACTCTCTCTGTGTCTGTGTCTGTGGCTCTGTCTGTCTGTCTTTCTCTCTCGCTCTCTTTGTTTCCTTCATATCTTCGTATTTGCGTGTCTCCCGTGGCGCAGCTCATTTCTCACTCTGTCTTGAATCGACCTCGTGGCTCCACAATCAAAAAGAAGTATCGACTCGTATCTCGGCTGAAGCCCATCGTCCATGCATTGGCCAGAGAGTGATAACGCCATAGCAAAACCAGTACTCCGTCATCTCTCGTCAATTCCTCAGTCTCGGCAGTCATAAGACTAGCAGCGATGGGGAAGATTGGCAAGTAAGTGCAGGCATGATTTTTCTTCCGCTTTTTTACGGTACTTTTGACTCTATTGGACATCTATGAGGCAGTCGGCTGCTTAAATTCGTAATCGTAATCGTAATCGCAAGCTCGAGATTTCTACAGGTTCCAGTGAAAGCTAAGTCGCTGGAGAGTTTATTCATGGGCGCTCAGTCAAATCAAAATCGATAGACAGGTTTAGTCTTGATACAATTACCACATATTATATTGCAATACTTTACTTTGCGTTACATTATATTTGATTTAGAATGCATCTCAAAGCTAATTACGATCACTGTGTAATGCAGTTTTTTGTCGTCGCTACATAACTTACTCTCCACTGAAATACAGTACATGTTATAATATTACTCTACATTAATGAACAGTAAGTACAGTTTTCATGCCTCGAACTGTTGTCTACGTATGAAACAGGTGAGTGAATTAATAGTGCGCCAGTCGGTAATCGACTTCAAAGGTGCCGGCGAATTCTGAGACTTTCCGAAGACTGAACAGAGTTAAGCAAGAAAAAGACTTGTCGGCTATCGGTCTGATTTAGAACGACTGTCCATGGGTGAATCTATCACAGGGGTCGAATTCATGAGACACCCGGGTCTTTCGTTGGTCGGCGTACATGCAAGTAGACGATCAGCGTAGATTTTACGGCATTTGTTGCGTTTCCAGCGAATTGTTGCTCTGGGAACGAAGCTCCATGGCAATTTCTCTCAGTTGTTACAGCCTTAACGACTAACGATAACGGAAATCAAACACGGAAATCGCTTAACATTTACGGTAACATACTTATGCAACTAGAAACAAATACACACACGCAAACACACACACACACACATATATACATATATAAGAATATCAATAATTAGTAGTAGTTTCAACGTTTAACGACATCTTATGACAACAAATACCGTTGACTTCGCCCTCCTCCATTATCCAGGCTTGAGACTGGCACCATCCGAATACGGCAGTGGAAGAGTTATCATTAATTAAAAATGGGCTTAGGCTTATGTATGGTTTTACAATTATATCTATGCAACCGCAATACAAATGTATGCACAAATACAGATGATAATTTAGATACAAAGATATACATAACATCAACGCAGAATGAAACGTCGTTTGAGAGGTACTTAAAATTGCTAAATGCACATAATACATACATACATAAATATATGCACGCATGCATGCATACATACATATACACATAAATACACACATCCATACACAAGTGTATAGGTTTGAGTGAGGTATATGTATACCGAAGTATGATTTGTCAATTGAGCAATTGGGCCTTCGATGTGATGAGATTTCATATACAAGCAGCAAATTATAATTTTGAGAAACTGCACCAATTTATATGATGAACGATATTCTTTGAAAGAAGAAACTCAACGCAAATTGAAAAGATAAACAAATTTTGCGATTTTATTTAGAACTATGTCACGTTATGTTTAGACCACCAAATAGGTAACTATATTTAGGTCATGAAATAGATCACGTCATATTAAGGTCATAAAGTAGGTCAAGATATATTTAGGTCACGAAATAGGTCACGCTATATTTAGGTCACGAAGTACGTCATGTTATGTTTAGGTTATAACATACTTCATGTTATATATAGGTCATGAAATAGGTCACGTTACATTTAAGTCTCGAAATAGGTCACGTTACTTCGTACGAGATATTATAAGTAGCACTTAAGGCAGTACAGTATAGTTTAAAATAACGGTCTATAGGATATAGTGAAGACTGACAAATATAATAATGTTTGTCTCATCGCCTTGAACAGTTTATGCACTCCTATATTTCATTTTTCGTAAACTGCATGAAACCGATTAAGCCTGTTGTTGTCTATAGAATGTCTTTTTAAATCAGGGGAGAAAAACAGCAACGGATCTATTCGTCCATCCATCTGTTCTTCCTCCCTTTCTCATCTGTCGCCATAACATACTTTCAAACTGTATTCCTGCCTCAAGATGGCGCTGCTGATAGCAGTGCCCATGCGCCTAATCCTATTTCGTGCTGCGCTCCGCTGAGACAACGGACGCATTACGATTGCGCGGATGAATATGGACTTCGGCGCTATATTTTCGTCTCGCGTGGGCGAGTCGACGCGTAGGGTTTTCCATGGAGGACGCAGTTCGAAGGGATTGATGTCGAACTTTGACACGACCTGTTTTCTTATAGCGCCATAACCATATCGGATACATATAATCATGCATGCATACATACATACATACGTGCATGCATACAGACATATATAGACACAGACAGACAGACAGACATGCTACGTACATACGTGTATACATACATACATACATACTACATGCACACACATACAGACAGACATACACACATCTAGAGACATACATACACACATACAGACATACATACATACATACATACACAAACTTACATACGTACATACATACATACATATACATGCACACATAGACACAAATACACACATGCATACGTATATACATACTACATACATACACATGCATACATACACACATACTTACATACATACATATGTAATATAAATGTTTCTGGTGCAGTACCAGTTACTATATGAGGTTTGTTCAGTTTTCTTCATAGTTTATTGCCATTCTTCAATGCCTGACAACGGGAGTATGATTCTCTAGTTCAGTCAGAGTTACAATACGGAGCGAGCGAAGAACATAGCCTACGACGAACCTTAATCTAATCTTCCCATAGCGATTGCTATAGCGCCAGAAGACGCTAGACTGTATAAGAGACTACATGTTCAACTGCGCCCTATCTCCGAGAGTAGAATCTCTCAGAGCTATTCGACTGAATTCTCTGACGCCTAACTCTGGACTCATTTCTCTCGCATCTAAGCGGACTCTTTACTCAGCGTGGTCTGTCTGCGTATCTCTCCCTGTATCTGTACCCGTCTGGCTTCCTGTCTCTCTATTGCATCTGGTTGTGCAATCACTCTCTGTGTGGGCTGTGATTCACACTACCAGTTATCAGTCCCATCTCTCTGTCTGAACAAAACAATTAATCAGGCGTCCTACCCCTACTTCGCTGGCACGTCCAGGCGTTGATATCAGTTGATGTTTCCGTACTGGCTGTCCCCTCTCTACATCCTAAACTCCAACAAACTTCAACAACTACTAAACTGAGTGAGTCTGGTAATACTTTTATACGTACTCAAATTAACTTGGTGATACATACATAAGTATAAACTTACATATATATGGTAATTATAATAATTTTATTCTACGATCACAACAAAGACTAACCAAATATCTGTTGTTCGGACAGCTGACGAATCTGTTCGGCCGCAATTCGTTTCGTCTCCTCGAATTCCTGATCGGCTGCAATGGCAGCATGCGACGGGGGAGCAGGATGCACCCGTTCCCTTCCGCTCGACCTTCGACGGGTCTCTCGGCCCCACGGAAATCCGCAGTGGAATCCGATCCTCTGCATTCCTGCTGCGAAGTTCCCGGCCATCTCCTGGACACTGCCGAACAGCTTCGGCGCCGGCGGTGACCCGTAGCGAGGCGGAGGCGTTCGCAGCGGTCGCCGGCCGCCGTCTTGTCCACCAGTTCCCCGCTGATTACCGGCACACGCCGGGTAGCGGTCAGTGTCGTCTGGCACCCGCTCGCTGTCGCGGTCTGTGCCGCTTGGAGAACCGGCGCGAAGACCCATCTGGATAAGGACCATTCTCCCGCGAGCGCTGAACAGGAAATGACGTCGCTAATGTCAGATCGTGGCTTCCGGTGCTTCGTCGTAATGGCGGACCGTGAGCGCCATCATCGGTGTTGATGTGATCGTCGCTTAGGTCGGAAATTCGTTTGTCGGCTCCGGTTGGGAAGACCTCGGGCGCTCGAATGGTAATTTAATTTGGCCCTGGTATCTTCCATCATCCGCGCGCTTCCGTCGGCGCTGTTGCAGAAAACAAGTGATGTTAGGTAACCCATGCTTCCAACATCATTTGCGGGGTACACAGAGTAGCCTATGGTGTTGCTGTGTACAGCCTCAATATGGTATTATCATTAATAGTAGCGGTAGTAGTAGTGGTGGTGGTAGTAGCAGCGATTCAAGTACTGTCGTGAATGAACTGTTAGTTTTAAGAATAATAACGAAAATCAAAGACTTTGTGTCTTTACTCGAGTCAACGCTACGCTTGTAGTTGGGCAAATCGGCGGTTCAAAACCCGATTGTTGACAACAATTATTATTAGTAGTTATAGTAGCAGTTATACTAGTATTTGTATTATTAGCAGTTACTAATGGTAATATAATTAGTAGCGGAGGAAATAATTGCAGTAAAAAATTCAATCAATTGCAGTTCAAGTAAGTTATTTTATTGTGCTGTTAAATTAGTAAATCAATTGACTTTTGTTCCTGAGTCGACTTTGCACAGATAATTCAACTTGCGGCTATAAATCTGGAACAGATTGGTCCTAGGAGATATTGGATGTGAACGCATCAGTAGAAGCAGTCATGACAAGGTGGATCTTTTAGCTTGCACTGCGTGAAAGCAATCGCCTTGCTCAGCCGACGGAAAACACATCGGGAGAGGGAGAGAGAAGCAGAGAGAGAGAGACAGAGAGAGAGGGAGAGAGAGAGAAGAGAGAGAGAGAGAGAGAGAAAGAGAAGAGAAAGTGAGAGAAAGAGAGAGAGAAGGAAGAGGGAGAGAGAAGGAAGAGAGAGAGACAGAGAGAGAGGTAGCGACAGAGAGAGAGAGAAAGACAGACAGACAGACAGACAGACAGAGAGTTAGAATCATTCACGGGAAAAGAGTCCCAGAATTGTTCACCGAGAGATCAAGAATAAATCAAACGACTGTTCCAGAAATATTGAACTAGAGTTTCAGAATAAATCAGCAGAGCAGAGTTCTAGAAACATTCGCCTAAGGTCACAGAATTATTCACGGTAAAAAGATTTCTAAAATTAATCGCCTAGAGTTCCAGAATTATTCACCGAAAGAGATTTAGAGATTCATACACCGGATGAGAATTAGAGATGTATTCACCGAATGAGAGCTCTAGAATCATTCACCGGATGAGAATTAGAGATGTATTCACCGAATGAGAGCTCTAGAATCATTCACCGGATGATAATTAGATATGTATCACCGAGAGAGTTCTAGAATCATTCACCGGATGAGAATTAGAGATGTATTCACCGAATGAGAGCTCTAGAATCATTCACCGGATGATAATTAGATATGTATTCACCGAGAGAGTTCTAGAATCATTCACCGGATGAGAATTAGAGATGTATTCACCGAAAGAGAGTTCTAGAATCATTCATCGGATGAGAATTAGAGATGTATTGACCGAATGAGAGCTCTAGAATCATTCACTGGAAGAGAATTCCAGTTAGCCCATAAACCCGCCATTATTTTCAGAGTCCTCAGATCATAAATGAGACAATCATAAACATGCTGTAAAATTTTACACCGTATTTTAACACCCGAAGCAAAATCGGATGAAAGGATTCACCTATTCAAAATCTTAGGATAAATCCCCTTCTAATTTGAAAGCTCAACGGTTGAATCTTGCGACTAGTCCATTAATCAGTCGGCTGCAATTAACCCGCGAAGCCTGAACTGATTTGTCTGACAACACTCTATGCTCTCAGGTGGGAAGCGCCTCTGATAAATCTCTCTGAAGAAGCGCCATATAAATATGTGACTACAATTACTGTTACACAGGCAACGGAGACACCCGAACAACGACATATGGTCTGTCCGACGGTTTGACTTTTGGGATCATTCACGCCGAAGAAAATGCCTTGGAGAACGTGTGCTTTCCTGCTAAGCCTGGCAATTGATCGAGCACTTTAAACGCGTCGCAAATGCCTAGGAGCAGAATCCCAGTCCTATATTAACGCCTGCTTTCACTGTGATTTCAATAGTATCACTGAAACATAGCATCTGCATAACCTGTTCTTAACTTATTATTATTATTTTTAATTTTTTTTTAAATTTTTATCATCATCATCGTCATCGCCATTATCATCATCATCATCATCATCATCACTATCATCATCATCATCGTTTGCGCTGACAATTGACACTGCAACGCATCCTAGAAATAGCTAACTAGTGACAGTGCTATATAAAGTGTCGTCAGTAAAATTATAATTACATACTTACATAACACATACATACATAACTGCATACGTTATTATTATTATTATTATTATTATTATTATTATTATTATTATTATTATTATTATTATTATTATTATTATTATTATTATTATTATTATTATTATTATTATTATTAAGTATTTATTAAAATAATAATAATAATAATAATAATAATAATAATAATATTTGACCGGAAGTAATTGTAATCGCTCAGGAGATAAAAAAAGCTGTCCGGAGACTGTTAATGACATCTGGAACGGCTACGTCTCATCCGGTTCTGTAAGAGAGAAGGTATTGAAAGCAACGGCATTGAAACGCTGAATTATTAGTGAGAGAGGTTGAAACAGATGGCCAGTTTCTGTCGTCCCCGGATATGCGAGCAAGGTTGCGTCCCAAAACCGTGATAAACACTAGACCAGTATTGTTAATGGGACTGAAAGTTTCAAAGAACAGAAGAACAAAGATATGTGTAGCAAGTGGTGGGCTGTTTTTAACATCTTTCCTAGCAGCTCCCATCTCGGCCGCGGTGCCAGCAGGAACTGAAGTTGCTGGCAGGTAAGAAGCAGCAAAGGTATCTATCATCGTGGCATCTCATATCAAACTAGGCTTGGAGCGACAGGGAATCAAGATGAATCCGTCAGGTCTCTTGCCATCCGTTTGGGAGAGACCTAGCGGTTCCTTGATATCAGAAAAACCTGCATGAATGAGGCAGCGAGAAATCAGGTCTCTTAAACTGCCGTATCGAGCTGTCCGAAAGGGGCTAAGGATGTAGGAAAGCTTTTGCGAGCCATCAACAGCTACCGCATACACAGGGCATATGGGTTACTGTCATCGTACCTACTGTGTAATTTTATTATATTTATGCTTTTATTAATTTTTGTCAGCCATTTTAATGAACACTGGGAACATTTAAAGATTATAGCACTTGTTTAATTGAGTGAATTACTAAACCGAAGGAGCGCACTGAAGACGTTTTCAAATGCGTCTGCAACAAGTGTGTTTAGTAAAGATTATGATCAACCTACTACGTTATTAGTTCCAGTAGGCCTTCACCCCATACTTAATTCTTGCCCCAACTGATCGGTTAGTTTAAAATGAGCATTTGCCATGCCTTACGTGTACATTACGTTTGCCTTGCCTTACCCTTACAGTTACACTGATTTACCTTAGGTAAGGGAAGTCAGTGTTGAATTTAAAGCGGACCATGATCAAATATATGCGTTGAATTTACGCCAGTGTCTTTACTTACTTATCTTTTTAAATTCCCTGCCCTTTTTCTAGTCTGTCTATCGCGGTCTTAGAGATTTCGCTGAATTGCAGTTTTATGTTGTATTCAAGGCGCTGTGGAAGTCATTTAGATTAGAATTTCTCAAATTCTCACCTTTAAGAAGCGACTGCATTCTGACTAGATCATTTCCTGTAATCCTTATCTTGTCACTGTTCGTTTGGACTTCTGTTTACAGCAGGGAAGATCTGAAATAAGGAAGAAAAGAAGAGTGGACGAATGGAAGCCTCGGTGAATGGATGGCTGGATGGATGGATGAATGGAGCAATGGCTGAAGCGATAGAGCGATGGAGCGTTAGATGACCAAATACGGAGCGTCGCTGAGGCAGAGTCGCTGGTGCTGTCTTTGGCTGCGCAGGCAGAATCCGTCGATGCCAATGGTCGGCAGATGGCTGGATGGATGGATGGATGGACGGACGTGGTCGCCAACGAGTTCTGATCAGCTGCAGGCGCGCATCGGCGATACTAGTATCTATGTTTGTATGCGCGTGTGTATGCGTTAATGTGCGCATAAATCTAGTATCTGCGCCTATGCAAGTGACTTCTTGTTTGTCTGTATATGTTAGGGTCTGGATAAATGTATGCATACGCATTACATTACATTACAGTACTACATAAAAATCTAAAAATAGGCATAGCATAACAACTGGCCTAGCATAGCTTAACATTATATAATGTTTCATTGCATCGCAGTCCGTCACGATTCATTGCAACATATTGCTTCACATATCTCACCTTACATTGCAGATATGGTTACTAATGCGTCAGGTGGTTCTATCATTTGAAGGTGGAAAGCTGGGGAGGGGACGAAGAGGTGCTGGCTTCTAGGAAGTACTGCTAAAACAGTTAGACATAATGTGTGTGTCCGCCAGGTGTGGGGGAGCACGTCCATTACTTCCTCACTGAATCCGCCATTGATGATGTCTGAGTGCCTGACTCCTGGATCTTGACCCTTTTGCCTATCGATTTTGTTTTGACTGAGCGCCTGTGAATAAGCTGGTTCCCGCGACTTAGCTTTTGTTGAGCGCTGTATAAATCTCGAGATTACGATTACGATTACGATTACTCCAAAAGCGTCTTTATTTTGACAAGACGTTCAGCCTCACTGCAATAGGCTTACGTCGCATCATATATCATCACATTCTGTAAAGTCACATTCCTACTATTATTATTATTATTATTATTATTATTATTATTATTATTATTATTATTATTATTATTATTATTAATATTATTAAGTCATGTTACATGCCACCACACACTGTGTTACATTACACCTATGCACGTGTGTATGTACATATGTATGTACGCGTGTAAGTATGTGTGTACACATGCGTTAGCAGACTTTGAGAGCCTCTCAAAAAATGCGCATATACACAAGCATATACGCATACATAAGTACAGACATACATACATACCCACACACATATATACATACATTATCTAAATACGATGCTTATGTAGACCTACTTCAAGTAGTCAAAAGAGTGACGGAACTTAATGAGTCATTCAGTTGGCCGGTCTGTCACGGGTTTAGTCAGCGAGTGAGAATATTCAGCAAGTAATTCGGTCAGAGAGTCAGTCAGCCGAAAACTCAGCTAAAACTCACAAGAGGCCGATATGGGAGACGAAAAAAGAAACAGGAATCGATTGCTATATCAACTGCAGTTGGAACCTATGTCTCTGTCTCTTTCTGTCTGTCTGTATGTCCCTATATCTATCTATCTATCTATCTATCTATCTATCTATCTATCTATCTATCTATCTATCTATCTATCTATCTATCTATCTATCTATCTATCTATCTATCGATCTATCTATCTATCTATATATCTATCTATCCATCCATCTACCTATCTATCTATCTGTCTATCCATCCATCCATCTACCTACCTATCTATCTATCCATCTATCTATCTATCTGTCTATCTATCTATCTATCTATCTATCCATCCATCTATCTATCTATCTATCTATCTATCTATCTATCTATCTTTCTCGATCACTATCTATCTATCTAGCTATCTCTTTCTTTCGCTCTCTCTTTCTGTATCTCTCTCACTCATTCACTTACTCACTCACTCTGCTCTCGCTGCCTGTCTGCCTGCCTACCTCCCTACCTCCCACTCTTCCTTCTTCTCTCTTTCACTCACTTTTTATCTGTTTTTCTCTCTCTCTCACTCTCTCTCTCTCTCTCTCTCTCTCTCTCTCACACACACACAAACAAACACTCTACCCTTTTAATAATTCTCTTTCTCGCTCTGCATGTTTCTTTATTTCTCTTTCTCTCTCTCTCTCTCTCTCTCTCTCTATATATATATATATATATATATATCTGCTTTTCTTATTCCTTCTTACTTTCTTTCTAACTCATTCCCTTTCCCTTTACAGTACTATGTGTCAGTCTACCCATCTTACTACATGTACGTCTATGTCTGTTTGCCTATCTCCCTCGGGTTATCCCTCCTTTCCTCAATCCTTCCATCTGTTTCGTCTTGTTACCCCACTCTTAATTATGTCCATCCATACTCAGATACATATACATAGATCTCCATCATGCATCTATATATGTATAAATATGTAAGTAGATTAATCTATGGAGATAGGTTTATATATATATATACGTGAATCGGAGTGCAGAGACCCGCAGCTCCAACTGTCTTGTACTTTGACATTGACTAAAGATTAAATAGCGCCATTGATTTCTCTTCGATCCAGCTGCATCTTATTTCACGGCGTTCTCCACCACATCAGAGCAGAGTTGGAAAAGATGGAGAAGAAAGAAGAGGAGGAGGAAAAGAGGAAGCGAAAGATGGAAGATGGAAGAGATGGAAAAGGAAGTGGAAGACGAAGAAAGAGGAGTAAATGGTCAAGAGAGAGATGAATGAAGAAGAGAAGACGATGCAGAGGAGAAGCAGCAGAGAATAAAGGGAAATGAAGGCGAAAAAAGAAGGCGAATGTGAAGGGATTAAAGTGAAAATATCGAGAGGAGCATAAAATTAGGAAACGGAACGAGAAGAATGGAAGGAAGTGGTTGAGGAGCAGGAGTGGCAGGCTGAAGTCAAATGAACATGGGTTTAGTGAGGTACTTTAAAGGCGCTATATTAAGTGTTCTGATACATATTTGCATACATGAGAAGACATTGAAGAATAATAACGACAAAGAAGAGGGGAATGAAAGATAGACGAGAAGAAGGCGGAGAAGAAAGAGCGGAGGAGGAATAGGAGAAGACAGAAGAGAAGGAGGAAGAGATGACACATAAGCGATGCGTCTTCGGAGTGGCTGACCTACATCTCTTTCTTTCCGTACGTCTGTCTGTCTGTCTTTATATGTCTGCCTGTCCGTCCGTCTGTCTGACTGTCTCTTCGCCCGTTCGTCCGTCCGTCTGTCTGTTTATGTGTCTGTCTGTATATGTGTGTGTCTGTATATGTGTGTGTGTCTGTGTGTGTGTCTGTGTGTGTGTCTGTGTGTGTCTGTGTGTGTCTGTGTGTCTGTGGTGTGTCTGTTTGTGTGTCTGTCTGTCTGTCTATCTGTCTGTATAAGGCGGGGGACGGCTGAGGGAGACTGATGCGAACGGCGAAGACGCAGTTCCTGCTGCATCTCATGGCTCTGTGGAGATGAATCGATCCAATTTCGTCTCTGCGTCTCAAGCATTCGCTTGTCGAAGGGAAGACGGGTGACGGCAGAATGGAGTGTGGGGCCGTGGGGTGGAATGAAAGGGAGAGAAGGCCAGAGGCATACTCTAGTCGATTAGAAGAGCTCTTGGCGGAGAATAATAAGATCCCGGACGCAGTCGACCGTCGTTCTCGCCCCTTTCCGTATCTTTCACCTTCTCACGGGGGGTTCCATCGGTCCCTACAGCCACCTCTGATCGGGGAGCTGCAGTCCCCTTAGCCCGGATTACCAACGCCTCCCGTCCAAGTCCACATCGGTCATCCTCGGTAGCTCGGATTGGCCGCCTGCTTGGCGTTCGATGAGTTTAAATAGCAACTATGGTAAATCGGAGGAATTAACCTCAGGCTCGACTGGATCTACACCTTGATGATGATGAGTTCTCTGCCCGAAGGCAGGTCCATTGGCTTTATGCCACCCGGGGATGAGATGAGTGAGGTGGTTTCCCGTTGCCTTCCTCACAGACAGTTGTGGGTGAGCAACTTGTCCAAGGTCGCTACGCAGTGGATTGAGGCAGATTAGAATCCGCGAACCTCCGGTTACGAGGCAACGACCAGACCACTACACCACCACGTCCCACGAAGCGACCGATAATTCCGACAGTTAGAGATAGAGAGAGAGAGAGGGAGAGAGAGAGAGAGAGAGAGAGAGATGTTTGTGTTTGGTGTGAGGTTCAGTCAAGCTGATTTGACCGATTCAAAGTATAGAATTCTTCGTAGAGAATACAGTGGGCAGATGGCTTTTTTAATGGCGAATTTAATTTGCGACGTGCTGTCATCGAAAGTCTCGTATTAATTGAATTATTATTATTTCCGCATTTATTAGGCGCCACTATCTAATGACTTAGCATCGATCGATGGCGCCTAGCAATTTTGAGTTTAGGACTTGCTCAAGGTGCTTACACAGTAACCGTCTCGGAAGAAGAGGCTCGAACCCGTACTCTCCGCGTTAAAAGCCGAGCTCTCTATCCAATATGCTACCAATATGCATGAGGAATCTGTGCCATATCCAGAAATATACACGTGATTATAACTCTCTCTCTTTGTCTCTCTTTTTGTCTCTGTCTCTGTGTGTCTCTCTCTCTTTCGTTCTCTGTCGCTGTTTCTGCCTCTGTCTTTCTCTGTCTCTCTTCATATACATATATATTACTAGCGCATATATAAATATATACATATAGATGATACTAATCCAGATACACACACACACACATATATATATATATAATACTTATGTGTTGATAGAGTGTCGGAAGGTGAGAAGATAGGCTTAAAGAAAGAGATTATAGTCTTTGTCATGTACAATCCTCCTCTGAAAAACATCAAATCCTATTTGCAGATGACACATAGGACCCAGACGCAGAATGCTGGATATAACACAGGGTGGGGTAGCATGGGGCACGCTGGCCCATCACCGAAATACACCCCTGGCCTATCCTTTGTACAGTCAACCCAGTATTTACTGGAATAGAGCCTAACGCTGGCCAAATTCCTATCTATAGCGTTCCTCAACGCATATATAAACAAAGGTGAAGACTGAGGGTAAATAATTACAACTGAGATTTTATATTAGTACGATTCTAAGCCATAGAAGATGACGATGAATATAGTTTTAGGAAATAAAAAAATATATAATATATATGTGAAATATATAAATATATAATTTTAAAATTATAAAATGACGTTTACAGGGTAAATAACATTTACTTTTAGGGCCTCTTTGTTGTCAGACAGACAGAGAATGATGCTACTTAAGATCATAAAAACTGCATGTTGTGAATATCATTGCATGTGAGTATAAAAGAATACTTATATTGCGCCTTTTTCGGGCTTTTTGCTATCCGATAAATGTAGTGGTACATATTAGAGTAGTAGAATCGCATGTTACGCTGTAGTGTTCGGTTTGTGGACCTGGGATACAGCAGTGTAGGACCACGGTTTTGTAGTTAGTGATGGCGAAAAGATAATTAATTGTCCGTGGTGTACGATGAAGTGATTGGGTAAAATGTTTATAGTGCATTAGATACTGGCACGATAGATGTTATTAATTAATTAATTAAAAGCACTAGCAATATCAGAGAGGAGAGAAGGAGTGAACAGAGTGGATGCGACTCACGGAGACAGAGGCAGACAAAGACACAGACAACAGGAGGATGAAAAGAAGCAAAGACGAAGACGGGCCAACATTTGTCGCCTCTGAGCAGCTGCTCTCTAAAAGGCGCTACATGAATTCGTGAGTCTGATGACGATTACCGAGAGGGCGAGTGACACAGTTGGCCATCACACATATCACCGCACACTTGAAAAGGCGCTTCATAAATAAAAGTGTTATTTACTTTATATCTGTTTACCAGGGAGCTTACCTACACCATGGGATGGTCGCATTATCTCTTTCCAGCGACTGACTTCTATGAGAGTCAACGGCCGAAGCGACTGGCCAGGGGGGGTGGATCTAAGACTCAGTAAACTTGGGTGGTCGTCGCCCGGGACCTTAAAGGATTGCCGAAGCGTTAAGGCTTTGGATCGGAATAAATTGCACCTGCACGACGCTGATAACGGAAGGGGACATTTGCATCGGGTGCCGTATGGTTTACGGTTTCAGTGCTAGGGTCAGATTTAGTCTTCTATTGGACTCTGAGTTTGGCTTAGTCGAGCTGTGCATTGCGTTTATGCACAAGACATCAACCGATGGCGCTCCGAAGCCATGCGTTAAATCAATTCAATTTCTAGATGGTAGGTCCGCTGAGATTGAGAAGCAGGTTATACAGCAGCAGCTTACTGTAAAAGATAACTTTTGAGTCATGATGACAATGGCATCAAGGCCAGAGTAGGATAGACCGTTGATAATAATTTCCTGGTCGGTTTAAATGTTTGGCAATGTTTTCATTCATTCATTCATTCATTCATTCATTCGTTCATTCATTCATTCGTTCATTCGTTCATTCATTCATCCATCCATCCATTCAGTCAGTCAAGTCACTCACTCAGTCAATATTTGCTCATTGATTGATTGATTCATTCGTTTATTGATTGATTGATTGATTGATTGATTGATTCATTCATTCATTTATTCAAACTTTTGTTCAGTTTAATCAAAGACAGAGAACAGCACTTAATGCCATTCTAGGTCGACGACGATTATTCTAACAACAGTGAGTGAATGAGTGAATGAGAAAGTGGCTGAGTTAGTCAGACAGAGAATGAATGAGAAAGTGAGTGAATGAGTGAATGAGAAAGTGGCTGAGTTGGTCAGACAGAGAATGAATGAGATAGTGAGTGAGTGAGTTATATATATATAATATATATATAATGTAATTGTTATTCTAATTTGCAAATTTATATAGGGTCATTTCAAGCCTACAGGACAATTTCGCATAAGCATCCAGATCTTGCTTGATCTCAATGCGTTTTCGCACAGATAACGAGCGCAGTTCTTCCCACATGAAACTGGATATGTGCCGAAGACTAGATATGCCACCGATCAGCCGAGCCGCAGTATTTACTGCAGACTGTTGCGGACTATTGCGAGAAAGAGTCAAGTCTGCATAACTGACGCAGTCATAGTCAACCCTGGTGCGCATAAGTGTCTGCTTCAGGGTCATGGCGGCTTGAGCTGGAAGCGAGAAGTTTGAAGTGCGAATCTGACGCAGAAGGATCGACATGCTCTGAGAAGAACAGTTCAAGGTTAAGGTTCAAGTTCAAGGTCACACCACGCCATCATAGCAATGTGTATTGTTTTGGAGACGTGGTATTGTATTCTGTTCCTACTGTGTCACTTATATTCCTGTTATCTCACTGCCACTGTTGTCGTCGTCGTTGTTATCGTTGTTGTCGTTATTGTTTTTTAATGTTGTTGTTGGTGGTGGTAGTGGTGATGGTGGGGTTGGTAGTGGTGGACGAGGGGTTATGGGCCAGGGGTGGTGGTTGGGGTGGTGGACGAGGGGTTAAGGGCCGGTGGGAGTCGTGGTGGTGGTGGTAGTGGTGGGGTTGGCAGTGGTGGACGAGAGGTTAAGGATTCACTTGATTTTCGCTATTTTAAGTGAGTAGGTGAGTAATTGAATGATTGAGCGAGTAAGTAAGTGAATGATACAGACAGAGAGTGAGTGAGAAATACAGAGTGAGTGAGTGAGACACAGTGAATGAGTGATAATAATGCTATCTCACTTCTACTTCTATTAGGGTCTATCCGACATTTTATTTCTTCTTTCTAAGTCCTATTCCAACTGTTCCTACTACCTCACTTATATTCCTATTATCTCACTTCTATTTCTTCTATCTCACTTTTTTTCCTACTATCTAACTTCATATGAAAGCGCTAAATGTACACCTGCTTACATTACGAGGACTTCACCATGTGAGGTCAGCCGTCACGGCTTCTGCAATTAATTGCATCAAACATTTCATAAGCGTTTCATAAAAGCACTGACTACCCAATAAACTAGACCGTGAATTGGGTCCAATTCTGTTGGTGGCTCTGGGAAACTGGGAAACGCTAGCGAGCGCTTTCCAACCCGTTTACTTAGACCACGTACAGTTGAACAGCCTGAAACTTCATCCGAAGTGGAAATTTCATAGTTTCAACTATGAAGTTGAAACTCCATCCGAAGTTTCTCTGAATATGAGTGCTGGTGTTATCGGTAAACAATACGAGGACGAATTAAGGCTTGGAATATAGTATAACTTATATAGCGCCATAAAATCATGTATAAAAATCATGCTCTCACTAACATCCAAGACCGACACGTCGATTAAAAATCTGTCCAGCCAAATGACCGTTAGACTGCCTCATCAGTCACAATATAAACTAGTGTTGGCAGAACATATTAGCTATGCATTTTCTGAAAGCAGTCAGTGTATCATTCAGGCAGACACTTTGCTTCAGTGCAAGATGAAAAGCCACTCTTTCAGGCCACGATGTGAAATCATTCAAACCCTAACAAAGTGTTGTCTGGTTGTTAGATTGCTGTTGTCTCGAAGATATTTCAACTTATTGACCACTCGTCTGAGATCTAATGTCTCTTTCAGGACTAATGTCCCTTTAAGGACTAATGTCTCTTTAAGGACTAATGTCTCTTTGAGGACTAATATCTCTTTGAGAACTAATGGAGGCGTGTAATAAATAGCCATTAATTTATTTTAATTACTTTATCTGATTTTACCTTACACTGTATTTTATGATCATGCAAGTTCTTCGTAGCCACGCTGAAGCCTATTGACACGAGAGAAAGTGTTCCATAGAGAGCAGTCACCTGTAGTTATAAAGCGAGCAGTTCACCGGCTTCAATCCCAAGACAGCACCAAGAACCTAACGCAGAAGAGAAAGATTGAAGAAGAAATATGAGACAATGTCAGAGTTCAAGGCCGAGGTAGTAAAGAACCAGGAACAAAGGAAGTGGC
Organism: Norana najaformis; assembly: GCA_964023275.1. Taxonomy (NCBI): domain Eukaryota; kingdom Metazoa; phylum Annelida; class Clitellata; order Crassiclitellata; family Hormogastridae; genus Norana; species Norana najaformis. Next base: position 7,775,456 of record OZ029925.1, read on the forward strand.
AGACATAGGAAGAACAGCGCTGTCCAGCGATGGGGTCGTGGAGTAACGTGTGGCCATTTTGAAACGGGACGAAACGGAAGACGTCAAGTAACTGGAAGGTGAAGAACTTTGACTAAGAACACCGTGAAGAAGTGGAGAACTATAACAAGAAGCGGTAGGTATAGATAACGTGGAGTTTTGCAGCAAAGAGCACCGATTAGAATCGCTTTCGCTGCACGAAGAACTGCAACTAGTAAACGCCTGACAAGAACTCTGAACAAGAGCGCAGTTGGCGTGAGAAGAACTGGAACAAGAGTTAATTGAAAAGGATTGATTGTTAGACCCATATCTTGAGTGTAGGAACTCATCCGACGCTAATTCAAGTTCTTCTGCTGAGTCAGCATTATCCAGCTTCCCTAGTTCCACTGCATTCGTTCTATCGTCTGCTGAATCAGCGTACTCTACTTCTGCTGTCGCCGTTCCATTGCTTTTTAATCGTCCCAGATTCAATGCGTCTGTTTCGTCTGCAGGTCTTCGAGATTTCGCGGTGTCTTCAGCGTTCGGTGATGTTTCTTCATCTACAGCAGGATCTCCATTGTTAGAAACACCTGCTGTGGATTCGTCATTGCGCTGGTCGTGGCGTTTCTTCGTCCGTGTCTTCTTTACATGTGAGTCCGTCTTACTGCAGCTGTTCGTCAGATCTGAAATCAACACATCTCCATTCATGTAATGTAAAGTATTCGCTACTTATAGCACGTTTCATCAACAGCAGTGCCTCTATGAACAATACCAAAATAATGCCTGTATAAGTAATTCAATAACAGAATCTCTTGAACAGTATAGCAAAAGGGTCTCTTATTACAAACAACAATTATGCCTCAACAATTATGTATCTATGAACAAGCTCCTCGCTCTTGCAAGCGTGAAGCGCTTTTGTAAGGTACTTATAAGCTGCCAATTACATACTTGCATGCATGCATACATACGTACTTACATGCACTTACACATACATACCTACATGCATGCATGCATAGATACACACACACACACATACATACATACATACATACACATATATACACACATACACACACATACATACACACATACATGTATACACACATACATAAATGCAATCATACATACGTGCACACATACGTACGTGCATACATTCATGCATAGAGAAAAGCAGTGAAACTATGGATGAAATTGAATGAGACCTGCTGAGCATTTTTCTTCAGATGCTGATGAGTTCAATTTCAGCTTCCGCATCCGCCGCAGGTGATGCTTTCCGTTGACGTGCTGTTTAGCTTGCTGTTCAGAGTTCAAAACCATGTCACACAGTTCGCACCTGACCGTCTTATCCACTCTGTCGCGGCTTCGGAACAACTTCGGCCACATCTGTAAAGTGGAACGGCGAAGTTAAAGCGCAGATTAAACTTAAATCTTTAAATTATTATTATTATTTTTTTATTATTATTTCTACTATTACTACTACTACTACTACTACTACCACTACTACCACTACCACCACCACTACTATCACTACTACTACCATTACTACCGCTACTATAATTATTATATTACCGTGTAGCGACCCTGTGTACGGACCGTGCTAATCCAAGATTCAAATCTCTTAAAGAAGCCACAACCGGGACGCGAACCGGCATTGCGTGGCGCTCATTGAAACGGGTACCGAAGGTGAAGGATCTCATCTGATAAATTAGTTGTAAAATGAGCAGCGTCGAGATCATACGGTCGCTATAGAAAAACATGTGCGTTTACAGTTTACATTTAAGCTAAAAGTAGAGCGTTGCTACAATCTACAGTTGCGCACACTCATACAGCAGGAGTCAGCTTGAACGCAGCACAGAGAATCCAATGCGTAATCACTTAATCGTAACCGTAAACTCCAGATTTCTACAGCGCAGATTTCTACGAAATCTAAGTCGCTGGAACCAGCTTATTCACAAGCGCTCAGTCAAAACAAAATCGATAGGCAAGAAGGGTTCGGTTCCAGGTCAAGATCCAAGAGTCAGGTAGGCAGGCAGTCGGACGGCTACGGTGGGTGTTGTTTGAAACTGTATCTGCAGGATAGATAGGGTGAAGAATAGGAATCAGGATTGGATCTGCGAACCGGGTGTTTTCAGTCTTGAGTGGAAGACCTGCGCAGAGATTGCGAGGGGTGAAGTGATGATGAGTCCCTATGCAACAGCACAATGGAACAGAGAACAACGGTCGTCAGAGAGCTGGAGCAGACAGCATCTCTAATTGTCTCTGAAGAGGAGCTATAAAAATTTACGATTACACAGTTTACGACCAAAAAAATCCGAGTACTATTAACAAACTCCTGTACTATAAAATACAACAAATACCCGAAGTTCAAATTCCGGCCTCTAACCCCAAACATCGACCTTCGTAGAGCTGTAAAGCTTGGAAGTCTTAACATCCGGTACATAACTATACGTTATGACCCATTACTTGGTGTTCGCAGTGATATTTATAGTCTGTTCGGTGTTATTTCGCCAGATAGGCCTAAATCATCCAATGTATATGAATGTACATGAATGCATCCATACCTATGCCGAGAGAATTCATATGTATATACACATAATTTATATATTATATACACATAATTATATATTATATGTACATAATTCAGCATGAGTTATAATTCATTTATATTCTGAAGAAATATATGTATATACTTTGTCTGAAGCGGGCAGAATATGACACACATATGCATATACATTATTTTCCAATATGGATGTGTGTAATATTATAATATATACACATGTATGCTCGTTTCACTTCATACATGTATGCATGTATGAAGTGAGATGGAAAGAGGAACTTAAGCTGACAGGAAGAAATGAGGAACAGACGTCTGCTCGGGCCTGACAAGTGCCCTGTCTGCCCAGTCAAAACATGTCAGCCGCCTCGGATCCGTATTGGCAGGTGCCAGGCGCATAGAATAGCCGCTTCATTAGAGTACCAGCTGAACACGGATTCTATGCAGCCGAGAAGCAACAGAGAGAAGGGTGAAGATAATGATGATGAAGACGGTGATCATATCTCTCTCTTTCTCTGTCTCTCTGTCTCAATGTCTCGTTGTTTCCCTGTCTCTCTGTCTCTCTGTGTCACTCTATATCTCTCTGTCTCTCTGTCTCTTTATCTCTTTATCTCTTTATCTCTGTCTGTGTCTCTGTCTGTGTCTCTGTCTCTGTCTGTCTCTGTCTGTCTCTCTGTCTCTCTGTCTCTCTGTCTGTCTCTCTGTCTCTGTCTCTCTGTCTCTCTGTCTTTCTGTCTCTCTGTCTCTCTGTCTCTCTGTCTCTCTGTCTCTCTGTCTCTCTGTCTCTCTGTCTCTCTGTCTGTCTCTCTGTCTCTGTCTCTCTGTCTCTCTGTCTTTCTGTCTCTCTGTCTCTCTGTCTCTCTGTCTCTCTGTCTCTCTCTCTCTCTCTCTCTCTCTCTCTGGCTCATCCTCGGCAATTTGATCAATCACGAGCTAATAGTATCCATCACTCTAACGGCTACAGAGGCAGCCGGAGATGGCGCAACGTAACCATGCATGACTCACCTCGCTTCTCTTTTTGGGTGCAGTTATTGCAAGCCCAGCAAATTACTACCAGAGGGTCATGTTGTCAGGATGCATCCAGAAGGGCAATCCGATCATACCCCAAGGCAGATTTAGGGTTATCCCCAGGCAAAAGTATGAATTACTAAGAAAAGTCGACAACATGTGTCGGCAACCAGTGTCTCGACCACCGTAAAATTTGCCTCTTTCTGAGCTTGGGGAACCGCCAATGTCAGGCATGTACTGTATTTGTTCAAAAATACACATATGCAATTGTAATTATAGAAATATGCTAATATTTTTTGCGCGTATCTGTAAATCACGCAACAATTACACTTTACCAACATACTTCACCAGCGAATGATCAGATCAGCTCAGGTCAGGTCAGATCAGGTCAGGTCAGGCCAGATCAGATCAGATCAAGATCAGATCAAGATCAGATCAGATCAGATCATATCAGATCAGATTGAAAGCAGAAACAATGGCGTCTTTGCCCTTAAGGTGATGGGCCTAATCCCAGAACCCCGGTGAAAGCGGGATGCGATGAGAAAGGACGCAATTCCGTAGAGAGCTGTTATCGTGAGTGGCGGACCGGAAAAGTTCATTTTTAGCCTTGGTACCTCAGTTTCTCAGACTTGGCAGGGCCTATGTAAAAAAGTTGGACATAACACATTTAATCCTTTCGTGGACCTTGCTGACGTCTTACCTTATCTTTCCACACCTGACGCTTCCTCACCCACAGCACCTCACCCACGTCCAAATCTCATTCCTGTCTGGTCATATCTCACCAACATCACCTTACCTACGTTACCTCATCAAACATCATACATTATAGCAGACATTTTCCCATTATTCATTCATTATAGGATACATTTCTCATTATACATAATAGGAGACATTTCTCATTATACGTTATAGGAGACATATTCCCATTCAGCCAGTAGGATCCTGTCGAGAGGTTTCCCCATCAAATGACTCAGCCACAAATTCAACTTAAATGAAAGGATTCAAATCTGCCTTACAGACTCCAAGAAGACTCAGGAGATCGGTTGAAATTAGGGTATGCAAGCTTAATTATCTTCAGAGCATTAACCTCATATGTATGCTCAGAAAAATAACCAAATTCTGAATCATGTAGCAGTACTTGAATCTGCTTGTTCCGTTGGAAAAATAATAAACGACGTGGAAAGTGCAGCGCCTTCATTCGCCCATGTTTTATTTCTATTGTAATGCTATGCTCCGCCTATCCTTCATTGATGTGATGCTTTCAGGCTTATCATATCACAGGGTATCAAGTGGGATGGGCTTATCATATCTAATGACATCGCTTCGCACAAGTCCTCATGATGCATCAAATGTTAAACATGCATTATACAAAAGCAATACTCATAAAATACATATAAACACACGCATGCAAGTTCACATTCACGTATACATAAACATTGGCTTACATGTACACATAGAAATCAGGCACACAAATCCATATACAGTTACACATACGACTGCATAGCGAAGGTAAGTTTCTCGAATGGAGCTAATTCGTAAAGACATAAGAGGGTTAGTATCTCAAAACTGATTGGATTCGAATGCATCTGACATAACAGATACGTCTAAAAACAACAAAATAAAGGGGGGGAACATAGAACTAAAAATCCAGTATTGCATTAAATTGTAATTACGCTATATTAATGCCAGCTTGAAGTTTTGAAAAGATTTTTCAAGATTCAACAAATGACAGATAAGAATGAAAACCACTTATTCGCACCCATCGGCGACAAATGGCTCCTATCAAAAACTACTGATGACGATGAATACTATTTTCAAGATTAATAGTTTTTAGTAGTTGCTTTTCAAAACCTGAAGTCTAGGCGATATTAAAAGAAAAGCGAAAGATAGTTTTTACACCCGCAGATAAAATAAATAAATTAAAACAGTCAAAAATCAAATTAAGTATTGCTATAACTGCCGTAGGCCTATTAATTGCACCATCAAAATTAATATATCAAAGTTCTTTCCTCTTCAAAATCATGAGGGTCAAATCGTTGAATCGATATTGGTCCACCAATTCGAAGATAAGGCAGGCTGTATTTAAACTTCACTTTGAGCAGTCGCAGCTTCGCAATTGATACTGCAATATGGCCAGACGAACAGCCTGCCTTATTCTAGACGCAAATTTGGAACAACATCTCTAGAATTCACAGTGAAGACAGATGAAAGAACCTCTGCCCTTCTCTATGAGTTGTTTTTTTTTCAATTTGCGTTCCAGTGGACTCCTTCGTCCAACATCTTGACGGATGTCAAGGGCGTCAGTTGTATATTTCTTTGAAAACTCTGCCACATCTCCATTCGTGCCATACAAATTTCCAAAATCAATACAGAAAACATAAACATAAATTAAAATAACGAATGAAAATACTGGATTATTGTTTGGATCCCAATGTATGTGGGCACTGACTTAGAAACATCTTTTGCTTCCTCATTTTGCGTCCCCTTAGCCCTGCGTCCGGGGACAAAAACTGTCCCCCTCTTTCCCCTCTGGAACCGAGTAGTCAAGATCTGTGAGGACACTGAGCCCAACAGACATGCCACGGAGAATAAGTTACCGATAAACACACCCTAAGACACACAAGTAGACACATCAATTGAAGAGAGATAACATCGGAAGGAAAGGCTCTGGAATGGTCTTGCAGTATGCACATCTGCCCTTTACACACCCACAGTGGGACGCATGGGGTTCCGTAGACTCTTAAATCGTCAAAGGTCGGACCCGAGAGCCATGCACACCCTAGTAGTTATCAGGATTTGTTGCGACTAATACAACTAAAGTTCAGTTACATAACATTACTAGCACATATTAAAAATCCAGGAAAAGACATTCACACGGACTGACAAGCAAACAGAGAGAAAGAGACAGAGAGAGGCAGAGAGACACAGAGACACGCGGAGAGAGATGGAGAGGAAGATACAGGCAAATACAAAGCAGACATTTATGCACAAATGAAGATATGCTGACAGCTACGAAGTCAAATCAAAGAATACATGTTAGTATAAGAAGTTGCACATAGTTAAATTGTTTGTGTATATATCTGTATGACATACATACATGTATGTACGTATTTATGCATGTAGCTTATACGTATGTATATAACATAGACAAATACGTATATATATTTTATATACATACATGTGTGTGTCTGACATTTCATCGGCATGCGAATAGTACTTTGGAGGCATTTTCCATCGAGTGCCGTGTCAGGAGCAACATACCTGTGCATCATGTAAGACGGACTTGGAAGACCTGCGGCTATAACCTACACGTGCGAGTCAGCTTCGGCATGAACGCAGCCTGAACTCGAGAGCTCCAAAGCTTACGTGGTCTCAACCCAACACCTGACTAGACAAGACATACGGTTCCCTCTTGTCGACCACATGCGTAGTTATTCAGATGTACTACCTGCCGAAAAGTCCTGTGTGGCTGGCAAAAACTCCAGACAAAACAAGATAGCTGAAGAGAGATGGGGTTAAGGTAAAGAAAGGTAAGACAAGGTAGTGTAAGGTAATGTCATATAAGATAAAGTAAGGTAAGACAAGGTAGTGTTAGGTAAGGTAAGGTAAGATAAAGCAAGGTAAAACAAGGTAAGCTAAGACAAGGTGTGATATTGGTGAGGTAACGTAAGGTAAGAAAAGGTAAGGTACGCTATGACAAGGTAAGGTAAGATAATACCTCGATAATTAAACTCTTCTGTCAGCAAAATAGTGATGAAAAGTGTAGTCCAGACGTTGAAGAATACTATGCCAACAAACGTTATAACCATATTGGCATACGCTTTTATCGGAATTGTAAAAAACCTTTTAAAATTGCTTTCTCTAAATCGTTGCTTTCTATATACAGAACACTTGCATCAGCTTTTAAATTGCACCTACTGGCATCTGCGGTAGTACAGATCCACGCCAAAACGAAAATTTCTCTTCTAGTGCCATCTAGTGAACTCAACTAGGAAAATGGCTTCAGGCTTCCGTCATCGGATGACACGAGTGTGGCTGTACGGCCTCCATTATATTCGAAGAAGCTGAGAAGCCGAAGCCGAGAAAGTGAGGTTCCATGGAAAGTGAGGAAATGGAAATGTCTGATACGCCAGTCTCAAAAACGGCTCTCATCAGCGAACTTCTGCGATTTAAGGACATTTCTCCACACGTGGCATCGAAACCCAGACTCAGTGGGAAAAGACCAGCAAGTTACCATTTGTTTAACAGGCTCAGTAGGTATTCTCGTGCAGATATGCATACATGCATACATATACGTGCATGCATAAGTACATACATACATGTGGATATATATCCATACATACATACATACATACACACATACATACACACATGCATACATACATGCATACATACATGCATACATACATGCATACATACATGCATGCATGCTTGCATGCATGCAAACATACAAACATACATGCATACATACATACGTACGTGCATATATATACATACATACATATCTACACATATACATACATCCATCATTACACACATACATACACGCGTACATATATACATGCGTATATACTATGACGCATTTCTCGCTGCACCTACAACCTATGCATCAGGACTGCAGATGCTGAGAAAAGAGCATCTTTGTGACCTTTCTCTGCTCCCCAGAACAAGACGAATACTGTGGCGTCGTAATTATGTCAGCATGCAGTTCCAGCGCTGGTTCGTCTGCAGAAGAGAAGACTCGCAGGTTTTAGTGAAATTGGCACAGGATCGCCTAGCAACCGAACACTGGTCTATATCTGTATACAGGACTATTTACGTTGATCGTAATGTAACGTTCGGTAACATAGGCGGTTAGTAGCTCTCTCTCTCTCTTACTCTCTCTCGTTCTCTCTCTATCCATCCATCTATCCATCCGTCCGTCTGTCTGTCTGTCTGTCTGTCTATTTATCTATCTATCTATCTATCTATCTATCATATATATATACATACATACATATCTACATATATACATACAAGCATCATTACACACATACATACATGCGTACATACATGCATCATTACACATATACATACATACATAGATAGATAATCTATCTATCTATCTATCTATCTATAAATCCATCCATCCATCCATCCATCCATTCATCCATCCATCCATCCATCCATCAATCATCTATCTTTGTCTGTGCCTCTTATACGCTTTCTTTTAGTAACCCTTTCTCTCTGTTGGCCAAACAGTTTACTCCTCAAGCAATAAGCTGAGAAAATTAATACAGTAGCAACTGTTGGCTTGCACTGCGGTTGAGAGTTCAAATCCCCGCCAAAGCAGAAAAGTTGCTCCGAGAGTTCTGCCTCACTTGCGCCACCTAGCCAACTCATCTCTGAATTGAGTACACGGACCGTACACTGTCGGTGGGAAGATCAGGAAGTAGGGAGAGGCTGAGAGCCTGAGACTGAGGAAGTGACGTGACTCACACTTCATGCTCCTGTAGGGGAGCCCCTCGGTGTTAGCTTAAAAGACTGTACTTCCTATTTTTTCTACTTTCCTGTTTCCTATGCCTCTTTTACTTCTCACGCATACAAATAAACATATACACAAATATACACATATTCCTAATTATGTATGAGCTCGTATATGTAAGCGCGTTTCCAAGACGACCCGAGGCCGAAGGAGGCGCCATATTTTCTCAGTAATCATGATACACACAGCTGTAGGGAAGTCGACCCATCGGCTATTTACATCACAGACATACGCCTTGCGTATACATTACTCGCTTGTTAATTTGTTATTTATCTCCCACACTCTACGCAGGCATATTCAAACACTTATATATCAATATGTACACAAACCCACATGATTTATATACAAAATACACATAGTATATATATATACATGCACATTTATATATATTTAAAGTGTGTGCGCGTTATATATATATATATATATATATATAGGCGATAGGTGTGCATTGGTTTGGCGATCTATTTTATATAAAACTATATGTGAATTATGGGAGTTGGTGAGAGTGCATGGAAGGTGCTAAGCAGATGTAAACGAGACTAAGGCAGACGAGCTGAGAGTATTTGTTCTTTTTTACATCAGAGGATGGCTTCTGGAGTTGCCGGTAGCGGTTTTTGGAAAAAGAGAGAGACGAGGAGAGAGAAAGAAAGAGAGAGAGAGAGAGAAATGGAAAGACTTACATACATACAGAGACACTGATGGAAACAGAGGCAGACTCATAGACATGGACAGAGACAACGTGAGAGACAGAGGTAGATACGGAGGCAGTGACAGAGTCAGAGACAGACAGACAGACACAGACAAAGGGACAGAGAATCAGAAACAGCGATACCGGTGGGAATGCGGAAGAAGCTGTTGCAGCGATGCGGTGCATCGATGCTTGTGTCAGCTTGCGTCTGGCTGCGTGTTTGTCTGCGTGTGTTTCTGTTTGCTTGCCTCTGAGTCTGTATATGTGTCAGACGTAAAAAAGCATGAAGAGCCATAATCGCACTGCGAAGTTGTTTGCACTTGCGCGCCTGCATTTCCAGTCTATTTTTCGATAAGTTTCAGTGTGCGAACATATGATAGTATTTGATTCAGTACTAAGACCTCGTTGATCGCCGTTGATTGTCCATAAGATATCTTGCTGTGAGAATTTCTTAAAGTCGAAATTTTAACTTCATGCATATGACTCTACAGATGCTTATTTCTGTGTACAATTATGGAGATCAGTGCAATTTCTAAATTAATAAAATTGATGGGCATGTGATGGGTTCATAAACCAACTCCTCCATCGAAACTTATCCACCCCACTTCAAAATTCTCTTCGTCTTCTTCAATAGCCTACTCGTTCTGTTCTACCTTTTCGAACAAAATTAGTAATCTCCGTCTTTCTTTTCGATCTCTCCTTCCGAAAACCACCCATAACCCACTTGATGATGCATCCTCCCCACTCATGACTCCCCCTTCCCACCTCGATCCTCACCTGTCTTTAAACCCACTTCAGACTCTGAAATATTTCACCTGTTAAAATCACTTCCAAACAAACAGTGCGAACTTGACCCTATACCCACCTCCTTACTGAAAGATTGTGCATCTGTTCTTATTCCAATCATTACCAAATTAGTTAACCTCTCCTTTTTTAATGGTGACTTCCCCCTCCTTTTCAAACACTCTATTGTTACCCCATTTCTCAAGAAACCATCACTTGACAAAAAAAAATCCTTTCGAACTACCGACCTGTTTCTAACCTGTCTTTTATATGCAAATTAACTAAACAGTTTGTACTCTCACGGATCAGCGATTATCTAGCTTGCAACTCACTCCTTAATCCAAACCAGTCTGGTTCACTAAACGCCACTCAACTGAAACCCTTCTCACTTCTCTATACAACAAGCTTGTTTCCGCCATCTCAACATGTTTCCTGCCTCTGCTCCGCGATATTTCAGCAGCCTTCGATACTATTGATAACAACATCTTACTCCAAAGACTGCCAACCTGATTTGGTTTTGCTGACATTGCTCTCCTCTGGGTAAGGGTTAGGGTTAGGGTTAGGGTACTCCTCACGCTCTTTCTCTGTTAAAACATCGGAAGCCTCTTCTCAATCGTACCCTCGCACTTGTGGAGTTCCACAAGGCTCTGTTCTAGGCCCTCTTTTGTTTATCTTCTATGCTACCCCACTCAGTTCACTCATTAAAGCATTCTCAGTTTACCATCACCTCCATGCTGATGACACCCAACTATTCAACTCTTTCTAACCGAATTGTTTCAACAACTCTATAATTCATCTTGTTCTTGTGATTAAACAAATCTCCTCCTGGATGACATCTAATCTCATGTGCCTGAACCCATCTAAGACGGAATTTATACTCATTGGAATAAGTGACCGGCTGAAGAACATTTCTGACCCCTCTATCTCCCTCAACCGGGACTCTGTTTCCACCAACATATTTAATACTAACTTTCCTGTCCGCAAATTAGGTGTAATATTTGACCAAAACCTCTCTTTTTCTCATCATATAACCCCTTTCCCCACTCTTGCTTCATGCATGTCCGTGACATCCGCAAAATCCGCCCTATGCTTGACTTCAAAACTGCATCTGTCATCGCAACACCCATAGCGCATGCTAAATTATTTAGCAATAGCAATTCACTATCCTTGAACATAGGCTCCATCCAAATAAGCCGCCTTCAAACTATTCAGAATACTCTTGCTCGTGCTTTCACCAAATCTCCCAAATACCATCACATCACACCTGTTCTCAAATCACTTCACTGGCTTAAAATACCTGAACGAATAAAGCACAAAGTACAATCACTTACCTATAACACACTTCAATCCTCCCAACCCTTATATTTTAGCCAGTTATTTACAATCCAACCACTCCGTTCAACCCGCTCCACTTCTCCGCCCTCCAGTCACCTCATCCTTAAAAATTGGAAATCGCTCCATAGCCTTAGCTGCTCCACTCCTCTGGAATAAATTCTCGCCAGAACTACGACAATTATCTGATCCATCTTACGAACTCACCATCACTTCAATCTCTGCGCAGGTCTTCCACTCAAAACTGAAAATACTCCTGTTTCGCAGATCCTATCCTGATTCCTCTTCTTTCCCTTATCTATCCTGCCGATCCGATTCCAAACACCACCCACCGTAGCCTTGTGACTGCCTGCCTGACTCTTGGATCTTGACCTGGATCCGAACACACCTTGCCTATCGATTTTATTTTGACTGATCGCCTGTGAAAAAGCTGGTTCCCGCGACTTAGCTTTCGTTGAGTGCTGTAGAAATTTCGAGTTTACGATTACGATTACGATCCAGAATAGGCAGTTGAATCGAGATACAGAAAGGACAGCGAGTAAAACACTGCATATTAGTACAGGCAAACTGCTAAGCTGCAACAGACCCCATCTGAACAAATTCACCTTACGCTACGTATACTTCGATTGTGTTCCACTGTTGGCTAAGATGAGAGTTTAAAAAATTACAGCGAAAATTGAACTTATTTTTTCCAATTGAAGTCAACGACCAAGATGTTGCTAGCACGACGTAATGCAATGTCCATTTAGACACCCTTAAAACGCTTTCAACCGACGATTTATATTCCATAGCCTGCGTTTTATTGCAAGTTCGTTTCCTTCCTTTAAAAATACGAAAAACAAGGTCGACTTCAACGACCCTGGCAGCCTTAAAAAGTCGTTAAAGACTGGATACTACTAATCGCCAGTTGCTCACAAACACTAGGTCAAAGTAAGGTCATCGACTTACGATGTCGTTAAAAGCTGAATACTACTATTAAACCCCAAACGAAATGGAGGATGCACAATAGGGTACGTGAATTTCCTGATGTATTAAGATGTCGTAAAACACTGGATGCTCCTGTCAACAGTCAGAAGTTTGTTACAGAATCTTAGCTAAGCTGAAAGCCCTGGCAGCCTTGCAAGTATGTAAGATCTCGTTAAACGCTGTATAATACTGCACTGGCAAAATGATAAGCAACAACAAAAGCCATACGTACATAGATAAAATGCAGTGCACGTGTGCATTAATAAAATAGACTAAATGCATACATTAATAAAATACATCTGCTCATTAATAAAAATAGGCCCATGCGTACATCAATAAAATATACGTGTGCAATAATGAAATACATACGAACATTAATAAACAAACACGAGCATTAATAAAATACATGCATACAAAATTACACTTAAACACAAATTAATGCATATGTATTAAATATGAACGCATTATGTACGCATATTAAAAACATATGTAGGCCTCATTAAATACAATATGGCCGGTACATTAATATTATTAAAATAGACTACATTGCCTATGTACGTTAATAAAATGTATAGGCGCAATAATATAATGCTTATGTAAATTACTGAAAACACTTCTGTTTCGCAGATCCAATCTTGATTCCTCTTCTTCCTCTCATCTATCTTGCAGATCCAATTGCAAACATCACCCACCTTAGCCGTCTGACTGCCTGCCTCTTGGATCTTGACCTGGAACCGAACCCTTTTGCCTATCGATTTTGTTTTGACTGAGCGCCTGTGAATAAGTTGGTTCCCGCGACTTAGCTTTTGTTGGGCGCTGTAGAAATCTTGAGATTACGATTACGACTAAAAAATCACATATGTAAATTGAGTTCTTGTCACCAGTTCTTACCATGTACGGCGTCTTCAGGTGAAAGGTGGCGCTGGCACAGAAATTCGTCGTCTGGACCCGAGGAGGGAGCAACGAGACAACGGTCGACGGAGCAACAACGAGGTCCATCGCCCTACTCCCTGCCGGAGGGCCGTAGGGTGCCGCAACGATTGGGGTGCTGGACACCAAAGGGTTGGCGGCACACAGCCCGGGGCCCCCTTGATACAAGGACCCGTCGTAGCGGAATCCGGTAGGGGACGTAGGGTCGAGACTTGAGTAGTAATAGATGTTCATGCTGAAGCACTGAGATCGTGATCCAGTACCTTAGCTCCTCCTCGAGGGGTGAGTAAGTGAGGGTCAGGAGAGATCACTTGTCTTGAGAAGCACTGAGATCGTGATCCAGTACCTTAGCTCCTCCTCGAGGGGTGAGTAAGTGAGGATCAGGAGAGACCACTTGTCTTGAGAAGCACTGAGATCGTGATCCAGTACCTTAGCTCCTCCTCGAGGGGTGAGTCAGTGAGGATCAGGAGAGACCACTTGTCTTGAGAAACCCTGAGATCGTGATCCAGTACCTTAACTCCTCCTCGAGGGGTGAGCAAGTGAGGGTCAGGCGAGACCACTTGTCTTGAGAAACGTTCCAATTTTCCGTAGGCATCAACCCGGTAGCGGCGCAAGCAATGCCAGCTGACGATAGCGACTTGTTCTACGCTGCCGCCGACGAGGAGAGGCAAAGACCCGGGAGAAGGAGAGCACCGGCCACGTGTCTTATTCTCCTCTGTAGCCGGGAACCTTAATCTGTCGACGGCGGCTGACGTAAATACTGCCGCCGGAACAGCGGCTGCGTCGGCATTCTCTTTAATGGTCCATAACTTTCGGAGTTTGCTGCTGGGAGCCTAACCGTCCGGGCATCAGTTATAGGCTTCGAAAGACGACTGCTTGTGGCCACAGGGGTTGGGACGAGGGTGGGTGGGGGGCGTTGGAATTCGTGTCACGTTTTTCGATGCAAGCCTTGTTGATGTATGTATGCAAGTGTTTATGTGCGTATACACATTCGCCTGGTCGACCTTTGCATTTGCGTTATTTGTGGCTTAGGAAGATTACGTGCGGCAGGCACTGTTAATTTCTGTTTTACAATCCACTCCAGAATGCTGTAATCGTTTGCTTCTAGCTAGACATTGTCCAAGTCCTTCCGACTGTATATCCGTCCTCATCTAATCGTCCATCCAGCCATCGTCCAGATATTAAAACCGACCCACTGTCCAACGCCTTCAGACCATCCGTCTGGTAGGTGCGTAAGTCTATTCAAGCGTCCGTCCATCTTTCCATCCATCCATCCATGCGGTACTGAAACTGACCTAAATGCTAAGCTAATGCGGAATTGGTCTTTGATCTCCGAATAATAAGCCAGTTTCCCTCACAAAACAAAGTAATTTTTCAGCTTTTACACTGCATTACACTTTAAACGATTTAACCAGCCGAAATTCGGTTGATTCCAGCGAATCAGTTCATTTAGCAGATAGGCAGTCTAGACAGCCTGGAGGAAGGAGTTGCATGGCGTTAGGCTTTAAGGCTTGATCAAAAAACACATCAGACAAGACTGTGGCAGGCGAACGGCCTGGGGCTAAGAGTTACCCAGTACTGCAAGCGTGAGGCTGACGTAGTTCCCTTCCTGGGTCGCTCTATTCCACCTCCTCAGCTCTCTTGCTACCCAGTCTCCTCCTCCCACCAGACACTTGAACTGGCTTCGCGAAGACATCGTGAAGCTTTCCAGACACGTCGCTTGAATCTTAAAAGCAACGTCTCATAACAACAACAC
The DNA here is from genome assembly GCA_964023275.1 of Norana najaformis. Classification (NCBI taxonomy): domain Eukaryota; kingdom Metazoa; phylum Annelida; class Clitellata; order Crassiclitellata; family Hormogastridae; genus Norana; species Norana najaformis. The sequence goes on from OZ029925.1 coordinate 7,790,994, forward strand.
ACGCTTCATTGGGTCCAGAGGGTTTGTTGATCGGTATCTGTATACAAGCATAAACATTAACACCAGTATCAGCAGTCTGCGCCACGCTGTGGAGTCAGACACTTTTGTGTCATTAGCATAAAAGCTGCAAAAATTGTCTGACAATACAAGCAATAATTGTATGATTAATTCGATACAGTGGTGTATTTTGCAATGCAGTCTGCCATGAACTTTTCTTTTTCTTTCACATAGTCTACTTCTCTTCACATTTTCTACCATTTTTATGCATATCCCTGTAGTGAGTTCACTGTACAACTACTTAGCGAGTTATCCACTGTGAAGATATGAGTTTAGAAAGATTGTCCTTTAATTGCAACTGGAATCACCTTCATTAACCCCCCACTCGTCGCAGAAGTATCCACTCCGTCTGCCAGAATTTCTAAACAAGCCACTTCGACATATATATATACTATATATATAATATATATATATCAACGTCTGCTTTTTATTAAAATCTAATCAAATGAAAATACTTCGCTAGGGCAGTTATCAAGATGTCCAATACATCAGTCGATGGTCGCTTCAAGTGAAATCGCGATCAAAATCGTAATCCGTTGGAGAAGCCGGGTAGAATTCCGAAAGGTGCATATAAACATGAACATCGATGTCACAGAAGCAGAACAGGCGTGACTTATCTTAGGGAATACAATTCTCCAAAAACCAGCCTCGCTGAGTCCCTGGTTGGTGGATACAAAACGTCTTCCCGTCCCTTCCCTTTTTTCGTAGTAAATGTTGTTTGACGAGTAGTAATTCTTTCATGTCATTCAGGTCTGACTGCGATTTTTACTTGAAGCGATCATCGACGAAGCCTTGGGCATTATGATAACGGCGCTATAGAAGTCTCTAGATTTTATTAATATGAAAAGTCACATTGGAGAATGCCAAGTTATTGCAGTGAACTTAATTGGCATGTTTAGTAACGGTATGAAAAAGTGGGGCTACGTACGGTACCCCTAGACAAAAAATGAGGGGCAAAGGTACCCCGTACCCCGGAAATGTCGTTTAGGGTAGATAGAAATGTTTCTACTGCTTTTAGGTCTGTGCTGGCTTCATCGCAACCATGCAGCCGACGGTTTCGCTTGGCAACCTGAGCTGTAACTCATGAAGCCTTCGGTTTAATCGGCTAAAACGCGCGGACAAGACCCGCTAAGCGTTTCCATCTGCTCGGAACATTCTTCACGCAATATCCTTCTCACCGTCATTCGACTCTCATCCGAGTGTCTGTCCGTGTCCGCCTCGGTCCGTCTGCTGTCCGTCTGTCTGTCGTTGCCTATGTCTTCCAGTTAATCCTTTCCAGTTCTTTCGGCGGATTTACTGCGGATTAACGGGAAACAGACAGAGTGCTGACTAGGCAGACCGTGCAGGCTAGGAACGGCGCGAACTCTCAGCTGTCTTGGGCAATGGATTGCTCCGGGGCGTCTTTTAATCAATCATCCTCTTTTAGAATATTATTATAGAAACAGTTATAGAGGCGCAGGATAATTTATTGTGGGAACGAATTTAAGTCAGATTAGGTTAAGTCAACACTCATCAATATCAGGATCTTGACCCACAGACGGGGCTTAACAAGGTAAAGAAAGGTAAGGTAAGATAAGATAAAGAAAGGTAAGATAAGATAAAGAAAGGTAAGGTAAGATAAAGTAAGACAAGACAGGGTAGGTAAGGTTAGAGTCAAGGTCATCCAATGTCTGCATTGACCTTTCACTCAAAAGTGAAAACAGTCCTTTTCACAGATCCTATCCTGACTCCTTATCTCTTTTTCCGCTCCAATCCCATGCAAACTCCACCCACCGTAGACGTCACGCTGTCTCTCTGCCTGAATCTTGGATCTTGACCTGGAACCGCTCTTTTGCCTATCGATTTTGTTTTGACTGAGCGCCTGTGAATAAGCTTTCCCCGTGAAGTGGCTTTCGTTGGGCGCTGTAGAAATTCTCGAGATTACCAATACGATTACGATCCATCTCTTCTATATCGATGCTCATATAATGGAATATCCAGCACCCGGTTTACATCGGTGGTAGATACGTGTTACCGCTAGTAATGTAATGTTGTTCAAGACAATGCACTGCAATGTAATGTCAGGTAAGGTAAGGCATAGTAATGTAAGGTAAGTTATGTAAGGTAGGACAGGGCAAGGCAAGGCAAGGTAAGACAGGTCAGGTCAGGTAAGATTAGAAAAGGTAAGGTGAATAATTTAGTAAAACATCAGGTAAGGTAGAGCAAAACTAAAGTAAACACATAAAAGTAAACCCATATTAAAAATAGGCAGTGTGTGCTCACTTATTTTATGGAAAGAGGGTACGATTGGAGATTAGAAAATTTTTGTTCAGCCAGATGATAGCTAGCTCACTGGAACAGGCTACCAGAAGAAGTAATATCTGCACCAAGCATGAACAGTTAAGAAAAAACTTGACAGTTGGATTGAGAGAATGATATAGGCACTAAAAGCCAATATAGCTTACTTAGCCTGTTAACGGTAACTTAACTGTTATTGTACCTCAACATGACATATGGCTAATATCGCTTCAAGCAATCGTCGAATGGGGACCTGGCCTATACCTCTCAAAAACCCTAACATAAATTATAAGACAAGGGCGAATTCACAGGCCAGACCAAGAAACGGCAAAAGAGATCATAAAAACAAGGTCTCTTTTTATAATGCCGCAGAGTTGAGACAATACCCATCCGCCTCATAAAAATTGCTCGAAGCAGATGTGAAAGGATAATCGAGCATCTTTTTAGAGGAGTAAGCTTAAACCCATCCCAAGAAGCAACAGTCGGTATGAAGCAGTGGCGGATTTAGCAACAGGCATGGGGGACGGATCGCCCCCCACTCCCACGCGTCCCTCTTGGTTATATGCCAGCGCCCCTCTGATAAGACCCTAGCATGGCGGACTGCCAGAATGTGGCGCCACTCCGGAAATGCTCTTCCCCACGCAACCAATCCTGGAGCCGCCACTGGCGTGAAGTGCTAGCGACTTCATTTCGCTTAACCTAGGCATATGAGGGCGGTGGACAGACCTCTCCCTCGCCGCCTGATCTTCCCACTGACAGTACAAGGTCACGGCACTCATTTCATAACCGAGTTCGCTAGGGGGCGCAAGTGGAACAGAAATCTCGAAATATTTTTCTGCCCAGGCGGGGATTTGGACCTCTGACCCCTGGGTTGACAGCCCAGTCACTAACCACTAAACACGCGAAGCATTCTAATTAAATATTATAATTAACCATTCTAATTAACCATTCTAATTAACCATTCTAATTAACCATTCTAATTAGCCGTTCTAATTAAACGTCTTAATTAAATATTCTAATTAAGCATTCTAACTGAACATTCTAATTAAACATTCTATTTAAACATTGTAATTAACCATTCTACTTGAACATTCTAATTAAACATTCTACTTAAACATTCTACTTAAACATTCTAATTAAACATTCTAATTAAAGTCAAACACCACGACAGCAGTCCAGCAACTGAAGAGCCTTCTCTTAGTATGGGCCACATCCAGGGCTCAAGAATATACTGTACGTAAGGCTGTTGAATACCAGTTGTCGACTCAAGTGATTCGTCCAGAAGTTCTTGAAAGTCAAAATCCTACGAATTAGACCCAGCTTCTTTAAGGTAGAGTAAAATTAAGCCTCCGAATGATTACACGATTTCCGTCTTACTCGCTAGGTGGTGCTACCAGCAACAAATCGCATTACATTAGCACAAGACTGGGAAACGGCTCCCCAGCGTAAAGTAGATGTAAATGCAAATGTATACGTTTGAAAATAATCGAGTGAGATCCTTCATCACCGCTGCCCGTTTGAATGGGCGCCACGCTATTTAAGGTTCCCGTGCAGTTAGACCTAAACGCCCTGTAAATGTAAGAATTTGTTGCTAGCAAGCGCTGTAAGCGCTGGATTAAGCGGCGACAATATTCTGTTGAAGTTGACGCATTCTGATCTACTTAAATTCTTTTACTACTAAGTAGGCCCTATTGGCTGCAAGTAGATGTAAATGTAAATCCAGACTACGCTGAAAATGAACGTGTAATCTAGTTACCAAATAATACTTCGCGCAGCCAGTGGCGTAACTTCAAATTTGAGCCTTCTCCAGATTACTCAAGTGGGCCTCCTGGGGCCAATTCGTACTTCATCAGCTTCTGAGTGGGCTCCACTTTTCATATTCAGACCCGCCCTACAGTTGCGGGATTTGCGGGCCATAATTACGCTCATGCGTGAAGCGCGAAACATTGAATTGACATTGAGCAATCGAAAAAGCTGTACAGAGTTGAAGTCTCATGATTTTCTGCCATGCGAAACCGAAAGTAAAACTTGCACTAAAACCCGGTGACATGGACAACATGAATCATTATGCAGGTTTACCGTTGATGAAACATAGGTGAATAAAATAACACGGCGACTAATTCACGTTGGAATTTAAAATGTCAAGGAATACGGAAGTTCCAGGTAAGGATTTACCTGTAACAGACTGTTACATTTGCCGGAAGACATACGAAAATCCGAAACAGTTGCCAATGTGCTTTCACGTATTCTGCCAGAAGTGTTTGCAGGACAAATGGACGAAGACAGAGACTGCAAGAGATACAATGTCTTGTCCTCTCTGCAAAAAAGAGTTAACCATTCCAGTGGAAGGTCTCGACGGATTGCAAACAGATATCTTTCTCGGCAGACTAACGGAGAAGATTTTTGAAGATTGCAGATGTGACGCTTGCCTGGAGAACTTCAGCCTAACCGCTGGAACCAAGGTTCCATTAGCTGTCGCGTCCTGTACGGAATGCCAACGGAAATTGTGTAACGAATGCTCCAACCGCCATTGCCAAGAATGGTATACATCGACAACATGTCACAAAATTGAACTTTTTGATGTCATGTCTTTTAACAGTACTCCGAATTCACCTGGAGTTTTGGAGGTAAGAAACTGTAACATTCACCAGCAGGAAAAACTGACATTTTATTGTTCCGACTGTGACCAAGCGGTGTCAGCTGTGCTTTTGTGATAAGCACCAAAATCACAGATTACAAGGAGCTAAACAGGCAGCAACCAAGTTTTGCGACGAGTCGCTGAGCAGTCTTTGTAGGTATTTGTCGGATATTAATTCTGAAACGTTGCAAACTATGAAAGATTTTAATCAGAATGAGCTTGAGCTCCGTGGAATTGCAAAATCACTGAGAGATAATGTGCATAAGAGAAGAAATGCGATTATAGAACTCGCCGAAAAACATGCCCAGTCTCTGCTCGAAGACATCGATTCCGAGGAACTGAGACTTCTAAATGAAATCGAGATTATAAGTAAGGATCTTAAGTTGCACCTGACATGTCGGGAATCCCTACAAGTTTACTGTAGTGAAATAACAACAAGAGGATCTCCCGATGATATCTGCTCGGCTATGACGACTCTGAAACGAAGATCAGAGGAGCTGATGAAAACACACGGATCTCTAAAGAAACTCAAGACTCCAGAGTATTCATTTGATTTTAAGGGGTCGGACCTTGAAGAGTTCTTCAGCAATGATGGTTTCAACATCGTTGGAACCATTCCAGGTGAACTAATTCTTCAAGTAATCCTATACCTTTAAGCTAAATCTATAAATATATGAATGTATGTAAGCATGCATGCATGTATGTATGTATGCATTGTATGCATGCGTGCATGTGTGCATGTATGTATGTATGTATGCATACATGTATGCATGTGTGCATGATGCATGTTTGCATGCATGTATGTACGCACATACCTAAGTATATATGCAGTTGGGCATTTATACAGTATATTGTTTTTAACTGCCACTCAAAAGTGCCATTGTCTCTTATGCTCTGCTGTTTAATTTTGATAGTTTCTGGTGGCAAAAGACCGACAAAAGAAACTAAAAAGGAGCAATTAGCCAGACTGAAGGAACGGATTCTTGAGTTGAGATCCGAGCTTAAAGAAACGAAAAAGGAAAATCGAGAATGGAAAACGCACGTAGCAAAGCTGAAGCAGGAACTTGAGTCTCAACAAAGATTGATTAAGGAACAAGGAGAACCAATTCTAGACGACATTGAAAGACTGGAGCGGAATCGTAAGGAAATCGAAGGCTTACAACAACAGCCGGAACAGATTAAATCTGATCAACAACTGATGAAGCGCGAATTGGATGATGAAAGGGCACGTCACCAAGAATTGAACGAGAGCTTAACCAGACGCATTGACGAACTCGAAGCTGAACAAATGCGAAACGTCAACGAAATTGGCCACTTGAGCAAAGAAGTATCAGTGCTCAACACAATTATAAAAGGCAGCAATTCTAGAGGTTGGTTTAATTACCTTTTCCTCTTACGAATTTAACAAATTAAACTATCCTTTAATGCAATATTATTATAGTGTAAATAATTGTTTATTTTCTTTTTTTAAGACCCTGCGAAATAGCTGAACATAACATTTATACTTACATGAGTTCGGCAGACCGAGAAAGACAATACTTGAAGCTATAAAACTAGTGGAATATTGGGCTGCAGCACATAGCTTAGAAGGATGTAGGCAAATCAGTATAACTGCATCAGAGGTCGTCCATTAAGACGTCCGAAAAAAGGGGAGGGTCACTCAAATGCAGACAAGGGAGGGATTTTTCCCAATGCGGACGTCCGCATCTAAATTTGGAACTTACAGTTATTTCTCCCCAGCCTATATCTTAAACATCAACTTCAGTCAGACATCACGCAGTTTTCATTGCAGAGGACCTAACTGATATCCCTTTGCTGGACGTGGTAGTGTCAAAGTATCCCACCCAGTAGCACAATTAATACTACAAGATCAACAAGGCTGTTCTTTTATCCATGTTTCTGCTGTAATACTTGCTATAAAGAAAATTACAGAAAACAGAAGGAAGACATATCCCTGGAATCTAGTCAAACATAGACTAATTCAGCTGCGTGTTGCATTGCATAACACAATTGTTTTAAAGATTTGGAGGCATGATTGTGCCATATGCATGTAGAGTTTAGGCCAGAACTATGTATTGCCTGTTTTAGGCAAGTGAAATTTCAATTGCAAGTGTCATATTTTTTGTAGAGAGACCCAGATATCAGATGAATAAGGAATTCAGTCGACATATTATAATGAAAAGATCAAGCGAAGATACCGACATCAGAGTCACCGGACTGGCTGTCTTAGAGGGCGAGCTGTTTATTACGACCAGCGACAGTAATGTTTTGGAAATCAGAGATTTGGCCAAGGTACAGATTCTAAAACGTAGGGTGAAATTAGGTGAATTGAAAGACCCCTACGACATGTGCTCATGTCCCCAAAAACTGTGCCTCTACATTTATGACAAAACATTAAAAACAATTTTTATGGTCGATAAACATGGACATATCATAAAGGCGTGGTCTGCTGGTGGGAACGACGGTACCTTATCAGTTGCGGAGGACTCCAACATAATTCTCGTCCGTCACCAAGATAACAAATTCAGCGAATACAACAAGTCCGGAGTGTTGGTAACAGAAGTCGAGTTGTTTAATTTTGGCATCGATTGGCCATGGCATGCTGTGAAGCTGAACTCTCGTTATTATGTTATCGGTCATGGAGATTATCGCCACCGTCTTCAGAGAGTGTGCATGGCAGACATTGAAGAACAGGTTACTGTTCTGTCGTTCGGTGAAGACCATGGCGGGCAGATGACAAGAGTTATAACACCCCATTACTTGGCTCGTGATGCAGAGGGATTCATCATGGTGACCGATCGGAAATGCAACAGTGTTTTGCTGCTGAAACCGAGTTTGGAATTTGAAAAAATGGTCATCGATCGCGGAGATTATAGCGACCGTGTGTACCCAGAAGAGGAGCTGTTGGCAGAAAGGTTATGTATTGATGAAACACGCCGTTGCTTAATTATGGCGAGTAACTTTAAGGAGAAAGCATGCTGGGCAGGTTCAGTAGGGGTTTTCCCGTTTGATTAACGTGAATACTATAGCCGTTTAGACACCGGCTTCGATCCATTGCACTTCATGCTTTACGCTGCTACTCAACAATAAACCTGGAATAATGAAATAGATTTACATATCTGAAGTTGTTTTCGGTAAAATAGTTGCTTTATTAGCAGAGTTCAATTTACATGGGAAAGGGATATTTCTGTCACAGGTGTAGACTGAAATATGGTCCCATATTCCAGGTGGAGACCTATTTTCCCGGCACTGCTTATTCTACACGGGATGATGCATGAAGCTCGGGTGGAGGGCTTTTGCCAAACCCTCAAACCTGCCGGTATATTTCTTGTCACAGAGCTTTATCACTTTGTCGGTTAAGTAACTGCTCATGTCATATACAGTAGCCATAGGCCTACATATCAATATCAAGTTGCATGCTCAGAAGGTTCCGCCGCAGCTGATATCAGTAAAATATATTTTACCAGAGCTATCCAAAAACTGCGTTAGGGACACCATGCAGTTTGGGTAAGTTTCAGTGCAAGGTCAAATTCCTGAAAGGCTAAGATCGAGTCTAACAGATTACGTTTTATGTCTCTTCCGATAGTAAAAACAAAAAACAATTAAACACCGATATTCACCGGTACACAGTCTGAAACGCTTAACAGGTCATTAGGTCATGTAAGTCCAGGATCTTTTAAAATAAAATATCCTACTATTAAAGACTGGCGCGAACAAACTAAAAGATTGGATTTTATTTGATAAGATTTAATATCTCTGATATCATATCTAATCCTATGTTGCTTTCACACTCATTCCTCTTCCACAGATCCTATCCTGACACCCCTTCTTCCTCTTATCTGCCTCTGCTCTCCAGCCCCAAACATCACCACCGTGCCTGACTCTTGGATCTTGACCCGGAACCGAACCCTTTTGCCTATCGATTTTGTTTTGACTGAGCACCTGTGAATAAGCTGGTCCCCGCGGCGCGGCTTTTGTTGGGCGCTGTAGAAATCTTGGGATTACGATTACGATTACGATTACTCGTAGACCCCTATATCCGAACCCAAGTCACAATAGGCCTATAGCTCTGAGTCCCAAGTTTAGCAATTAAGTCTTCCAGATATTCACATAAGGCCTTCAATCAGGTTATTATTATTATTATTATTATTATTATTATTATTATTATTATTATTATTATTATTATTATTATTATTATTATTATTATTATTATTATCATCATTATTATTATCATTATTATTATCATTATTATTATCATTATCATTATTATTATTATTATTATTATTATTATTATTATTATTATTATTATTATTATTATTATTATTATTATTATTATTATCATTATTATTATCATTATTATTATCATTATTATTATCATTATTATTATTATTATCATTATCATTATTATTATCATTATTATTATCATTATTATTATTATTATTATTATTATTATTATTATTATTATTATTATTATTATTATTATTATTATTATTATTATTATTATTATTATTATTATTATTATTATTATTATTATTGTTATTATTATTATTATTATTGTTATTATTATTATTATTATTACGAAAATTTGTAACGCGCGCAGTCACGCAGAAATGCGAATCGGAGGCGCGGATAGTCAGTGATGATGATGACGATGATGGTGATGAATGAATGAATGAATGAATGAATGAATGAATGAATGAATGAGGCCTAACTAAATCTAAATCCAACAGGCAACAAAACTTAGGCATAGGCAGTTAAAGCTCGATTAAAAGCTATGAAGAATAAAGTTTTTGCTGTTGGACTATACGCCTATATAGGCCTAATAGGAGAGATTTTTTGTCAAAGGATTTATATTTAGGCTGATTTGACCTGCCAGTGTACAAGCAGAGCTACGGTCAAAGATCTAAAATTGCTGGAACCGAGTTAAAGAAGGTAGAATTTGGCTTTGACAGGGCTTTACTTTTTCATCATAATCCTTCGCCTTCCTATTTCTTTCAACCTAAATATAGGCCTAAGCCAACATAACCCGGTCGTGGCTTATTTCAGAGATTTGAATTTCGGGTTAACGCTGTCCTTACACGAGGACCAAAAATGGCGTAGCGCCCATTCAAACGAATAGCGATGGCGAAGGAGCTCATCCGATAAATTCATTGAAAAATGAGCAGGGTCGAGGCCATACGCTCGTCATAGAAAAATGTGTACATTTACAGTTATTTTACCTTTAACAGCTCCTTTCTGTCTGTCTGTCTGTCTCTTCTGGCAACGGAACTTTGTCCTTCATATGGTATCGTAATTGTAATCGTGAACTTAAACTCGAAATCTCAAAATTTACGAAGCGCTATTCAAGGCTAAGCCAGGGCACCAGCTTATTCACGAGCCCTTCGTCAAATCATTGGGTTTATTCAAAGATCCCATTTCAAGAATCAAGTCCGGTTGCTGGTATCTTTCGAAATCCCTCTGACTTGATACAGCGCTCATGAATAACCTGGAGCCTTGCGCTTAGCTGTAAAGTAGCGCTTTATCAATTTTTGGAGATTACGATTACAATTCTTCATAATGGCGCAAAATGTTTTAAGCTTCGTTGAACGCTCGCAAACAAATGCGTACTCAAAAACAGGGTTTCAGTATATCTATGTCAACTTTCAGTTCAAACAACCAACGGAACATGAGGAGATTCAAGTTTTGATTTTATCGTAAGCTGACTGGTAAATTTCGTAATAAGAAATATTAGTTAAATGTGGTGGAACGATATCTTAGTTAATTTTGTTAAGCCTGTTGAAGGAAGTAAGAACTGATAAAGGAATGACTAGTTTCCCTTAACCTCAGCCATGTATGTTGGGCCATCTTGGACCCATAGCTGGCCACCAGTGGCCCTTTGGTACCTTACCTTTTCGTACCTTATTTTTAATTTTTTTATTTGTTGTAGATTCCAAAATTAAAATAACACTTGAACAATGGAGTATGAGTTGACATGTTGTGTTTGCCTTGATCTCTTCAAGGAGCCAGTCACTCTGCCTTGCTCACACAGTCTCTGTCGTAGCTGCATGAATAAAGTTGCAAATACAGCTGCTTACCCTGTTTCCTTAAGACCTTTCGACTGTCCAACATGTCGTTTCCATGTTCAAAGACAACATTTCAAGGAACTGAAAGAAAACAAGTTGTTGTCAAATATTGTTGCATCTTACAGGTAAGTTATATACAGCTGTAGAGTGTGTTGTCCAGAAGACTGTAATTGCTAGTGCAGATTTATATAGCTGCTGTTCAAGAGAAATTCAGAAGTGCTGCCAAGGAATTCTTGGATCCCAAGCTCAGGGAAGACCCAAGATGAGTTGGGTGATGACGAATTCTCTGTCCAAAGGCAGGTTCATTGGCTTTATGCCACCTGGGGATGAGATGAGTGAGGTGGTTTCTCGTTGCCTTCCTCACAGACAGTTGTGGTAGAGCAACTTGTCCACTGGCTTGAGGCATATTTGAACCCATGACCCTCCGGTTACGAGGCACAGACCATGCCACTTCACCACTGCATCCCATGACATGCATATACAACATCTGGTCATGGACAGAATTATCGTTCGACCAGTTATTACACGAAACAAGGGACAGAAGCAAACAGTACAGAATTGTCCATGGTGCAGCCAACCCTCGGCTCGAGGACGGTTCAAGACAAGACAAGGTTCAAGACAGGACAAGGTTCAAGACAAGACAAGTGGTCCAAACCTGAAGAAGACACCTAACCACAATGAGACTGAGTGGTGCTTCAACTGCTGGTGAAACAAAGGCAGAGAAAGGACAAGAAACTTATGTCACAGGTTCCACGACAACCTGTTCCAGGAGATAGCTGATGTGTTCTGTCTGATGGATAATAAACTGTGACAATTTTTATGTGTAATTTAAAGAGGATTATTAATAAATCATCAGTGTTGTTGACTGCCTAGATCTTTTTAACAAAATTTTGTTGCAGATCTTAACTGGCATACAGCAACTTTAGGAATGATTATATTAATTACTAGTTGATTTTATATTATGACTAAGTGGAAGGTCTGTGAAATAATAAAAATTTGTCCTGAAATTTCCAGTTGTGGAGATTGGCACATCATGATTCGGCTTCACATACATTTTCTGTTTGGATTAAATCTGACCAGTTGTGATAATTTCTGTAGTGATGTATGTATCTCTTGGCCATATATGCACTGCTTTGAGAGGTTCTTAAAGGTGATATATAAATGTTGAGATACATACATATATGTCATGTTTACATTTTAATCATGACTGTGTTAAGATTAAATCATCTTGTTTAGAGCAATTAGATTACCATATCTGGACGTTCCAATAAGGTTTAAATAAATGTTCTGATGCTGTTAGTGCTTGTGTGCACATCATTATCGTGTAATGTGGTTGTTGCCTAGGAAGGAGAAAGAGACGACTGGCGCCGTTCCTCAGATGGTCTGTTATGTCCACCCTACGGAACAACTTTTGCTGTACTGTCGGAGCTGTAAGAAAGCCATCTGTTCGTACTGCGTCACGGAGACCCATTTCAAATACAGCCACAGAGTCAGCTACATCGAACATCTCATCGAACAAGAGAAGGTGTCTGTTTTGTGTTGTTTGTCATGGCATGTTTGTTCTCCAATATGACTATAAATAGTGTAATGTAATGCTTACCAGTAATTTATATTGTACCACTTCGTGGAACAGTGATCTATTCCTTGTGAACGCTGGATCTGTAAGCGAAAGGTCGTGGTTTCGTGGCGTCTGAGTGGATTCCGTGTAATGACCACGGGCAAGTTGTTTGCACATGTGCCTCTGTTGCCAAGCTGTAGAATTTGATACCGCTGTAAGCTGGGAAAATTGTACACAGCAAGTCCTGCAATGTACTGGCCTGTTGAATAAGACCATAGAATTTATCCAATGCTAGCGCAAGGGCCAAAGAGGGGGAAATTAGTGCCTCCACTTGGGACATGCATTACTTTTCTTAATACAAGCTCATCTGTCAACTTTGTATGAGACTGCTTTGGTTGGGTTCTGCCATTGGTGTCTCTTCTAGTCTTCTGACCACTGTTTTTGCTTACTGATGAGCTTTTGTTTTAAATGAATGTTAACACCATTTGCTACACTTTGTGAGATCCCTGTGAGGCACTGTATTGAGTGTCTACGCAGCTAACTAACTAACAGAATATCTACTCCACGTGTTTCCGACGCAGCCTTGACGTAACAGAAAAGTTCTTACTATTTTACTACTAGACAATTTTACTATTTCACTACTGACCAAGGTGTAGATTGAGTTGTAAAAAAGGTTGAAAATTGTACACAGATCAAATAGGATCGATGTGTGTGAAGCACTGAGTGACTTGTTGAGGCACGTGAAGTTGATATAGCAGACAATTAAGTTGTAGTTGGATGACCCATCATTTTATGATAAAGAAAATATGTACATGTATAGTTTTTCGCCGTGGTATTCAAATGCCAGGGAAACTTGTTCAGTAACGAGTCCTGAAACGTGGTAAAGAGTTTTCTGTTATGAGTATGTTTGCAATAGGCAAATGCTTTTACTTTACCAGTACCTTGCCTTTAATGGATTGATGTGGCTGATTCTTTATTTGGGTGTACTTGATTCATATTCCTAGGAGTCTGTGGCTAAGATGCTGAAGGAAACTGAGCAGAATTTACAAGAGAAAAAAGCAAAACTCATTATGCAAAAGAATGCCATACATGTGAGAAACTTTTCTGTTTAGTGTATTGTTAACATTATTAGTGATTATTTTTACTCATGTTTTTAAGCTGTCACTGAAGTTGTTTACGTTTGTGTACAGTTATTTTGTCATGCATTCGGCTAAAGGCAGATACAGTGTAGTGATGTGCGATAACAGAAACCGAACAACTGGTTAACATGACTGGACATTTCTGTAGACCAGTAACTGTAATTGTAATCGAAGATTTATACAGCACCTCTTAAGAGTGACTCATCAGAGGTGCTTCCAACCTAAAAACAGGAAACCAGGATCAAAAAATGGTTTTCAAACACTCATGGGATTGAAGTAAGGAAAGACCAAGGGGCTCATGTCGTAGGATGCTCGGCTCGGCAACCTATTCCAAAAAGTTGGACCAACCACGTCACACCAGAGGAACAACCAGGTCACCCTCAGCAGCAGAGAGAGTGGATATACAGCCAGGAAGGGATGAGACCTTGACATGTAACTCCTCGAGGTAAGATGGGACACAGCCTGTGAGGCAATTGTGCATAAGCATTAAAATCTTTAACTCATTGCATTTGTGCATCACCAACCAGTGCAATTCCTTCTGCATGAAGTAAGATTTATGCCCAAACACAGGTATACACCACTGAGCCGGGTGGACGTTTTCGAGATAGACTGCAGTTGGTTAACGTGGGAAAGAGTTAGCCCTTCATAAAAAGCATTGCCATATTCGGCTGGTGCTTGTGATTGCATGCATCAGGGTCAGGGCGACTTGAGTTGTAATTGAAAAGTGTATTGTGCAAATCTGGCATAGGTGATAAAAGCACATTCGACATACTCTTCCCACATGATCCGAGGTCAGTGTTTCTGCAGCACTATCATGTTGATTGACGTACCTTAATAGTACTTGTTTCAACCTGCATTTACTTTTAAATTGTTTTTACTGTGGAGATTTTTGAGTGAAGTTCTTTTTAAAACTTGATAAGATTGACTTAAGTGGATAAAATGTGTTTTAACTGACAGAATGAAAAAGAGGCTGGTGAAAAGATGGGCTATTTGCTGATGCAACAGTTGAAGACTCGATTGGCAAAGATTAAATCTGATTACCTTAAGAAGATCGATGTCACTGTACAAGATTTGACTGCTACAGAAAAAGTCATTGAGTCACATCTCAATGAATTCAAGGTCTTCTCAGCTGCATTCGATTCCATGACTTACAAGCCTGACCGACACTTGCAGTATATGGTAGGTGCATTTAGCATATTTTTATATATTTGTTGATGTCATTTAAAAAACATTTTACCCTAACTTTGTAAGGTATAACTCCATTAAAACAATTTTAAATCAATCCAGTGATTATAATTCTACCTGGAATGACAAATACTCAAGTTTTGGGAGGGGACTTAATGGGTAATAGCGTTATGTTAGTTATATTAGTATATTAGTTATATTAGTTTAGTGCATTAGATTTTATTGTTACCAGTAAAACTAATTTATCAAGATTCTAAACAGAATATGTGGTTCTGGTGTTATGCCAATTGTTGCTATCAGTGTATAGTATGTAGTAAATAATGTGTTTCCTTTTTTAGAGATTAACGAGTCTTGGAAAGGAGTTGTTGACTTTCTCCCTTTCTGTATCGATGAGTGGTTCTTTGCAAGTGAAGGAGAGACAGTTGCCGAAATTTGCTCTTAGCAACTTTAATGCCATACAAGAAGCCATTCAGGCTCTTGGTCTGATAGGTAGGTTTCTTTTCTGCTTTTGCCGTTTTACAGATTCATTCTTTGTTACTGTAATATGGAATTTAAATAGCACCCATCAGCCATGTTTAGCACTGTGACTTCCATTTCACTGGTGCCATCCCTGAAGTATGTATGCATGTGTTACTATTGTTACAATGTATTACTATTGTTACAAGTTCTGTATTTGTTGAGCACCACTGACTAGAATGAACTCTCGCCACAATTACGACAATTATCTGACCAATCACACGAACTCACCGACACTTCACCTCTTGCAATATCTGGGTCTGCTTGCCCGTCTGACTCTTAGATCTTGACCTTAAACTGAACCCTTCTTGCCTTTCGATTTTGTCTTGACTGAGAGCCTGTGAGTAACCTGTTTCCTGTGACTTGGCTATCTTTGGGCACTGTAGAAATCTTGAGATTACAGTTAAGACTAGTGACAAAGCATGAGTCAGTGGCGTTGAGCAAATGTTTGTGAGTACTTGATCAAGGTCCCTACACAGTAACCATTTTGGGAGGGTTGACCCATACAATTCATGCTAAAGATCAAGCGCTGAAACCAATCGGCTACTGTTTCACATGCATATCACAGTAATATAGCACCTTTTACATACCCGAGAGAGCACTGCAAAGTGTAATCTATACTGCCCAGTTGTAGAGATTTACATAGAATCAATGGTCATGTATTTGTGAAAAAAAGTTTGCAATGGCTATAAGAACACACTGTAAACTGTCAAATGTTGCATTATTTTTACAGTAAGTGACAGGAGGCCTGAAGAGGATCACAGTTTAGAAGAACTGATCGAACAAAGTCTCGAGGATGAAAACTTGAGGGCAGTATTTGACCGAGTCATGAAAAGAAGAAATACTGTCAACATTCAGAAATCGAAGCAAGTTTTGAACGCTGGCATTCAAGTTTCAGAACCTTCTGTATGTGTCACCAATCCTGCATCAAAACTGACAACTACATATTCTGCTGATAGTACTACTACTGCTACATCTGTTGGTCAACCTGTGTCATCAGCTGCAAGTGTAACATCAGCCTTGGTTATGCTGGTGCCATCTGCACTAACACCGACCACTCGCACAAGTCGAACTTTTCCCTTAGTATCACCTCGACCTTCAGGTTTATGTGAGAAGCTCAAGACTACCCTTGAAGACTTTCTTAAAACTGCTTCAACTCAAAAGCAGTCATGTAATGCTGGTGATCGTGCACTTTCTGTTGTGAATCCTGACCCAGTGCAGATGGAAATATCAAGCACGAGTCCAAATTTTCAATTGGCTGGAACCACATCTGCTATCTCCTGTGGATTACCGGTACCTGTTTTGGATTCGTTTCAAGCTTCACAGCTGAAGCAAGCGGTGACTTCAGAGCAGGGAACCCCATTTGGTGGTAGTTTGCCCTCTCAGTCAGTTCCTTCAACTTCTAATGCATCTTCAACTACATCAGCAGTCCCACTGTTTATGACTTCTATTCTCAGTAGCGGGCGGTCGAGTTGTCCACAGGATTCGGTGCCTGGGAATTCAACATCCGACTCTTCTGGGTTGCTTTCCAACCTTTCAAATTCGGAAAGCTGCCAGCAACCATCCTTGCAGCCTGTATCAGCGTCTTTGGTGGCTCCTGTCTTGTACCTACAACCTGAAGCTTCAGCATCTACGTTTGCAGCTTTGGAGAGAAATTTCCTGACAGTTCCCGTCTTCAACGTTGGAGCCGCGGGGGAAGAACAGGAAAGAACACCAAAGAAAGCTGTGAAGCGCATGTCACGAAAGTTTTTTAGCCTGTGATCTTAGCACCCTTTGTTTTTATTTACGTGAAAGAACGGAGAAGGTTGAATTAATGAAAAGGGCCTTGGGCTTTGTTTGAACAAGGGGCCTACAGTTTCATTTAAAGTCAGTTTACTAGAGATTGCATTTGACTGGAGTTTCAATTATTAAAGTTACAGTGAAAACTTTTGTTTTGTTTATTTAATTTGTGATATACCCTTAATATAATAAAACTTGCAAAAGGAATTGCTGAAAGTGTTGAGTGAATCATTAGGTCAAATAACTGAGGTAAGCAAGTAAGGTAGTTGCTGATTACTTTGCGGTTATCAGTTTTGCAGTAGTCCTTGAGAAATGGCAGAGATTAAAGGATCTTTCTTTTGCCGAAATACAGCAGCAATAAAACTACAAAAAACAGCGTTTCTTCCACTCCATTATATCGACAACTGAATCCATTCGTTAAGACACCTGGATTTGAACTGTATAGGAGGTCAGAGTTTGACACGCTTACAATGGCATATACTGAATACTGCATTATGTTGAAGCTTAGATAATGTGGATCCATTACGTTTGTCTAAGTTTGGATATTAGCCTTTATTTTTCTGAAATGCGCTATATAAATGTTCACATAAACGTTAATAGCCCTTTTATCATCTGTCTGGAGAAGTCACTGATTCGAACCTCCGACCCCTGAATTGACCGTTCAGTAGGCTTATCACTGGACTATCGCGCAGCAGTAAGTGTTCATTAATAAGCGGTCGTGGATCTATTGGCGTATAAAGTATCGTAATACCATCGATATTTTATGACAGCTTGAAAGAGATTGATGGCGTTGTTGTTCACCTTGTTCGAACTGGGGTATCGTCGGTGTACACCGCATACAAAATGCATAGGCATACTCGTACTTCTGGTAACCGGATTTTGGTCTCCATATGGTGTTGTCCTTGGACAACTCAGGACTATGACTTGACACAGCGCTAGTGAGACACCCTTATAGTTTCATTGGCACTCCCAGAAAGAAATCGCTCCTTATTGGCATCTATTAAACCACAATGTGTGGATAAAGTATGAGGAAAATGAGTAGAGCTCGGCTGTTGGAAAGCGAGTAACTGGCGAATGTCAGAGGGTTGAGAAGTAAGATATATAACTTTGTAGTGGATGCGCTGAGGGGCCTTAAGTCACTGAAGTGATTTAACAACGTGGGTGTGGGTCACATGGTGATGTTTGGGAGATTTGGTGACCGCACGGGCGAGAGCGTTCAGTATTCTTGGTTTTCATGGCTATCGCTAACAAACAACCGAAAATAGAATTGTGGCCCACTTTTAATCTAAAACCACTAATACATGGCTATTTCATTTCATGTTTCATTCAGTGTGACATTTTCCATTTAAACAGAGCCGCTTCACGATAGATCCAAGCACCAGGCTAACAACAGGGAAACCCAAATAATACCGCATGCCGTGCGCTCGTCTCTTTCCCCACTTGTATTGCACTTTGCGTAATATTATGACCCTCCTTCCGCCCAGCATTGGACCTGCACATGCACCGAGCGTGCCCTCGTCGTTTCCCTCATCCTTCCCTCCTTCCCTGTGGGCGGCCCGTGTCTTGCGGGGCCTTGCTTCGTCGGCTGAATCCTGCATATAGCTGCGTCGTGCGTTTTAAGTGGATGACAGGTGCTTGCTGAATTAAACAAGATCGATCTCTGTCCGGTTTGCATCAATTATACCTTTATCTGTCATCTTTGGAACAGGAAGAGGAACAGGAGAAGGAGGAGAGGAGGAAGCGATGAAGGATGAAACTGAGGTGAAGGAGGGAGAGGAGGAATAGAAAAAGGAGGAGTAAGAAGAAGAAGAAGAAGAAGAAGAAGAAGAAGGAGAAGAAAAAGAGGAAGAAGGAGGAGGAGGAGAAGGAGAAGGAGAAGAAGAAGGAAGAGGAGGAGGAGGAGGAGAAAGGAAGGGGAAGGAAGAGAAGGAGGAGAAGGAGGAGAAGGAGAAACGGAGAAGAAGAAAAGAAGAAAAAGGAGGAGGAGGAGGAGGAGAAGGAAGAGAAGAAGGAGGAGGAGAAGGAGAAACGAAGAAGAAACGGAGGCGCAGAGGACGTATGAGTACTTTAGTCTCCATAGTTCTATTGAAGCAATCTCGCACAACCTATCATTTGTTTTGTCTTTCCGGTTCCGCTGTCGCCTCTCTTCCGGTTTCTTTGCTGCTTTCTCTGTCTCCCTTTTCCATCCTATTTATCTTCATCTGTCTTCTCCACCACTTGTAGTTGTAATTGTAATTTAAAATTTATGAAGTTCCTCATAGAGGATAAACTCAATAGAGGCGCTCCCTATCCGAACAAGTAGATTCACTATAAAACAGTGCAGTCTTCAGGCGCCTGCGAAACCCTGAGAGGGGAAGAGAGAGAGGAGCTGAAGTCGCAGTTCGAGAGAGAGAGACAGACAGACAGATAGACAGACAGAGAAAGAGAGATACAGAAAGAGAGTGAATGAGAGGGACAGTGAGAGAGAATGACATAGAGTGAGAGAGAAAGAGAGCGAGAGAGAAAGAGAGAGAGAGAGAGAGAGAGAGAGAGAGAGAGAGAGAGAGAGAGAGAGAGAGAGAGAGAGAGAGTTCCACTACATCCGCCTCCATGTCATCGCCTTCTTTCTTGTCTTATTCTCCCTCATCCTCTTCCTCTTTCTTTCCCCTTCCCCTCGGTGTTTCTGTCCAACTTTTTAGAGGCGGACGGATGACGGACGGATGGACGGACGGAAGAAGTGAGTAACAGACATACAGAGGGACGGACGAACAGACGAATGGAAGGAGGGAGGGAAAGAAGTAGGGGACGAGGTAGAGACGACTGGATGGAGGGGCGGACGGACAGACGGAGAAAGAGGGGGACGAACGGACGGACCAAAGACCAGAGGTAGGGTGGGACGGGAGGCAGAGATGCATCGGGAGTGAGGGAGGATCGGAGGTGGCTGGTGGGCTTTGGGCCGTTCAGCATACGTCCCGCATGTAACGTTGGTTCGGTCGTCCGGACACTGATGCATCAATCCTTCATCTTTTCTCCTGCCTCTGCAGCCTACCTCACCCCACCCCTTCTCCTGTGTCGCCTGCAACCACAAACCCACCACATCCACTCACCAATTACGAACAGCCACTCACTCACTACAACCACTTACCAACACACCACAACCACTCGTGTTGCTGGAGACGGTCTCCATCACAGTCTCACGCAGACACGTAGACATCAACCATGCAGCGAATCGTAATCTTAAGCTCGAGATTTCTACATCGCCCAACGAAAGCTAAGTCGCGGGAACCAGCATATTCACTTGCGCTCAGTCAAAGCAAAGTGGATAGGTAGGAAGGTTTCGGTTCCAGGTCAAGATCCAAGAGTCAGGTAGGCAGACGGTCAGACAGCTACGGTGGATGGTGTTTGGATTTGAACCGAAATGTGAGGTAAGAGGAAGAGGAAGAATCACGATAGGATTTGTGGTAAAGGAGTGTGTTCAGTTTTGATTTAAAGACCTGCGCAGAAATTGCAATAGGTGAGGTGGTGGCGAGTTCGTATTATGGGTCGGATCGGATCACGAACTAGCACCCACGGTTGACAGATGACGCATATTCGGGTTCCCTTGTCGCCGAAGGTTCCCTTGTCCCTTTTCCCAGGTTCCCTTGTCACCCAGGTTCCCTTGTCACCCAGGTTCCCTTGTCACCCAGGTTCCCTTGTCACCCAGGTTCCCTTGTCACCCAGGTTCCCTTGTCCCTTGTTCCCGGTTCCCTTGTTCTAGGTTCCCTTGTCACCCAGGTTCCCTTGTCACAGGTTCCCTTGTCCCAGGTTCCCTTGTCCCAGGTTCCCTTGTCCCAGGTTCCCTTATCTCAGGTTCCCTTGTCCCAGGTTCCCTTGTCACAGGTTCCCTTGTCCCAGGTTCCCTTGTCCCAGGTTCCCTTGTCCCAGGTTCCCTTATCTCAGGTTCCCTTGTCCCAGGTTCCCTTGTCCCAGGTTCCAGGTTCCCTTTTCTCATGTTTCCTTGTCCCGGGTTCCCTTGTCCCTTGCCCCAGGTTCCCTTGTCCCAGGTTCCCTTGTCCCTTGCGCCGAAGATGAGAATGACACTTGGTTGAGCACAGCGCTATCAGCACACAGTTAAGCTCGCCGACCGATCGTTCCACGGTTAGGTATCGAAAGCAATGCATTCGGAGGAACCCCAAGTTGCAGGGTCTGTGCTGTCCGAAGAATTTGTAGAGCGTCGACCGACGAAAGCCTCTCCGAAACCGACAGTCGAAGTCGACCCGAAGCCTAGCTCTAGCAGAGCTGAATCCCGATCGCACACGGCACACGCCTTTAGGGCACAGTACTATCCAAGCGGGTTTGGTTACGGGTGAATCGAACCGTGGATCATTGTGGTCGACGAAACTGGCGCAATAGTATGTCAAAGAATGTCCAAAAGCCGGACAAAGTCCACGGTAACCTCGAGGACTAAATCCCGAAACGACAACATTCGGGCAACCTCCGAAAAGGGATTTTCTACGTCTTTATTGAACAAGAAGAAAAATGAGGCTTGCCACTTAGCCTGTAGCAGTAAAAACCCTCTGAAATATTACTCTATTCAAGCGTCGACTGCCTACGGGTAATTGCAATTATGGGCATCAGAGAAATGAGTGGGGTAAGCCTTCTTCTATAAGTTTCGCTTGAATGCACCCACGCTTCAGTGAACTCCCGAGTGGCCTCCTAACGGCTGCTGAAGGCATTCACGGCCGAATGATCACAGACGTGCCGAATGCGGCATCAGCGCAGTTATTATGTATTCCATCGGAACGCCATAAGACAACACCAATTAGCGTAAGATACTGGCTTGGATTACACAAAATGTAAATGTATGTGTATACTGGATATGTATATATATATATATATATATGTATAATATATATTTAAGCATGTACGTAGACATTAATATAGCGCCTTATAACACCTCACAAAGCGTTGCCTACACTAACCTAAACGATGTTAAAGTCATTAAAAAGAAAAAGTTCAATAATCGAACAGCACTCAGAAAACTGGACGAGTCACCACTGGAGGGTTGCCGCAGACACGCAGAGCCCAACCGACAAATTCCCATCCAGGGTCTACAGTTGACAGAAAGCTCTTGGTTCCTGGGTCACACTGCGTCGAAGAAGAGGAACGATGACAGAGAGGCGATGAAACTTTCAGCATATGACAGTCTCAAGATCCAACAGTCCCTCACAGGTTGTAGAAGACGCCATGTATGGACATCCCTCGGTTAATCTCAGTGAAGGAGAACGTCCTTCTGCAGTCGGACAGTTGTTCTCATATATGTTTATGTGTATGTATAATTATGTATATTTAAGTGTATGCACAGTGTTGGCAATCTTCCAAAGTTGTCAGCGATCAGGCTTCGACCCGTCGACCCTCCAGATTTGTAGCGCAAAGTTAACTCGAGAAAAACACACAGTCTTTGTTTTCCGATTGTATATTATTTAAACGAACAGCCCAATCACAACAGTAATTCGATCGTCACAGTTTCTAAACGCACGAATCTATAAACGTTATTTATAACTCACACTTTCAACTTGGCACACGATAGATTACCGGTACAAAATCTTCTTCTTGCTCTTCGAACAATGCATTTGCCCGTTTTTAAAGGCTCTCTCGCCACGACAGCTGACAAGTTAAGACTGTCTAGACCAGTCCATTTCCAGCGCGAGCGCCCACGTTATACGATTCGCGTTCGCCACTGTCGTGGAAAATTCCACGGTGCTGGCCAGCCATTTACAAGTCAACAACCCCGACGACTCATCGACATGATGTCACGGAAACTTCCAATGTAAATGCGCGCTTAGAACATGCTGAATCATACTCGGAAAGATTATTCTCGTATATATAATATATATGTGACCACCAGCTCATCTGGTTACATATATGGCGGTAAATTGCCTGTCATAGATATATATGTGTGTGTATATATGTGGGAATTGATTTACAAGTAGTAGTGTCGACTGAAAATGGTTGTTCGGAACCATCTACCATGAGACTAAGGCCAAGAACAAGAACATGTTCAAGAACAAGAGTGAGACTGAATTAAAACATCGATAGAAAACTAATCTAAAAGGTCACGAATAAAAAGAACAATGTACAGATAAGCAACATGAAACGGAGTTCATTGTTGCAACTTCTGAATTAACGTTTCTTCAAACCTTTTGTCCCTCGTTCCAACAATTACCCACATCTACTCATGGAAGCAGACTTTGGCTTTTTCTTTATCAAGGCATCACGTACGACGGAATAAAAGAAGCTTTTTGTCTTCCTGATACTAAACTTCAGGATCGGAGGGACAAAGAAGCGCCTGTGATTGGCCATACGCAAAGGGGAAATACGGGGAGGGTGAGTAGCTGGATGGGGGGTGCGTCGAGGGACGTGGATGGGGCGGTAAATTGGCTGTCATAGAAACATATACGTCTTCTTGCATGAGTAGATGTGGGTATTTTTTGGACTGATACAGAGATCGAAAGGGGTCGATTGGAGGGGAAGAATAATCGAAGACTGGAGGTGCAGAGGGGCTAAGGGATGTAGGAGTAGCTGGAAAGGAGATGTTCTGAGGGCCGAGAAAGGGGACGGTGAGGAGAAAGGGGTGGCTGTGTGGATTTTGAAAGCACTGCATCGATTGGTTGATACACCTGGAGCGGAATCGTTGCCTTAATATCACCTGGCCATCGCTTCACAATTTACCAGTCAGTAAATCAGATTCAGCAAAAGGTCAGATATGCTGACCTATGAGACGCAATAACAGGCAAACAGGACGAAAGGATGAACGACGGAATGAGCACCAGATGGCCACCGTCGCCCATCCAACTAATAACCGGGCTCAGTATTGCTTAACTTAACTACACCAACCAGGTTTATATGACCAGTGCCACGGCATCCGACCGTAGCTTGTAGATACTGTTGCTAACAGAGCTACACACACACACACACACACGCACACATACACATACACACACATACACACACACATACACACACACGCACACACACATACACACACACATACACACACACATACACACACACATACACACACACACACACACACACACACACACAACAACAACAACAACACATGCATGCAATGGCTGTTACACATATATACATATATACGCGATGCTATTTACATGTAAATTGTCATAATTACATTGCAGTACATTACAATCGATGTAGTCAAACAGGCACAAGTTCGTATTCCTTGTATAGCTGATTGCATGTTGCAGCGTATTAACAACACATATGTCATCATAGGCCGACTCCTATGCATTTAGGGCAAGGGCTGATGGTTATATCCTCCAGTATCATGCGTTTATCGTGTATCGGCCAATGCTAATCTAATCTAATCAAATCTTATCTACAACTAATCTAATCTAATCTAACCTAATCTAATACTGACTTCTACTGATCCTTATCGCGATGCTCGAGGCATCAATCGATAGTCTCTTCATGTGAAATCGTAGTAAAAAAACCATAATGCCAATCTTACTTCTTACTTTTCCACTAAACACTGCAACGTAATAGCTAGACTAATTATTCATAAGGCGGAAAAGGTGATAAGGGGAATTAAAGATGTGCCCCATCCGCTCAAAGTTGGGGACGAATCGACGCATTGGCTGTCGTTGGCTGTCACTGATGTTGTGTAGATTTCAATCGCAACAATCTTCCGACAGTTGAAACTCAACTCAATCGGAATCTGACATTTCGGCCGAAGGAATTTTGACAGTCAGCTAGCGACCGACGGCTGTCTTTGTCTTTGTCTTTGACGCGGTGGTTGATTGGTTTGGCCGCTTGCCTCGATAGGACGGAGGTCCTGGGTTGAACTTCCCTGAGACGAACCCTGTGTGTTTGATCTTTCTTAAGGATGGTTGGTAATGAATGCTAAAGAATTGTTCATTGGCATTTTAGGAAATGGTGCCAGTAAGGTCAAAGAAAATTAACAAATAACTAATTACTAGTATCGGCGTATTCTGCCTCCTCCTCTCCCCGTACCCTCTCTGGTCTTCCGGCAGGCGGACTTGATTCTTGACATAGCATCTTTGAACAACCCCACTGACTTGACGAAGCGCTTGTGAATAAGCTGATGTCCTGCGCTTAGCTTTTAAGTAGCGCTTTAGAAATTTTGAGATTACGATTACGAGGTATGATTTTAAAATCGGCTATCGATTGATTTCTTGCTCATTACGAAAACAGCGCTTTAACAGAAGTCTCCAGATCAAATTAGATCAGAAATACACAAACTAAGTTAATAGATAATTAATAAATGATTAAGTAAATAAGTAAGTTACATAAATTTCCAGCTAAGGACACATTTAAAGTTGCTGTCTTTGTATACAAGGCGCTTCATGGTGTAGCGCCCAGCTACCTTGCTAACTTGTGTGTTCCACTTACAATTACTCCCACCAGGGTAAACTTTAAAAGATCAGCTTCCTCTGACCAGCTGTTTGTCCCAACAAAACACATAAAAACTTATGGTTTCTTTGCACTGGTTCTAATATGATGATGATGATCATCATCATCATCATCATAATAATAATATTATTATTATTATTATTATCAATAATAATAATATTATTATTATTATCAATAATAATAATAATAATAATAATAATAATAATTTTTAAAAAATAAAAAATAAATTAATAATAATTATTATTATAATAATACGCATACGTATCTCCATCCTATAACTGGTGATTTTGCTACTTATCTGAGCATTGCTTTTTGGTGAACGTTTTGTTGTTGATGAACGTTAAAAACATTCGCGCCTTTGATTAGTTTCTCTCGAAGCGGCGCTACTCAAATTTCTCACTGCATCTACAATTACAAACTGGCTATTTATACGGCACCCTTTAAAAACCTATAAAAACACGCAGTCGTTATTCAAAGAGTCAAATATGACGAGACTAAATTGCGAGGAAAACGAAAGAAAACAAATCTTGGACAATTATTCTGCCTTCTGGCAATTTAGGAAACAAATCCAATGATTGTTGAGGCTCTCGTTTGCCAAACGACTTAGACAAGAAAACTGACAGCAGCAAAAGGAAATTGGATCAACAAGAGATAAAAGAATACAGAAAAAGCGAGGCAATAACAACTGAGCGAAGAACTAAAGTGGTTACAGGAATAGAAAAGGGAGAAAAACAGAACAAGAACAACAGACACCACACCAATAAAACATATTTACAGTTACACTTACATTTACCTTTACACTTACATTTATAATCGAAACTTCACACAAACATACAGTAACAGAAAAACAGAAGTAAAAAATAGTTATAGACAGGTGCAAGAGAATTGCCAGCAACGGTAGCAATGACACTAAAGCAACAGCAACATAGCCTAACTAACAACGGAATATAGAGCAACCAAGACAACCGCAACAGACATGACAACATCAACAACAGAAGTATGTATGTACGTATGTATGTATGTATTCATATATCTATGTATGTAAGCATGTATCGAAGAACTTATATGTAGATTTTAAGTAACTCACAAGAACGCTACGTAAAGGGATGGCCACCTAGAGATATGTATGTACAGTACGTATTTATGTATGCAGGTATGCATGTTTGTCTGTCTGTCTGTTTGTCTTCATAGTTGTATGTATGCTAGCATCTATCGAAAAACTTTTATAGCGCTTTTTAAATAACTCACAAGAGCGCTACGGCAAGGCCACCCAGAGATATGTATGTACAGTATGTATGTATTCATGCAGATATGCATGTTTGTCTGCCTGTCTGTCTTCATGTATGCATGTATTGTGTATATATGCATGGGTGCATGTATTATTTATATATGTCGATGTACTAAATCACTTAATACAGCGCTGTTTGATGAACCTCTCAAAAACACTGGAGGTTACCACTGCCAATGGAAAGTAAAGTTTCTTTTCTCGGATGTATCGGCATTTCCCATTCCAGTGAGTGGCCAAAGCACCCTGGACAAGAAGCCCCAACGGTGGTCGTTTCCTTCCATGAAATTGATGGCACGTGTCATTTTCTAATACATTGGTCGATGGCGCCATCTACGAATGCGTTGCTCAGTTCTCTCCTCATGCGAGACTTGAGCCGATCCATAACCTACTCGGTCGAGAGTTACGGATTCTATTCCGGACCGACTGCTATCCAACGACTCTTCCAATCCATCACTATCGACAGTTCCTTGGGCGGCGGACACTAGAGAGGCGCCGACCTTCCATGTCAACTCGGGGGGACGGGTCGACCGCCAGCCATCGACTTGGAAAACAATTCGGAAAGCCGTGGAATTATTTATCGCAAATTGAAACGCAGCACATTGTCTGGCTGCTCTGTTTGTGGACCTTCGTAAAGCTCTCGCTTCTCGGAAAGTCCTTTTGTGGCGGTGTATAAATGTTTTTTCGTCGTAGTGAATGGAAGACAGAGATTGCATGGCTGGGAGTATTTTGGTTTTTTAAAAATTATGCTATGTTAGTTTATCGTGCCTAACTCCTACGGATCGACCACAAGACTTGTCTATATTAAAGGGATTAAAAAATAATAAATATTTTATTTAAATAATAATAATAATAATTATTATTATTGTTATTATTATTATTGTTATTATTATTATTGTTATTATTATTATTGTTCTTATTATTATTATTATTATTATTATTATTATTATTATTATTATTATTATTATTATTATTATTATTATTATTATTATAACAACAACAACAACAATAATAATAATAATAATAACGAAGTGTCTAGGGACCTCAAGGAAGCTCCGTAATTGCTCGGACTAGGGAGCCTCAAGTGCGCGAGATCTCGCAGATTCGTGATTATTATAAACGGTCAAAATGGCTGCGGACGTAGAATCTGAATTTTCTGTTGGAATGAACTTTTTGTTTGAAAGTAGAAAGTTACAAACTGCAAAGAAAGCATACGAACAACATCATTATGTTCGGTGACAAAATAATAGATCCAATCTGTAATTTTCCTGACTTTGACCAACTGTAAATGTTTCGGAATGTGGTTGCAAAGGACGCGAAAAATTGACCGCAAAGGGGGTTAGGGTTTAGGGTTAGGGTTAAGGTTTAGCGTTAGAGTTTAGGTTTAGGGTTAGGGTTAGATTCTGACCCATACGGCATTTATAAAGAATTAAGTTCATATTCACATTCACATTGACGCCCTAGTATATCAGTTTAGGCAAACACCTTGAGGTCCCCTAGCAACGTTCTAATAATAATAATAATAATAATAATAATAATAATAATAATAATAATAATAAAAATAATAATAATAATAATAATAATAATAATAATAATAATAATAAAAATAATAATAATAATAATAATAATAATAATAATAATAATAATAATAATAATAATAATAATAATAATAATAATAATAATAATAATAATAATAATAATAATAAGTGAAGCCTCGTAGGGTTTATTTCCAATGTGCTGGCTGCACCGAACAGCGAAGAATGCATTCCTTTAACGTCAGCACGACGTGAGCGTGGCGAATATGGCTTGTCGCGACATCAGAGGATAGCCATTGCTTTACGGCTGGTAGGCACGTCATCGTGCCATATAAATTTAGCCGCAATGCTGCATAGGAAGCGCCGACAGTACGAACGTGTAAACAGTCCACGTCGCGGTATTTCGGCCATTGGGAATGGTCCGAAGATCATAGAAGTATGCTGACGTAGCGACGTCGTCATCGCTGCCTTAGCTCTGGTGTGAGGCCAGATCAGGACCTATGCGAAAACAGTTCCGAGACTGTTTCATGTAACCTGGAACCGAAAATTTAAACTGATGCAAATATTAACGCTGGTCCAACAATTGAAATAATAGAAAGTAAGTAAAATAGAAAATGGAGTGTGCAGTTAGGACTGTTCTGTTGATATCGTGTTTGTTCATCAAAATCATGTTTTCTGCAATTACGACTGCATAAGTACAAACTAATTTGGCGACTACCAGGGATTCGCATTTTCACTTACTATAATTTCTTTTCCTGTCAAATATTGCTACCAAGGCAACACAATATGCTATATTTCACCTCACTTTGTTGTGCAAAAAGTGGGCGAAGGCGGAACTATCTTCACGCCGGAACCGATTTGGTAGTACACCAGCAGCCGAGCAAAATGGCGTCGTCCATACGCGTCTAATCTAAATTACAGTCGCTAGGGCGCGCGTTTGCCGATTGCAGACTGGCGACCGATAATGCTATCTCGCCGGCAAACCCTTCACAATTACAGGGGAGTGGCAGGTGGCGCTGAATACTCGATGCTGCACGTCCAAGAAGATGATTAGGCTGGAGCTGCTGAGGCAGAGGTTGCTGAAGCTGCGCCTGCGGAAGCTGGAGATGCTGCGTGTATTGAAGTCGTTGGTCTTCTAGGGATGCTGTCAGCAGCATTTATCAATAGCGCTCGCTTGGCAGGATGCTGAGGAAGGATGGAAGGGCTGAGGTGAGGGGGGATATTTAGGAAAGGGTGTGATACTTAGGGGTACACGACGGTCTAGTGGTTAGTTTGCTGGACTGACAATCCACAGGTCAGGGATTTGATTTTCGGCCGCCAGGGCAGAAATAGGTTTCAAGGTTTCTGCTTCCCTACCAAACTCAGCTACAAAATGAGTACCTGACCGTACACTGTGGGTGGGAAAATCACGCATTGAGGAAGAGGATTGGCCACCTGTCCTCATTCGCCGAGGACGAGAACAATGAGGTCGCGCATGCATGGCCACTTCTCCCAGGGTTAGCTCAAGGAACTGTTAAAAGAATACTTAGGAGTTCAGCTGTGCTGGGATTCGGAGCCTAATTGAACAAGTCATATGACAGTATAATTAGTCTTTCTGTCAGCGTCTTCTACGTCTTCAAGACGTTCTCCACAACGTCTTCCTTTCGCCCAGTTTCATCCATCATTCAGAACATATCACGCCTTCAGTCTTCTTACTTGTTGCTGTTCATCCCTGCGCTGTTGGTCACTCAAGGTGTAAGTTTCGCAACAAACTCTTAGTGATGTACGGTATGTAAAAGGCAGCTGTAACACGCATATTTACATGCTTCTACAAAAACTGCCCAGAAGCGAGGTGGAATAATCACTCGACTGAAGTGTAAACACAAATATAGCAAATCAACAACGTAGCACCTTTTTGACCCTCCAGCATGCGTTGGCACTCATTTACCGACCAATTAAGAATGGAGGGTTTAATGGGCACTAAGTGACTTGGTATTACAGGGACCATTCACCCATTCAAGCAGTGGCTACTAACTACAGGTCTTTCATTCAAAACTGAAAACACTCCTCTTCCACAAATCTTATCCCGATTCTTCCTCTTCCCTTTATCTCACACTCCGATTCAATTTCACATACCATCCACCATAGCCGTTTGACTTGCCTGTCTGCCTGACTCTTGGATCTTGACCTGAAACCGAAGCCTTGCTGCCTATCGATTTTGTTTTGACTGAGCGTCTGTGAATAAGCTGATTCCCTTTCGTTGGGCGCTGTAGAAATCTCGAGCTTATGATTGCAGTTACAGCAAACCAACACGAAATCTCCAAACTGGAGTTCGTTCTCATTTGCCGATCCCAAAGGGATGAAAGATAGGCCTGATGACCGATGTGCCCTGGTGTTTCATAGATGTTCAGCTATCAAAGTACTGACAGTGCTCAACGTTGCTTAACGTCAATGTGCTTCGAATCAACGGCGCCAAGTCGCGACATATATTCCGATATTTATTCATATATATGATATATATTTCATGCAGATCATATAATTGATTCCGCTGTCACTAGAAAATTGAGGAAAATTGCATTATTACTTCAAACGTACTTGCTTTCTGTTGACGACCGAGTTTGTGCTGCTATTCTGTGTTCTGTTGTTCGCAGAATATAATGGATATTATGTTATATTATATAACGGACAATATAATAGAGCTAATTGTATTGCTATGTACCTTTGTATGGTAAGACCATGGTAGCGTCTGAGCCTTGTGAACACGACACTTATAGGCACAGTGCAGTTAAGCAATATTGAGACTTGAGACAGTCCGAAGAATACAAATATTCACGGCCAACTCTGCTTGCTCTTAACAAGTCAAGGTCGATACTGAAGGTTGAAAGACGCGACAGAATGGAAAGGGGCTGATGAGTACATTAGACCTATCCTTTTACCTATCCATTTATCCCAATGGGGTCGGAAAATGACGAGTACTTGGACGCCGACAAATTAGTGTATTAGACTTGTGGTACTTAGATGAGTACCTTGGGAGTTTAAAAAGTTGTTTCATCGTTTAAAGAAACTGTTTTGTTATATGTAATACAAGTAAAGGTATGTGTAATAGAAGTAAAGGTAGCACGCTTGAATGCGTCTATATTAACTCTCCAAACGCATAATGGTAAAGATGACACATTATTTCGCTTATATGCTTCCATAGAAATTTCTCAAAAGCATAATTTTAAAGGTAACACACTTGTTTACATGTTTCTGATCCTCAGAAGCGTAATGGTAAAGATAACATACTTATTTTCATGCTTTACTGAAACTCCTCAAAAGCGTGATCCTGATGCCACAAAATCATTCACTTGGCTG
This sequence comes from Norana najaformis, assembly GCA_964023275.1. NCBI lineage: Eukaryota > Metazoa > Annelida > Clitellata > Crassiclitellata > Hormogastridae > Norana > Norana najaformis. Next base: position 7,822,773 of record OZ029925.1, read on the forward strand.
AGCATGAACAGAACAATCAAAGGACATGGCATTTTTCAAAGTCATTCATTCATTTAAATAATTATTGCAATAACACTGTGTGATAAAGGGATTCTTGTTTTATTGATAACGCCATAAATGCAACGGCTCTTCATTATGCTTCGTACACTGGCTTTTGAAAAGCTGATATATTCTTTGTCCACAGACTGAATGACTATCATAACTATGATTCAAAGTTTAGTTTATAATTTTGTGCATCGAATCTAGACACGGAACTTCAATATTCCGCACTTACAAATGACTTCATGTTCCGCTACACTTTTAAACGGCAACAGCTGTTGCAGCTATAAAAATTGATAGTAAGACAAATTGCAATCAAAAAGTAAAGCTCACAAATGATTGTTGTCCATATATCGATTGGATAGAAGCTCGGCTTGTAATACTGAGAGTATGATTTCGAACCTTCCTGAGACCATTACTGCATAGGAACCTTGAGCAAGTCCTTCACTCACAGTTGCTAAGAGCCATCGATGATACTTAGTCATTAGTTAGTGACGCTTAATAAATGCAGAAATAATAATGATCAAATAAGAACTCAGCGTCTGCAGAGAAAATATATAACTGTCTAGTTATAAAAAACAGTGATTACAGATGCAACAGATATTATTCTGGACCATTCTTCGGCAACATTAGTGTCTTCTTTTAGCATTAAACATAAATGTGTTGGAAAACTTCCGACACACATAATCGCAGTACACGACATTTACAGCTCTGTATTGTCCTTGACTGTGACTACGTGTGTTTGAAAGACTATGTACAGGTGTATGTGTTCTCAGTTGCTGAGCCACGGCTTTGGAATTCGCTCCCAAGTTCTGTTCGTTATGACAGTTCTGTGATATCATTTAGGTGTAAACTTAAGACTCACCTGTTTCAATTTGTTTAGCCCCCGTACATACACACACATACTTACACGCATACATACATACACACATACACACATGCATACATATACACATACACACATACATACACACATAGATAAATACTTACATACATACATATATATACATATAAATGTACATACATATATACACACATACATGCATACATACATAGGCCCTTCATATATCGTGACGATCCATACGATTTCTCATCGAGACAGTCATGAAACAAACAGCTGCCAGAGAAAATCCTCGTCATACGGGGTGCATTGTGGCCGAAGGTCATGGGGAGATTATTCATTCACACCTGTTGACCCCAAAATGGATCGAACATTCAAGTATAAGGTATTATTTCTTCCGATAGGGAATTCTGTCTGATGACGGGTGATAAGGTAGGTGTTTCATGGGATCCCTGTTTAATGTTATACGATACAACGTCATCTAGATGAGATGTGAACCATAAACCAGATGCATCAGTTAGATGTCTATTTGATGTCGTTGTACGACAGTATAATGTGAATTTTATGTGAATTTCACGTAGATGTGTCATCTGGTAAGGTCATGCGATGTGAACATAGTTCTGGTGTGAATCGATTATATAGTGCAATCCGCCAGTAATATGATGTGATTTGATGAGGTGTGTTACAGCGTTTGCTTTTTCGTCGTTGTTGTCGTTTTTGTCGTCATTATCGTCATCGTCATAATCATAATCATATCATAATCATCATCACATCATCATCAACAATAACAACAGCTTTGAAGTCGTCGTCGCCCTTATCATTATCACCATCAGATCATCATCGTCATCAAAATCATCAGCAGCATCGTCGTCGTTATCATTATCATCATCACCATCATCATTGCGATCACCTCTTTGTCGTCGCTGTCTTCGGAATCATCATCATCGCCATCATCATTATGTTCGGAATCATCATCATCATCGCATCATCTTCGGTGACATTCTTTCAAACCTTCAATAACATCGTCATCATCTTAAAAGGAAACATACGTGCATCATCAGTCTTTGTGTCATCCAGACAGCTGGGGTTAATCAGTCAGAAAGCAGCCTCGCACAGATGGTAGACATATGTTACAGTATAATGATATGCAGCATAATATACATATGTTCCAGTATAAAGATATGCAGCATAACATACATATGTTCCAGTGTAAAGATATGTAGTATAACATATATATGTTCCAGTGTAAAGCTATGTAGTATAACATACATATGTTCCAGTGTAAAGACATGCAGCATAACATACATATGTTCCAGTGTAAAGATATGTAGTATAACATATTATTAAATTCCACGAGGAACAGACGTCTACTTTTGACCTTGCTATGAAATTAAAAAAACAACGACTAATGGGAGAGGCATAACATGCTACCACATACATGCATATAATATACATCGAAAGCATAGAGAGAATTTAGAGCCGTCTCCGGTGTGATAACACAAAACCAGGAACAAATTGATTTCAGGCGCTTCCAGGAACAGAGGCAACGAAAGACAGACGAGCATGATTTATACATACATCGTCATACATATATACATACACATGCATACATACATACATACATACATACACACATACATACATACATACACACATACTTACATACCTACACACATACACGCATACATACATACACACATACACACTACACACATACACACATACATACATACATACATACACACATACTTACATACCTACATACACACATACATACATACACACATTCATACATACACACATACACACATACCCACATACATACATACATACATACATACATACATACATACATACATACACACATACATACGTACAAACATACATACTGCATGCTTTTATCATTTGTGCATCTATTTAGCGCCACCATCTGATGGCTAAGCATCAGTCGATGATGCTGAGCAATTGTGATTGAAGGACTTGCTCAAGGCCCCTTTACAGTAAGCTCATACGGGAGGATCGAACCCTTACTCTCCGCGTTGCAAGGCAAGCGCTCTTTCCAATCGTCTACCGTTACCCTCATGTGTATGCACACATTTTATTATTAATATAAATATATAAATAAATATATATATTATATATGTTGGACACAGAATATATATTTGTGTTTGTTTAATGTAATTTCGATGACTATAATTTTGACACAGCTTATACTTATGCATCGCTAAGTATTTCAATTCGTCGGTTGGTACCGCCAACAGATACGCTCACACAAACACGCACACACAAACACGCACACACAAACACGCACACACACACTCATACACGGCATCACGGCTTATCGCTTGGTTGAACTAATAACTGGTGACAGTGATTAAGCCAACGCCACAGCAAGCGAACGGGCGTCGAGATTACATATTTTGGGTGACTTAGGTCTAATTAGGATCCTACTCATGTCCAGTCGCATTGATTTAAACCGATGCACTCGCTTCAACGCCTCCCACATCTACAACCATGGCCCAGTTACAGTAATGGTTCAAGAAAGGTGCGATTATGCTAAGTAAAGTAGGCTGAAGTAAAGTAAGGTAAGGTAGAAAGGTACGATTATGCTAAGTAAAGTAGGCTGAAGTAAAGTAAGGTCAGGTAGAAAGGTACGATTATGCTAAGTAAAGTAGGCTGAAGTAAAGTAAGGTAAGGTATAAAGGTACGATTATGCTAAGTAAAGTAGGCTGAAGTAAAGTAAGGTAAGGTATAAAGGTACGATTATGCTAAGTAAAGTAGGCTGAAGTAAAGTAAGGTACGGTAGAAAGGTAAGAAAGGGTAGATAAAGGCACTGCAGGGCAAGGTAATTTGATAAATATCTTACTAAATGACCTCTCTGCCCATTTGCCAGTTATTCTTAACACTAACCTTCATGCATTGATACCTAAAATCTCTTCAGCCTTTAAAAGGGGATGGTAAACAAAACGTAATTATTAAGCTTACTCTTAATTCTTAATTCTCTCGAAAACACAGACTCGTCAAATTTAGAATAAATTTTGATAATAATGTGTCATCTGTCGCCTATACTCAATTTATCAAAGCCTTATAAACAGCTTTGTGATGCAGCTTTTCAATTTGTCATTGGAAATCACAAAAGATATAAATATGAAGCAACCGTGGATGACCAATGCCCTTTCAAAATGATGAAATAAATATCTCGCATCTACCACATCTAATTGCTAAATCCAACGGAAGCCAATGAAAACACTTTTACAAAAAATCGAAATAAGTTTAGACAAATCAGAAAAGAGGCTTAAAACCAATATTGCTGTATCATTTTTACAAGTGAAAAATCTTAAGAAACCTTGGAAAATAATTAGGATAATTTTGAATTAAAATAATAGCTTCTTGAGTAAAGATTCATTTAAAATAGAAGGCAGTGATCAATTACAAATAACAAATAGTTTCAATAGCTACTTTGTTAAGCTCCTCTTTAGCCTCCACGATCCCTGAGTGATATATTTTTTGAAAATTACCTAAGTAGATCACCAGTCTGTTAACTTGAAATTTTACTAACATAAGAGAAGGAAATTATTGAAATATATAAACTTTAAAAGCATTCAAAAAGCAGTGGTCCAACTGCCATTAGCCCCAGCATTGAAAAATAAAATTAAGTATATAAGCTGCAGCCTCTGCAAATTGTCTCGCATCATAAATTCATCCTTTTGCACTGGGCTTATTCCACCAGACATAAAAATAGGAAAAGCTATTCCTATTTACAAAACTGGTGAAAAAATGAAATTAATAATTACAGACCCGTCTCGTTTCTCCCATATTTTTCCAAATTTGTCTGAAAAGCTAATGTACAACAGACTATTGGAAGGTCTACAGAAAACGAGCCTTTCATCATGCAATCATTATGGATTTCGTAGGAAGCATTCCAGTTTCATGGCCTTTCTCGATGTGCAATGCAGTATTTCAGAGGCAGAGAATAATAGTAATTTCTCATTAAGGGTATTCTTTGATGTCTCCCAAAGCGATAGATTGCAGTATGTTTACTTCAAAGGAGGGGAGGGCCTCCACATACCGGTAAGGTAAGGTAAGGTAAGGCAAGGCAAAACAAAGCAAGGTAAGGTATTAGTTCTGCATTTATTAGGCGCCACTATCTAATGACTTAGCATCAATCGATGGCGCCGAGAAATTGTGAGTTAAGGACTTGCTCAAGGTCCCTACACAGTAACCGTCTCGGAGGAGACTCGAACCCGTACTCTCCGCGTTACAAGCCGAGCTCTCTCTCCAATATGCTACCGTGCCCCACAAGGTAAGGTAAGGTTTGTGTAATCGTCTAGGACACAACTTCTTTTGAATGACAAGTATGATCTACAATAGTTTGCGTTTAGCCTAACATACCTTACCTAACCTAATATTGTCTTATTCCATATAAACTTATAAAGACCGTATTATTTCTCATTTCTGGAACGACGGACCGGGAGAGCCTTTGATGAGGCTACCCTGAAGAGGCGTTTACAAATTTCTCATTACAATTACAATTAGAATTTACCTTACCTTATGTCCATTTGTCGGAAGAAATTGTTGATTAGCTAGCACCTGTAATTCGCCTAATCTGAAAATGGAAATTGCTCATTAGCGCCAAACCTCAGCTATGGAGAAATACGCTGATACCTGATGTTGCATCTCAGAATATGAGCGCCACAGTTGAAGCAGGTATTGAGTTGCCCATGTCTACATCTAACATCATAACATTAAAGTTCTGCATGCTCATTTATACATTTATACAGCTCCTTTTAAAGACTTGCTAAAGCACGAACGTACTCGCTTCCTCGAATCCTGCCTCACTGTACAGCTGTTTGATATCGTCCGCATTTGATAAGAACAGAATAGTTAGGTAATCCTCCGTTCTAAACCATATGCTAAACGATAACTAATGAATAGACATCAAAGTCTGGTTTCTGTCTGGTCGAAGAAGTCCAGAATGGAATTCCACGATGGTAGGGAACAGCCAAGCGGAAAATCAGATCAATTATAGAACACTATGTTACTTAAGTTTAAGACTCTATATAAAGGTTAAATGATAATGATGATAATTATGATGATGATGATTATTATTATTATTACTACTACTACTACTACCACTACTACCACTCCACTACTACTACTACTACTGCTGCTGCTGCTGTTGCTGCTGCTACTACTAATACTACTAATACTAGTACTACTATTATTATTACTACTGCTACTGTTAATATTACTACTATCACTACTATTATTATTATAATTTTATTATTACATTACATTGTGTTGTATTTTATTGTGTTGTATTGCACTGCAGTGTAATGCACATACATATATGTATCTGAGCTTTTATGTGGCGCTATTTGTGACCTCTCAAAGGATTCGCAAGACTAAATAACATGTGCGAGTGATGTTGTGTAGGCCTACGTATATTGTATCTGAATGGGGGAGGAGCCTTATAGGATGTCGAGGAGATGGCTGAGTGGAGGATCTAGTTCCTGTGAATGGAATTAGGGGATTAGGAGCCGCACTTGTGCTGGACAGGATTCTTTCGTAGCGGAAGTGATCTGGGTAATACTGAGGAATGCTGCGCTGGCTTCCTGTCAACAGTTTCTCAGATTAACTCTTGTCGAAAGTAGGGCTAATGTCTGCTAAGATCGGATTATAGTGTGGCAACAGACTGTTCATATACAGACATTTTGCAAGCTCAGCAGCAAGTAAACACAAGAGCTAGAAAGAAAAGTAAGCCTCGGATATGTCTTTCTCCCGAAATCAAAGTCCAGACTGATAGGAGACAGTCCACTAAACGGATGCTTATTTGTAGACAAAAAATCGCTTCGTTCTCTTAAGAGTAAGTTAAAAATAATGACGATAAGAGAAAACACTCCTTAATATTGCTTGACAGCAATAGTAACTCAACAGCTAGATACACAAAGATTTTTACCGTCTACGGTAACTATAAAGACCGTATTTTTGTAACGTTTAAGTAAAGTAAGGTAAGATAAGCTAAGCTATCAAACCTTCATCATTTCTGACTTTCGGGTTTATAATAGACTGAACTGTCTAGTTATAGGTCACAGAAGATAAGGGGGTCTCAGTTTCTATGGCTTTCGAGGAAAATTAGTGTCTGCTGTTAGCAGTAATTAGTTAAATCTTCTTTTAATGTGAGTAGGAGTTGGTCTATAAATATTCATCTTTTCCGTGCAATGTCTATTGTCAGCTGAGAGTTTTGATTAACGGGACAGAGATATCCGAGGTTTGTTTTTCTTTCTCGCTCCTGAGTTTTTCTTGCTGCTGTGTTCGGCCATCGGATTATAGTGTTCGGTAGGTATGGCTCTGCGTGTGTGCGCGAGCTTTCCATTGGTGACTCTTCTAGTTATCTGAGCAATGCTTACTAACGGATAAAATTTCTGTTCTTAATGACATTTAACATCGTTAAGGCTAACGAAGAGAGCGCCTCTGAATAGTTTCTCTTGAAGCGGCGCTATACAAATTCTTATTACATTTACAAGTACAATACTGGGTTTAATTGATTTTCTGGCCGCCATCGAAACGGCAAACGCGTTAAATGATGGCGTCTTTATCTATGATTACCAAAAATCCAAGGAGTTGCAATTATAGAGTTCTCTGACAATTGCGTCATTCGGAGGCCCTTAGACTTCATCTGTAGCTTTGTTTATTGGTATCAAGTGTTAGCGACTTCATTTTCTTAACCTCGGTGTATAAGACCGCGTGGCCAGTCTCTTCATCGCCGCCTTATCTTCACAGTGTAGGGTCGGTGTAGTCATTTCATGGACAAGTCGGCTAGGGGGCGCAAGTGCAGCAGAAACCCAGAAGCATATCTCTGTCCTGACGAAGATTCGAACCATCAACTGACAGTCCAGCACGCCAACCCCTAGATTACCACACAACCAGAATCGACAGATGAAAAACAGATGCAGTTATCACAGGTTACTCAAAAGGTCATGACTGTGACGTAATGCAACAAAAATTTGTAAAGCGCCCCTATACGACGGTAAGTAACTAAACCTGATCTGTTACTATTGATAACGAGCGACCATTTAACCCTTCGTTTACCCAGCTGACCGCGTAAGCGCTTTAATTAGATGGACCAGCCTCAGGCAGTCGAAGAGGTTAAAGACGGAGGGTGACAGGGGCTTCTAAGAATCATTGCAATGCCCAGCTTATAGAGGAGAGAAGTCTTCTGCTATTGCTGATAAATCTCCGCCATGGAACGCGGATCGTGTGGCGCCGCCAGCGAGCGCATTGCTGTAGTAGTAGTTTCTCGTATCGATATGACAGATAGAGTGGTGGGTGAGGGTGGACAAGTAAGAGAGAAGGAGAAGGGCCAAAAAACGTGGATGGACGTCGCGCAGGCACGGACGGACGGACGGCGCACGGACGGCGGACGGACGGACGGAGAGAGGCAGAGGATAGTGATCGACGGAAGGAAAAAGAAGGACGGAAAGGCAGAGATTGAGGGAGAAAGACACTAAAAGAGGCAGGTCGGTCGGCGCAGAGGAGTGGACGTTTGACGGGGAAAATGAAGGTGCGAAGCGACGTCTGAGCGAGAGAGAGAGAAAGAGAGAGCGAAGGAAAGAGAGAAAGAGAGAGAGAGAGAGAAAGGGAGAGAGAGAATGAGAAAGAGAGAATGAAAGTGAGAGAGAGAACGAGAGAGAAGAAAAGGAGAGAGAGACGGAAAGAAAGAGACAGACAGACAGAGACAGAGACAGAGACGGAGGATGGACGCAGACCATTGAAGACGTCCTCTCTCTGCCTCTCTGTCTCCCTGTCGTCCTCTCTCTCTCTCTCACCGTCCCTCTCTCCCTCCCTAGCGCCCCAACCAGTGGACGACGCCACCCAAGCAGCCGAAGGGTCGCAGTGGCTTCAGCTGGACCTGTACGCGAGGTCGATGCTGCGGCCCGGTGCTTCGGCTGCAGCTGCTTCTTCTGTGGCCGGAGTCTGGTGCCGTCCGTCGCCGACCGCTGCTGCTCCTGCTGCCAATTCTGTCGCATCTAAGTTGCTGCTGCTGCTGCTGGCGAAAAGCCGGCTCCTTTTTTTCTACGACTAGGATCGTATAACACCAGCGACTCACTGGAGATGCTATTCGGATGAGAAGGACCAGACAACAAGCGTGATGCGGATTACAGACTCTGCTACTGCTGCTGCTGCTGCTGAAGCTGCTCAGGATGGTTTTTCTTCGTCTACTGCTGCTGGTGGTGGTATCGCTTTTGCCGTGGCTACTGGGCCTCGCACGTGCGCGGTGCCAAAGCGTCGGATGCTTGTTCTGCGGGGTTTGATCGCTGTCCTGTGTCTTATGGCTGGCGTGAACAGGACGCAGAGCATCCGAGGAAGATGCTGGGTTAAATGCGGTAAGTAACGAAGCAATGCATTCACCCATCACCACTCTAACTCCCCAAAATAATATCAGGCAAACAGGATTCTCATTCGATTGAAACGGTAGGTACGGTAAGAAAAATTAAGGTAAGGTAATGTACGGTAAGATAAGACAGGGCAAGGTAAGGTAAAATATGGTGAGGTTAGGTAGGGTAAACCAAGATAAGGACTGCAAGGTGAGGAATGATAAGGTAATTAATAATTAGAAACTTGTATTGCGCCGGTGTCTAATGCACAAGACTTCAAGCGACGGCGGACCAAAATGTGAGGTAAATGCGACGGTAAATGTGACGGTAAATGCAACGGTGGAAAGAAAAGTAAAAGAAAAATGTAAAAAATGAAGTAAAGGTATGGTAAGGTAAGTGAAGTAAGGTAAGATATGAACAGGCATTTGCACATTTAATGCATGTATTTTTCAACATTGTTTCTGGGGTTAAAGGTTATTTCGGCTGAACTATCAACTGAACAGCCGTTGCTTTTTGATTGCATGGCTTGACCACGGATCGCCAATTTCACTCCTGGATTCGAATCCCGGACGCTAGGAGGAAAGCAAATGCCTTATTCAGATAGGTTGGGATTGGATGGTTCGGAACGTGACTGGACGGGATTGGAGATATTCTTTGGGGTTGGATGGATGGGATGTGTTCGCGCAAAGCATATTAATGCAGCGTCGAGCCTTTTCAATGGCTGGGCCATCTATCTTGAATAGCTTGCGTCTGGATCAGGGTGTCTTGTGGCCAGGGATTCCACCACGATCAGTGTCCCCATTTCTCTCAGCTTAAATACAACCCGCCCTAACATCCTTCCCCTCCTCTCTCTCTCGTCTCCTGGCAACCGGACTTCGTTCTTGACATGGCATCTTTGGACAACCCCACGGACTTGACGCAGCGCTCATGAATAAGCCGGTGCCCTGCGCTTAGCTTTTAAGTAGCGCTTTAAGAATTTCGAGTTTACGATTACGATTACATGGATCTTTCATCAAAGCTTGAAAACTGTTCTTTTTCGATAGCGGCTGAGCTGGCAGCTCCTCTGATTAGACATCTTGAAGGGCGCTACATAAATGTTCTGAATAAATGAACGAACGAACAGACGAATTAATAAATAAATAAATAAATAAATAAATAAGTGAAAGCAGAGATTTCTTAGCATAGATAGCTTATCATAGATAGCTTAGCATAGATAGCTTAGCATTGATAGCTTAGCATTGAGAGCTTAGCATAGATAGCTTAGTATTGATAGCTTAGAATAAATAGCTTAGCATTGATAGCTTAGCATAGATAGCTTAGCATAGATAGCTTAGCATAGATAGCTTAGCATTGATAGCTTAGTATTGATAGCTTAGCATAGATAGCTTAGCATTGAGAGCTTAGCATAGATAGCTTAGTATTGATAGCTTAGCATAGATAGCTTAGCATAGATAGCTTAGCATAGATAGCTTAGCATAGATAGCTTAGTATTGATAGCTTAGCATAGCATGGTGTAGCACAGATCCTTTGAGAGCGTATCAGATGCAAATCTGATCAATCCTGTCTTTTGATCGCGTCACTCCTATACTGGCAGAAGCTATTTTGGCTGCCTGTCAACTCCAGAGTCACTTACAAGATAGCTCTCCTTACTTATAAGACTCTCTCGCCCACTCAAACCGGCGTACCTGTCATCTTCCTTGCAGCGCTACCAGCCATCCAGATCTCTGCGATCAGCTACACAAAAACCTTCTATCTTCCCCTGACATCAGAGACTATCGGTCTGATTTCTTACGACGTGGATTCAAAAATTCTACACAACCCATCTGGAATAGTCTTCCTGTTTACATTATTCACAAAAATGTCTCGCTAGACACATTCGTAAAGCGGCTTAAGACATATTTGTTTCGTCTTGCTTTTGTTGTCTGACCCATGTGACTCACCCATGCCTACGATTCCTCGGTCAGTCGATGGACATATGACGTATTAACAAATGCATTACTTACTTACTTACTCACTCACTTACTTACCTTTTCCTACAGCGCTTTGCCATAATCAGTCCTGTATTAAAGTTGCAATCCACCCTGTTGCATTGTGTTCCATCCGAACAAATTTTGCTCATCTTATCTAACGGTTTTCAAAGTCCGCTATCTAATATGTTAAACGGTAGCCAACTGGTTTGAGCCCTCGCTTTGCAATGCCGAGGGTGCGGGTTCGAAGTTCCTCTGAAAAGATTACTGTGTAGGGACCACGAGCAAGTCCTTAGTGCGTAACTGCTGAGCGCCATCGATTGAAGTTTAGTCATTAGGTAGCGGTGCTTAACAAATACAGAAATAATAATATTGCTTGTGGATTCGAACAATGGCGCACCAAGATCTACCCACAATCAAACAAACTCTCAGCGAATTCCTTCACTGGCGGGATATAAGTAACCAAATAATAATAATAATAATAATAATAATAATAATAATAATAATAATAATAATAATAATAATAATAATAGCCATCTCAGAACAATGCAATCCCTATTTTTTGAAATCCTGAGGGATCATATGTACCTCGGTAAAAAAAGAAAAAATTAGAAAAAAATAATAAATTACATAGAACTGTAGTTATTGCTAACCCTTTTAAAGCGTGGGCCTCCCTCCATACTTCATACCCCAAACTGATAAGCTACAGTATACTTCTAAACCGTGCATAAAATGTGGCAAACAAATGGGCCTATATATTCTATCTTTCTTTATAAATGGATAGATGGATGGATTGACGGATGGACAGACGGGTGGAACGATGGATAGACAGGATAAGTGGTTGGATGGATGGATGGATGGATGGATAGATGGATGGATGGACAGACGGGTGGAACGATGGGTAGTCAGGAGAAGTGGTTGGATGGATGGATGGATGGATGGATGGATGGTTGGATGGATGGATGGATGGATGGATGGATGGATGGATGGATGGATGGATGGATGGATGGATGGATGGATGGATGGATGGATGGATGGATGGATGGATGGATGGATGACTTGATGGGTTGATTGATGGATGGATGTAAAGAATGGAGATTAGGGACAGACGGACAAATGGAATTACCAAATCACTATCCACCCACGAAAACTCATCCATCCACCCATCCATCCATCCATCCATCCATCCAACCAGATATCGCGTTCCGAGGCAATTCCTTCGTGCCCCACCTGTCTTGACTCTGCAGTCGGCGGCGTTTTGCATCCTGTTAGTTCCCTAACCACAGCGAACTGACGCCTTCGAATTCCTTTGAATAAATTATCGATCAGATTTCTTACCCAATACACGACTGCGCTCACCCTTCTGAAGAATTTCCGCCACCAGCAGGCACTGATGTTGCAACGAGTGATGTATCTATGTATTCATTCGTTCATTCATTCATTCATTCTCTCATTCATTTACTCTATCATTCGTTCGTTCGTTCGTTCATTCACTCATTCATTTACTCTATCATTCGTTCGTTCGTTCATTCACTCATTCATTTACTCTATCATTCGTTCGTTCGTTCGTTCATTCACTCATTCATTTACTCTATCATTCGTTCGTTCATTCACTCATTCATTTACCCTATCATTCATTCGTTCGTTCATTCATTCACTCACTCATTTACTCTAATCGTGATCGTAATTCCAAGATTTCTACAGCGCCCAACGAAAGCCGCGCCGCGGGGACCAGCTTATTCACAGGCGCTCAGTCAAAACAAAATCTATAGGCAAAAGGGTTCGGTTCCGGGTCAAGATCCAAGAGTCAGGCAGAGAGACAGCGTGGCAGCTACGGTGGGTGATGTTTGGGGTTGGAGAGCAGACAGATGAGAGGAAGAAGGGGTGTCAGGAACTCAGGATATGATCTGTGGAAGAGGAATGTTTTATCTATCGTTCATTCGTTCGTTCATTCATTCATTCACTCATTTACTCTGTCGTTCATTCGTTCATTCATTCACTCACTTATTCGTTAACACATGCTTTGTTATTAGCCAGTGTCTTAAAAGAAGTAAATAAATAAATAACTCCCAGTGTACCTTCTCTAGTTCCTACAGTTAACGGTGACATTGTGATGAAGGCGTACTCATAGGTCAAGGCAGACTAGGACGTCAGCAGAGGGCGCGGGTTGCTCGGCGCTGCTAACGCAGACGGATAGGCCGCGGGGGAGCGTCGTAGTCAAATGGACTAGCGCCACCAATCGTCGGCGATAGGAGTAACTCAGATAAATTGCCAAGATCGTCAAGCGATGAAGAAAACGAAGACGCTTTCGACTAATGTATGCCATGCAAGAGCAGACGATTGCACACATGCACACGACACCAAAATATACATAGGCCTACGCACACATGCGTACAGCATCACAAACACTCATACTTCACCTCTCTCTGGTCTTTCACTCAAGACTGAAAACATTTCTTTTCCAAAAATCTTATCCTAATGCTTCCTCTTCCCCTTATCTCTCTTCTTGCTTCAATTTCAAACAACATCCACCGCAGCCGTCCGACTGTCTGACTGTCTGACTCCTGGATCTTGACCTGGAACCGAACACTTTTGCCTATCGATTTTGTTTTGACTGAGCGCCTGTGAATAAGCTGGTCCCCGCGGCGCGGCTTTCGTTGGGCGCTGTAGAAATCTCGAGATTACGATTACATACAAATGAACGAACAACGCTACCATCCATGTACACACCTTCGCACAGAACACCGAAACATTAGCATACAGACAACATCACAACACAGAGACTAAACCTATAAGTTTGTTTTCGTTGCAACTGTTCAAATAAATGGTTTTGAATTTGGGTTTGATATGCAAGCATACACAGACACCGCAACGCGCGCATACGCACATGTACAAACAGCAATACAGCACAAATGCATATCCGTACATACTGCACCAAAACATACACCTATCCACAATCAACACATACACATACACGCAACCACACAACACATTACAATGCATTTGTACCGGCCACTAAGACTAGAATGGGTGGTCGGGCCTTTCGGGTCGCTGGTCCGTTTGCCTGGAACAGCCTTCCGGCATCCATTCAGTAATCCAAGTGTCAACCTCTTTTTTAAAAAGCTGAAATTCCATTTACTGCATAACTCTTAGTACCTGGGCTGACTTTTGACTTAGTAAAGCACCCTAGAAGTAACCTGCTACTTGCGATGCTATATAAATTGCCATCATTACATTACATTACAACACCATAGCATATACACACGCATGTATATATATACACACATAAACACACGCATATGTAGACTATATATGCGTGTGTATAAACACACACAAACACCCACACACTGGCAGATCAAGGAGCTGAGAAGGGGTGTAAATTTACCATGGTCGAGGTCTTGTATGGTGGAAGATTTCTGACGGCGACCTTTAATGTTTACTCCTTGCCACTCCTCTGTCGACCCGATCTCGAGGTTTCATGTCGCAACAGTTTCTCACGAACTATTTTTTTATCATCAGTCTTTTTCGACCGCTTTTGCTTCTAGTTTTGCTTTTGCTTCTAGTTTTGCTTTTGCTTCTAGTTTTGCTTTTGCTTCTAGTTTTGCTTTTGCTTCTAGTTTTGCTTTTGCTTCTAGTTTTGCTTTTGCTTCTAGTTTTGCTTTTGCTTCTAGTTTTGCTTTTGCTTCTAGTTTTGCTTTTGCTTCTAGTTTTGCTTTTGCTTCTAGTTTTGCTTTTGCTTCTAGTTTTGCTTTTGATTCTTGCTTCAGTTCTTGACAATTTCCTGTCAGGGTCACATTTGCGCGTTAACAGTTTTATTGTACACGTTTTCAATTCGACATTTTTGTGTTCAACCCTCGCTGAAACCGGTTTGGGTTCCAACTGGTGGCGTACCCCCACCCCAAAACTCAGACGGAAATATGGCCGGATTGGCCGCTGGATCTGCTGGATCCGCCCTTGAACCCTTCAACACACTACACATACATATTATCACACACACACACACACACACGCACACACACACACACACACTACACATAAACAATATCACACATATATCGTAATCGTAAACTCGAGATTTCTACAGCGCTCAACAAAAGCTAAGTCGCAGGAACCAGCTTATTCACAGGCGCTCAGTCAAAACAAAGTCGATAGGCAAAAGGGTTCGGTTCCAGGTCAAGATCCAGGAGTCAGGCACTCAGACAGTCGGACGGCTACGGTGGATGATGTTTGAAATTGAAGCAAGAAGAGAGATAAGGGGAAGAGGAAGAATCAGGATAAGATTTTTGGAAAAGAAGTGTTTTATATATACACACACGACACACACAACACACACACAATTGACACATACGTATGTATACATATGTATACATATGTATACATATGACTACGTAGGATGCTTTGTGAGGCTCAGGTGGGTTGTCCCATCAAGAACAGACCTGAAGTTGTTGTCAATGACTGTCGTTAACATGATTGCATCAATTTCATGCGCAGTCAGCCGCTCCTTCTAAATCTCTCCTCCTCAACTCATGTTACATCGCATCGCCTTACACCACGTTGCATCAAGCTGCATTCCGTTGCATTTGATTGCATTCCGTTGCATTTCATTGCATTCCGTTGCATTTCATTGCATTCCGTTGCATTTCGTTGTATTCCGTTATATTTTATTGCATTCCGTTGCAAGTCATCGCATTCCGTTGCATTTCATTGCATTCCGTTGCATTTCATTGCATTCCGATGCATTTCATTGCATTCCGTTGCATTTCATTGCATTCCGTTGCATTTCATTGCATTCCGATGCATTTCATTGCATTTCGTTGCATTTCATTGCATTCCGTTGCAGTTAGCTCCTTGGCCTATCACTGATTCAATTCTGTAAGCGCTGAAAAGCCAAGATTTGTGCAACCGAGTCAGAAGCGCCTCCAGGGACTTCTCTTGTATAGGCGCTATACAAATTTGTGATCAGAATTACAAATTTCAGTTGAATCGATTTGTATCACATTGCATTGTGGTATATCACATTGCATTGCGGGGCATCGCATTCTATAAATCGCACTCTATTGCATCGCATTGCGTATCATTGCGTGACATCATATCACATTTTAACCATTAACAAGATAATTACTGTAACTTGTCTGATCTGGCCGAAATCGAATCCCAGACTGACGATCAAACCACTTGGGACTTCTTCTTTCGCTCAAAACTGAAAACACTCCTCTTCTACAAATCCTACCCTGATTCTTCCTATTCCCCTTACTTCACTTTCCGGTTCAATTCCAAAAACTATCCACCATAACCGTCTGACAGCATGACTTTTTGGATTATGACCTGGAACCGAACCCTTCCTGCCTATCGATTTTGTTTTGACTGAGCGCCTGCGAATAAGCAGTTTCCGGCAACTTATTTTTCGTTGGGCGCTGCAGAAATCTAGAGCTTACGATTACAATTACGATTGCGATTCTTCTCACGTCGATAGGTGGAAGCAATACAATCCTGATGAGATTATAATCAGTGCAGCCCACACGAAAATTCATACATTTTACACCAGAGGAACGTCACACAGCAAATCGACCAGTCCGCTGAATCTGTAATCACTGTTCTGCTTGTGCCCTGATTCTGCTCCGATTCCGTCCCGATCCTACTGACAAGCAGCACTGGAAATATTTAACAAGAGACCGGTTTTTCCAAGATCGAATTCGACGACTCAGCCAGCGAATATTTATCGCCATGTATACAGCCCCGTAACTGGCCTAGTTAGCTACATCGGTAAGTGCGTACACCAGGGAGCCTCTGTGCCTGAGGATCCCAGGTTCGCGTTCCGGTCGTGGCTTATTTCAGAGATTTAAATCTCGGGCTAATAACGGTCCGTGCAGGAGGACCTTAAACGGCGTGGCGCCCATTCAAACAGGTAGCGGTGGTGAAGGATCTCGCCCGTTAAATTCATTGCAAAATGAGCAGGGTCGAGGCCATACGGTTGTAATATAAAACCTATACATTTACATTTACATTTATACGACAGTTGCACCTCGAAACCAGCCAAGTACAACTTATCGTAAGGCTGTTTGAGCGACTTGGTTCAGTGATCCGCGTGATGAAAAACCCACGAATCGCAGACGTTTATGTTACTGGTAACGTACACAAAAACCCCCTCCACCCTTCCCAGGATATATACCCCTTGCGCCTCAAGCACCCATCCATCCTGCTTTCGAATCATACCCCTCACACCTGATACACATATCCCTCCTCTCTAGAATCACTCCTCACAGCCTAAAGATAAATTTGTGGGGCACGATAGCCGATTGATTAGAGCGCTCGCCTTGTAACTGGGAGAGTAAGGGTTCGAATCTCCTCTAAGACAATTGCAGTGTAGAGGCCTAGAGAAAGTCCTTCACTCACAATTACTCAGCGTCATTGATTGATGCTTAGTCATAGTGGCGCTTAATAAATGCAGAAATAATGATAAATCCAGCTTTCCCATGAATCAAATCCCTTAAACCCCAAACATAATCTATCCTCCCCAGAATGATAAACCCCTGCGCGAGTTGACATGGTGCTAGGATCGCTAGCAGGCCATTACAGTAGTCGAACCTTGAGACGACCAAGTAAAGTTGCCGAGGTCGATAAGATGGAGCGCCGAAAGGTAGTGAACCACAGAAATTCAGACTTTGATGGATTTAGAATACACACATACATAGACAGACATACACACAGGCATACATACACACATACATAGACACTTACATACTGTACATTAATGCACACTTACATTCATACATACATGATACATGCATAAATACTTACAGCATATGTTAACATACATTCAGATATACATGCATACATCGATACATATGTATATATGCATAGATATATTTTTTGTCCTATAATATATACTAAAGTACTTCAAGTATGATAAATTATACTATATATGTATATATTCGCATTATAGTCCAGAGGACCCTGGGGTAGCCACGAAATCAGCGAGAAAAACCATTGTCCTGTGTACGGACGGACGGAACGACGGAAGGACGGACGGACGGACGGAAGGACGGAAGGACGGACGGACGGAACGACGGAAGGACGGACGGACGGACGGAAGGACGGAAGGACGGACGGACGGACGGAGTCGATAGGCGTATCCTTGACTTGTCTGTCTGGTCGTCGCAATTGTCTTTCTCGCTGTCCTTTTGAGCGAATGAATATCTTGTCGATGCGGAGACGATGCCAGGGCAACCGATCTAAACACACTCATGTAAAGAAATACCACACGACCCTAGGATGATACAGCGATGATGAAGATTCAAAAACAATGAAATAAATTAAGAAGAAGAGGAAGAGGAAGAGGAGAGAAAGCGGAAGAGAAAGAGGAAAAGGAAGAGGGGCGGAAGAGGAAGAGGAAGAGGAAGAGAAATAGGAAGAGAAAGAGGCAGAGAAAGAGGAAGAGGAAGAGGAAGCGGAAGAGGAAGAGAAAGAGGAAGAGAAAGAGGAAGAGAAAGAGGAAGAGAAAGAGGAAGAGGAAGCGGAAGAGGAAGAGGAAGAAAGAGAAAGAATGCGAAGAGGAAGACTGTGAAAAGGAAGAATGTCAAGGAGAAGAAACTGATGAAGAAGGATGAAAAGAAAAAGAACGCGAAGAGGAATGTAAAGAAGAGGAGGAGGAAGAAGAATGCGAAAAGGCTGTCTGTCTGTCTGTCTGTCTGTCTGCCTGTCTGTCTGTCTGCCTGTCTGTCTGTCTGCCTGTCTGTCTGTCTGTCTGTCTGTCTGTCTGTCTTTCCGGGAGATCTGTTTATACATGCCGTACGAGAATTTGATATGCTTTCGGCTGAGTTTTGCCTTCGAACGATTAATCTTCATTGAGTAGCTAAGCAGAAACTCAGGCGGCGCCTGTTCCACTTTCTTACGGACGTCAATTTCTCTGCCTCAGCTTTTTTCCGTCTTCATACACCATGCATCGATTTCTCGACCCCACCCCAAAGGAAAGCCCCTTCCCCTTATTCAGGCCCTACCCCCAAGGAAAGCCCTCTTGTATCACACACACATGCTGCTGTCGTGTCCACGAGGGTTGTCGCGTACTTATTTTCACACGGGGGAACTCTACTTTGCCACCTCCATACAGTTTCTATGGTCGTGACTAACGACTCAAGAACGCCACTCCATTATCGCCCAACGTCTAACTCGAGGCTGGACGTTAGGTGTCGCTAGTTGCCCGACCGTTATAATTCACTGACCAAAGTAGTTGTAGTCCAAACGAGAAGTTTAATATAGTCGATACGTGCTTCGGGGTATCTCATTCGACGTACAGGTAATTGGCTTACTCGTGCTTAAAGATGGCTTAATGAATCTTACCGCAAAGTCTGCTGAAGCTTAATTAAGCTTAATGAGACTTACTAATACAGCATATCAAACAAGATGTGACTTGTCTTGGTCGTGTTCTAGATGCCTCCCTAGGGCTTACCTACGATAACCGAGAGCTTGATGCCTTGGAAAGGTCAGGTATGAAAAGGTCCTTCGGTCAATATAAAACGCTTCGTTAATTAATAGGTGGCGCCACTGGCGTGTTTACAACAAATATCAGCGACATAGCCATGCGTGCAGCGTTATTGAGAGGTGGCTAAAGACTCTGTGTAATTGATTTGATAAATATATAATAATAAATTAGATTGGATTGGATTATATTAAATTAGATTAGATTAGACGTTTATTGAACACTACCGAAAGTGAAACACTTGATATTATAATCACTTAAAGAGAGAAAACATTTATTAAAAGGCATCCAAATGTTAGACCAAAAGGACAAAAAGTGTACCTAACAGGGTCATCTAATTTCTTAGAGAAATTTCAAGACAGTACATTTAACATGTAGGCTACTGTCTTGTAATTGTAATTGTAATTGTAATTACGACAATTTATATAGCATCGTAAGTAGCAGCCTACTTCTAGGTTGCTTTACAAAGTCAAAAGTCAGCCCAAGTACTAAGAGTTATGAAGTAAATAGAATTTCTTGAAAGTATTATGCATACATACAACTGAGGACCGTTCCAGAGGCGGCCTGGTCATGCCCCATCTGGTTTTTGTGCGGACATTCTTGAGTTTCCCAAATTGTTTAGGGTTTCCAACTACCTTAGGCTGGTGAATAGGAAAATCAGACGAAGGGGAGATTAGAGGCTACCCGCCCTCATATACCAAGGCCAAGAAAATGAAGTCGCTCGTACCTCGCATCCGTGGTTGTCTCCAGGGCTTGGCTTAACTGCTCTTTCTCCTTTCTTTATATGATTGACTGGATGGATGGATAAACTGACTGACTGATTGACTGACTCACGCACTCACACACTTACTCGGTCACTCACTATTCACTCACTATTCACTCACTAGCTAGCTGACTGACTGACTGACTGACTGACTGACTGACTGACTGACTGACTGACTGACCGACGGACAAACGGACGAAAAGGACGGACGGACGGAAAAGGGTGGACTGACTGACTGACGCTTATAATGACGCATAAATTGAGGTATTGTTGCCATTCATCGCTTTTTCTTCCCGCGGCGCAAACTTAATCAGCTTTCATCTGGCAGAGATTTCTACGTCGTAATTTCGCGGTCCTTCGTACGGAAGCGTCGAATGGCCTGTGTAATCTTCTTATTGTAGCCGACCGCTTTTTGTCACTGAACTATTCGGCTTCTGCGTTGAACCCAGTCGGCCTGGGTTTGGTTGGCTGGCTGAGTCTCTGCTCACATCCCAGCAGAGCAACAGCAGACGTATAGAAGTAATCAACGAGATGAACTCGACTCCTCTTCCGCTCTCTGTTACCCCATCTTCTTCTGCCTCATTCTCCTTCCCTGTATCCTTCTTCTGTTCTCCTCTTCGTAGTTTTTATCCACTGTTTTGCCGCTTACAATCTCTTTCTCGGCAAAATGGACGGGCATCATTTTTGCCGGCGTCGTAATTGTGTGTAGTATAGATTCCATTTGCGACAAAGAATAGGCCGCTCCACGTCTATCAGTCCAGCACAGTGGGAGCGAAGGATGGAAGAACGGCTGGAAAGAT
Source organism: Norana najaformis (assembly GCA_964023275.1). Taxonomy (NCBI): domain Eukaryota; kingdom Metazoa; phylum Annelida; class Clitellata; order Crassiclitellata; family Hormogastridae; genus Norana; species Norana najaformis. Next base: position 7,844,037 of record OZ029925.1, read on the forward strand.
TGAATGAGGGACTGCTGGATGAAAAGATGGAGGGGCGGAAGGATAGAAATATGAAAAGACGCGTGAAGTGACTGAATCATAAACGAACGGATGGATAAATGTATGTACGTATGTATGTATGTATGTATGGATGGATGGATGGATGGACGGATGGATGGATGGATGGATGGATGGATGGATGGAAGGAAGGAAGGATGGAAGGATGGAAGGAAGGATGGATGGATGGATGAATTTATGGATGAGTGGATGTACGGATGGATAAATGAATTTATGTATGTATAGGTGTATAGTATAGTATGCATGAATGGATGTATAGATGGATGGATGTATAGGTGATTGCATGTATGGATGAATTCATGAATTAAAGGATGGATGGATGGTCGGATGGTTGAATGAATTGGCTGGTTGATGGACAAATAGATGTATGGATGGAAAGAAGAATGGACGAAGGAATTGAATGAAGGATCTATGAAAGGATGAAAATCCCGGCGATTGATAAACTCTTCCAACCTCAACGAATCTGTTGGTTGGTTCTACAGCGTTCGATTTGAACTTAATGACTTCTTATTTGTAAAGATTCGTTCAGCCAGAGAATTTCTTGCTTATGGATGAGTGGATGAACCAAAGGACGAACAGACGAGGAGGATTTGGATGTCGCTCTGTCTGCGCTGAATTGCTCCGAACTGAATATTTCAGTACCTCGCGACGAAAATAATGCAAGAGAAGAGGCCGAGTGGGCAGTAAAATGCGTTACTTCTTGCAAAAAGAACGACCAAGATATTCAGTCTTTCGCTCACAACAGAAAATTAAGAAAACAACTCCGTGTGCGCCGCGATTGATGTGAATCCGAAGCTGTTCAATAGGCTATCGTAATCGTAATCGTAATCCCGAGATTTCTACAGCGCCCAACGAAAGCCACGTCACGGGGACCAGCTTATTCACAGGCGATCAGTCAAAACAAAAAAGATAGGCAAAAGTGTTCGGTTCCAGGTCAAGATCCAAGAGTCAGGCAGAGCGACAACCGAAACGGCAGGCAGCCACGCCAAACGTACAGCGATACCCTATTTCGCAGACCAAATCCGGCTTCTATTTACAATCAGGCTTCTATTTACAAGACTGATCGCTTTTCCCGAATCAAGCGAAACCGAACATAGTTAGACCCTATTCCATGTATTAACATTTTCATTTTTGTTATATGCCTATAACAAATAGTAAAAAAATATAAGGCGGTAGTAGCCCCGCTTTATGAAGATAACTGAAAAGCTGCAGAAACGGTGGCCGGCGCTAGAATAATGGTGAACATTCTACCCCAAAGGTGTTCCGAGAATCGGGTGCGTTTTTCTATTGATGCGAGTTACATTGGTGGGTGCGTTTTACGGCGCTCGGTCTTATCGATTTTACATGATCAACTGAAAAGAGGTTTATTTCGTTGGCGTTGGACACAGCTCTTACGCGCAACTGCAGCTAATGAAAAGCGAAAGCGGGTAGGGACGGAAGCACAGAAGAACAAAAGGACGGAAGAACGGAAGGAAGGACTGATGGAAGGACGAACGGACGAACGGACGAACGGACGGACGGGTACGATAACTAGCAGTCGGAAGATTTGCATTGTGTAGTGTTGTTGGTGAAATTAGAGGGAGGATTAATAATCCTAATTATCTGCTGACCAGAGACCGTTATGGAAAGGTCAGACGACATTCCTTAAGACAAATCGAAGCGGATTACTGTTCGTTATTAACTCTACGCGGATGGGACTATGCATCATCATCATCATCATCATCATCATCATCATCATCATCATCATCATCACTGAGGGATTCCGGTAGCATTCCTGTAACAGTAGATCCCTTGCCTTGCCTTGCCTTCTCTTGCCTTCCTATCCCTTCCCTTCCCTTCCATTCCATTCTTTTCCTTTCCATTCTCTTATCTCATATCTCATATCTCATATCTTGTCTTGTCTTATCTCGTCTCGTCTCTTCTTGTCTCGTCTTGTCTTATCTAGTCCTATCTTATTCTATCTTATCCTATCCTATCTTATTCTATCTCATTTCAGCCCATCTCACCTCATATCATATCAACTTATCTAATTTCATCACATCTCATCACATCTAATCTTATCTCGTCTCATCTCATCTAGCTTAGCGTAGCTTCTCAACAAAAAGTATTTTATTGTCGACTTAAATAAGATATGGACGAGTTTCTGAAAATTCGTTTCAGGATTAATTAGATGTAATTCATGCTCTGCCTGAATCTGAAGACCATCGAGCAAAACTCAAAAATGTTATCGAATTATCGATAAACTGTTCGAAGGTAATAAGTTCATATGGTGCTATTCCGATTATAAGAACAAGTTCTTTATGACGGAAATATGATTCTCAAGATACCACCGGGGTGTCTGATTAGTTTGACAAATCAATTCTTTGCCAGTGCTTCATTTTCTTTAACAATCTTTATTCAGAAATCTTTTGCCTCGGAGAAATAGATGCTAATTAGTAATCATAACGCATATTGGATTTGACGAACACTGCAAACCAGATCATTATGCCACAAAGAATTATTCAGTTTAACTTTTTTTCATATAAAAATATGTCACCAATGACGTATTATATTACTTTCGTCATTAAATATAATATATATATATTCGTTCATTCATACCGAACCAGAATTTACAAGAAATTTATAATATGACAGTAACAAAAGAAACGACAATAAACATAAGGATATGCCGGGGTGTCATCGTGTATTGCAGCAGCAAAACTTCTGATGTAATTAGATTTCGTTAGCTAAGCATATCCTAAAGAATAATGTTGATTCAGTTTGCATGCACTCCATTGAATTCGTCTGCGCTAAACCTTGTTGCATTTATCTATGCATATAGGTATCTTCACAGTTAAATAGTGCGTTTCAATTATATTTCATTAATGACGCATCAGTTATATTTCATTAAGAACGTATTATGACGTAAAAATTACATCATATATATATATATATATAAATGACTTATCAAGTAAATATCTTTAATGACGTGTTATGATGTAGCAATTATATTTAATTAATGACGTATTTTACGCATCAATTATATTTGACTAATGACGTTTTATGACGTAACAATTATATTTTATTAATGACGTATTTTACATATCAATTATATTTCATTAATTACGTTTCATGGCGTAACAATTATATTTCATTAATAACGTATTTTACATATCAATTATATTTCATTAATTACGTTTCATGGCGTAACAATTATATTTTATTAATAACGTTTTTGACATATCAATTATATTTCAGTCAAGAAATATTATGGCTATCAATTTTATTTCATTAATGATGTGTATCAGTGATTAATTTATTAAATATGCAGAGGTTGCAGGCGTGTGATTGAGACGGGGCCTGGGGATCTGTGCATAAGTAAATGTGTGCGTAATTGCGCAATCTATTTCACCGAATCATCCTTTATATCTATTGCTGTTGCGAGCTCGTGTAGCGGACTCGGAGCCGCCACAGGGAGATATTGCTTGCTCCTAAATCACACGAATTGATATGAAATTCCATTTCCTTGGACGATTCAATTCGTCCAGTTCTACGCTCCACTTGATCTAAAATTCATCCCTCTCTGACACCCCACCAGCGGCCTTGACAAATTCAGGTCTGAAGGACTCTTCCGTTCCTCATACAACCCGCTAGCCACGTTTAAACAGCAATTATTGCTTGATTGACGACCGATTTATTAGATTTCCACTTCATCGTATGGTTATTAATCGTAAGCCTCGTGTCTATGTCTTCCTCTATAGCGAGTCATATTCACGTATGCCTGGCAGGTACTGTGCAGAAGATTTGGTGCGGACCCTGTTTTGCGTCTGTAAGTCTCAGAGGTTAACGACGCCCGAGCGAAGAATCTATTCCGTGTGGTGTCAATTTCGTTCTTCGGCAAAGACGGTTCCGACTCTGCCAATTTTTGGCACAGCATAAACAAAAACGTAAAGCTCCCACTTTTCTAGTGACTTCCCTAGGAGACGCACATTACCCGAAGGGTGAGGACTGGATGCCCGTGTTGGTGTGCCGTAGCTGAGAAAATGAGGTCGCTAACACATCATACCCATAGCTCTCTCTCAGGGTTAGCTTAAGGAACCGGCCTTGTTTCTTCTTCTTGACGAAACCACTGCGCCTGTTTGCCTGTCAACACCTGTCACGGACGTACGTCCGCTCTTTATTGCAAGACAGTTTCTCTGAATAACGGCGAAGAAAGAAGAACCCTGGTTACCTGGGAATGATAGACTGAGGCTCGGTAAAGCAATCTCATTGCATTCACAGAAATTTCACCATGTGTCTGAAATCTCGGTATTTATGTAGATATTTGTATAGCGCGATTTGCAATGCATGTATGTTTGTAAGTGTCTGTACGCACGTACGTATGTATGGTAATTGTAATTGTAATTTAAGATTTACAGAATATTCTATTAGGGAATACACTCAACAGGGGCGCTCCCGACCCGAAAGAGTAAAATTACTGTTAAACAGTACAGTCTTCATGCGCCTGCATGCGGAACTCTGAAAGGGGAAGTATGTATGTATGTATGAATGAATGTATGTATGTACGCATGTATATATGAATACATTGAAGTATGTATATAGTTATGTATGTATGGATATATGTATGTGTGTATATATGTACTCATATATATACTCATATATATAAATTTATAAGCATTTTAGCGCATTTTAAGAACCTACCAGACAATTCCGAAAGCGTTGCCTACGCTAGCCTGAGTGGTGTTAAAATTCAATAAGAACAAAGAGTTCATAAGTTCTTGTTCTCTAAGCAGAAATGCTCAGATACCTGGAGAAGTCATCCTTATTTATATATGTAACTTGATATTTGTATAGCACCGTTTTATAACCTTTCAAAATGAAGTCCATATGATATGTTATACCTCTTCATGTGAAGGTTATATTACCAGTTTTCTATTTCATTTATCCTCCGCGTTACAGGCGCTGCTAATGTCGCTAGAAATTTTCAAATGGCACAGTTCTTCAAAATGAATATCACATGTTTCAGTCCACCATACGTTTGTCATTTGAATTCTCATCTTTCTCTCTAAGAGCCTCAAGATTATTGTGGGTTAGATTACAGAATATAATATCCCCAGGGGAGTACTTACACCCTGATGGCGAATTTCATATCCTATCATCTAATCATACATAGCATATGGACGAGAGACAATCACTACCCTCGCCACGTCTCGGGACCTTGAGGACGCTTTCCAGCTTTATGTCCAAGTCCAGATATCATAAAGAACCACGCAATATATTCGTCAATGCCAGACCACCTCGTGCGCACAGTGTTTGGAGGTTATTATTAGTTTTCTTACAGTGCTTAAGTCGATTGTTTTCGGTCATATGTCATGGTCGTTTCTTGGACATTAGCCGCCTTCCTTGCGTTTACTTAAGATTCTGCAAACGGCTTCCAATCGATCAGGGTCTTTAAAAGCTTCGCTCAGTTGCTCTGTGAAAATCTATGACTTCGGTAATCCGCGGAAGTTACACGACGACTGTGCCACGAATAAGCTAATACAGAATATACTATAGGAAAGCGATAAAACATTTTGGAAATGAACAAGGGAAGAGTGAACTATCCAGAAAACGACGAAACATTTTGGAAATGAACAAGGGTAGAGAACAAGAGAAGAGTGAACTGTTGGGAAAACGATAAAACATTTTGGAAATGAACAAGGGAAGAGTGAACTATTGGGAAAACGATAAAACATTTTGGAAATGAACAAGGGAAGAGTGAACTATTGGGAAAACGATAAAACATTTTGGAAATGAACAAGAGAAGAGTGAACTATTGGGAAAACGATAAAACATTTTGGAAATGAACAAGAGAAGAGTGAACTATTGGGAAAACGATAAAAGATTTTGGAAATGAACAAGAGAAGAGTGAACTATTGGGAAAACGATAAAACATGTTGGAAATGAACAAGAGAAGAGTGAACTATTGGGAAAACGATAAAACATTTTGGAAATGAACAAGAGAAGAGTGAACTATTGGGAAAACGATAAAACATTTTGGAAATGAACAAGAGAAGAGTGAACTATTGGGAAAACGATAAAACATTTTGGAAATGAACAAGAGAAGAGTGAACTATTGGGAAAACGATAAAACATTTTGGAAATGAACAAGAGAAGAGTGAACTATTGGGAAAACGATAAAAGATTTTGGAAATGAACAAGAGAAGAGTGAACTATTGGGAAAACGATAAAAGATTTTGGAAATGAACAAGAGAAGAGTGAACTATTGGGAAAACGATAAAACATTTTGGAAATGAACAAGAGAAGAGTGAACTATTGGGAAAACGATAAAAGATTTTGGAAATGAACAAGAGAAGAGTGAACTATTGGGAAAACGATAAAAGATTTTGGAAATGAACAAGAGAAGAGTGAACTATTGGGAAAACGATAAAAGATTTTGGAAATGAACAAGAGAAGAGTGAACTATTGGGAAAACGATAAAACATGTTGGAAATGAACAAGAGAAGAGTGAACTATTGGGAAAACGATAAAACATTTTGGAAATGAACAAGAGAAGAGTGAACTATTGGGAAAACGATAAAAGATTTTGGAAATGAACAAGAGAAGAGTGAACTATTGGGAAAACGATAAAACATGTTGGAAATGAACAAGAGAAGAGTGAACTATTGGGAAAACGATAAAAGATTTTGGAAATGAACAAGAGAAGAGTGAACTATTGGGAAAACGATAAAAGATTTTGGAAATGAACAAGAGAAGAGTGAACTATTGGGAAAACGATAAAAGATTTTGGAAATGAACAAGAGAAGAGTGAACTATTGGGAAAACGATAAAAGATTTTGGAAATGAACAAGAGAAGAGTGAACTATTGGGAAAAACGATAAAACATTTTGGAAATGAACAAGAGAAGAGTGAACTATAGTGGGAAAACGATAAAACATTTTGGAACATAAGTGAAATAACGCTTTGCTTTGCTCTTTTGGTTACTTTAACTCTTCTTTTTTTACCTCGTGCCAGAACAATGTTGGGCTCTCGGGCGTTCTCGATGGCTAGTCCAAAGCTCAGGAATTTACTGCCCAGCCCTGTGAAGTTCTTACAGTTCTGTAATGTTATCCAGGTCTTATATTAAGACTCGTCTGCTTACCCCCAGTAGCCTGACTTCTGATTACGGATTACGTTTTTGACTGCGGTTTTACCAGTAGCGGTCATCAGTTGGTGCCTTTTGTACAATATTATGATATAGGCCTATACAGTAAGAGTCTGTTTCCTCACAGCCCACACTAATGGAACATTGTCCACTATACTCCAACATTCTGTCTTAATATGGGTTTTTCATCATTTAGTATCACTGCTTATCTTTCTGATTCCAAGGATGTCATAAATTAGAACATTTACACGGTCGAATGTTCAGCCAATGTAATCGAACAGTCACTCAACGTAATTGAAACTTCGCCCAATACGATTGAACAATCATTCAATCTAATCGAACACTCGTCCTCTGACAAACTCCCTTTATTTTTTACTGAAGCTGCCAGGTTCCAACTTCCCCTGGGAAGAATGTAGAACAGGGCCCACATTCCAGAATGATGCCAAAGACCTTAACGTCCTAGGGAAATGTGGCGATCCATGGCCTATTGGTCGGGGTTGAGCTCTGTTGAGTTCCGTCCTACACTCTGTAAGTCCATCTCGTGACCCCATTGGGGAATTATCCCGGTTAAAAGGGGAGGACATCTTTAGATTATCTAGCATACAAATCACACAGAATGGAACACACACGTTTAAATATAATGCTGTATTACACACCACAATCAGGCTGTTGACTCTCCTTCGCGTGCAAATCAATCCTTTAATTCTACAGAAAATATAGTATACTTGGCTGAAGGCCTGTCTCCTAGGATTGTAAAACGCGCCTTATTCGGAGAGAAGGGGCGTGAATCAATGGCTCTGGTGCCACTCAAATGACACTCGACAGACTATTGGTTCCTCGAGCTCAAACAAACTGGGCAATTCTTCCCCCAAACACTGCCCCTTTGCCCTTTAAGACAGCAAACATCTAACTCCCTCAGCTATTGAACAGAGAGGGCTTCTACTAGTCTTAACACTGGATAGCTTGTTTGTTGTTCGTCCTACGCAAACAAGCCTCTTCAGCACATCAGGGAGGCCCCCACCACCAGAATACCCCACCAAAAGAACCAACTCAATTTACAACCGGAAGACAAGCGAGTGAAAGATGCCCCCCCCCATTTTCTTTATGTATAGGCGTGCACTACTAGACCGTCTCACGGCTGGTCCTCCCAGCCAATACTCCTTGGCCTTCACGACACTGAGAGCTGAAGGCAGACCTAAACCCAACCAGCCGTTCAACCAGTGCCTCTGCCAGTCAGACCGCGTCTGTCTCACTCTCTAGACCCACAGACCGACCTACACCGGTTCCGGCAAGACTCCTCTGTCCACTCATCTGCCCTAATTAATCTCACTTAGCAAAATAAACATATAAATGAGGGACATCTAACTGATCTACCTCATTTATATGTTTATTTTGCCATTGTCAGATCTCTAGTCCCGGTGTCACTTCGCAGAACTACATTTGACATGAGTCCCCCGTTATAACCAAATGAAACCCCATGTCCGGAATACAATTTCACTGCTTGTACAGGTTGCTGTCAAGTTCAGAAATAAGTTAAATTTAACATCTACTAAAGAGTCTGATTCCTCACAGCCCACGCTAATCGAACATTAGTCCACTGTACCCAAACATTCGGTCTTGTTATGGGCTTATTCGGTATCATTGCTTATCTTTCTATTCCATTTCCATTCCATTCCTGCTTTCTATTCCATTTCCATTTCAAATGATCATTCGTCTCATCATTAGTAATAATAATAGGCATACTGGTAGGTTTTATTAAATAATTGTATCAATTTATTCCGTTTAACCAATCAACACCATTTGATCTCCTTCTGTAATTAAGTGTCCTATGATTTTTTAGTTATTCTCGTAATCGTAATCGTAATCGCAAACTCGAAATTTCTAAAGCGCTACTTAAAAAGCTAAGGGCATGGCACCAGCTTATTCTCGAGCGCTGCGTCAACTCAGTGGGGTTGTCGAAAGATACTATGTCATGTCAAGAATCAAGTCCGGTTGCCAGAAGACCAGAGACAGAAGGGGAGAGGAACTGTTAGGGTGGGTTGTGCTTAAGCTGAGAGAAATGGGAAGGCAGGCATTCTGAATCGCTGTACATCGGTCTGTATATTTCTTAACATTAATTTATCATAATATGTCGTTCTTAGCATTCTGTATCGATCGCTGTTCATCCTTCTGTATAATTCGTAATGTTTATTTATCATTTTATGCCGCTCTTAGCATCTTATATTGTTCTGTATCGTTCTCGTTAAATGGCTGCCTGTCGCTCGGAGCTCCTGGAAATGGTCTGACAAGCGTAGAAGGCTTTGATCAGAGGCCGATTTAACGCATTCGTGAAGATCAAACACAGACTTCGTGCTATGAATACGAGAAATGTCTCACCATGGATAATGAGTTTCTTTATATCCGTTGCCATGGCAACGCTCGAGATCTTTTCTCAGCTGCCGTAGCCCGCTTTCATCCGTCCATGCCTCCCCGCCAAGTTTCAACGTCCGTAGCATGTGGTTAAATATGAGTTTTTCCTTCATCCAATTAAGGTTTCGTCGTTTTTGCAAAATCTTCTAAGCAAAACGTTGACGCTGGTTAAATAAGGAAAGACTTCTGTCATTGGCAAAAGAGAAACTGCTAGATGCTGCACACAACAATAGGGAGCTAACCTCCTGCAATGGAGACCAAGGAAGAGCCAGCCACAATATGATGCGTCCCCCTCATCAGTATGCGTCCGATGTCTGTGTGTATGTATGAATGTATGTATGAAGCTATATATGCATATATGTATGCTTGTATGTATGCATGTGTGTGTATGTGTGTATGTATGTATGTGTATGTATGTATGTGCATGTATGTATGTGGGTATGTACGTATGCGTGCATGTTTGTATGTATGTATGTATGTATGTATGTATGTATGTGTGTATGTATGTATGTGTGTATGTATGTGTGTATGTATGTATGTATGTGTGTGTTTGTATGTATGTATGTATGTGTGTATGTATGTGTGTGTTTGTATGTATATATGTATGTATGTATGTATGTATGTATTGATGTATTGATATATGCATACGATACGATACGATAATTCGCATACGATAATTCCTTGTCTCCGTGTCAACCATCGAGGACCTTGGGATTCGTTCATTGCAGGCTCGGTAGACAACGAAATGGAAATGAGCCTCCGCTACGTCACGCTATGGATATATTATGTTGCATCAATCTTAAATCACAATTATTTTTATCTGCTGGATTGTCATGTATAGGGCCCTTGTGAAGTTTGAAAGACGCTATATAAACAGCCATATTCATACGTTCATACATGCATATGAGACATTGCACATAATGGGCAGGTGTGGTGCCATATCGGCTCCGAGCGAAGTCGGTTCCGACTCCGCCAAATAATAGTGAAGCGAATTTTAAGTAGCATATTGTCTAGAAACCAAACTTTGTTAGGCATCAGTATCAGTTAGTAAGTGGAAACATAGAAGACCAAGCAGTCGCCCAATCAGTGTGTACAAATGCAGTAGTAATATAATTAGGCCAAAACATGATTTTGCCGAACGAACTGTATTCGACGGAACAGTTTTATTTGCATAAATAAATTTCCGTGTCATGGTCACGTGAACCAATCACAATATTTATCGGAACTGTTTTGCCCGGGTCTGATTTGGCTTCACACCGGCAGAATGCAAGTGCAAAGACATAACCACGTAATGAATCCCAAACCGTGATGCCGAACGAATAAAAGTATATGGCCGTACTTAAATCAAGAGTGCCTCCGATGACCGAACGGCTGAGAGAGACAATCGGGGTCTCAGATAACAACAGGTCAAGGTCGTGTCAGATAACAACAGGTCAAGACCGTGACTCGAAACATGCGTATGCGCTTCCCAGGGGGAGCGCCGCAACTAAAGTGGAACTGAATCCAGATAAAAGATGACAAGATGCTCACAATCAGAATCGACGAAGTTCCCTGAGAATCAAAGTACGATCTTCGACTGGACCACGGAAGGCGGAGGTGGGAGAAGGATGGATGGATGGAGATGCTGGATGGCAGGAGGAAGGATAGGTGATGCTGGGGTGAGAGGAGGTAGGATGGGTGATGCTGGAGTGAGGGTACACTGGATAGGCAATGCTGGAGTATGAGGAGGAATAATGGGTGATGGTGAGATGGGTGGAAGCAGGATTGGTAATTCTGGGGTGGAAGAGATAAGATGGGGAATGTTTAAGTGGGAAGAGAAAGGATGGGGAATGTTTAAGTGGGAAGAGAAAGGATGGGGAATGTTTAAGTGGGAAGAGAAAGGATGGGGAATGTTTAAGTGGGAAGAGAAATGATAGGATACTATAATAGGGGGAGGAAAGAGTTGGAAGCAAGAAGGATGGGGGATGCTGGGGTGGGATGGAGGAGGGATAGGGCGATGGGTTGGAAGGAGATACATAGCGATATCTAAGGAGTAGCAGTAACACAGTGTAACTCACGAGTCTATAGGGTAGAATGACTTAATGATCTGGGACAGTTAACTGTACTTCAGGGACAGAAGGAGAGACAGAGGCAGAGGCAGGCGTAGGAAAAGATAGAGGCACAAGAACAAATAAATATCTGGGCATATAAACAAAGACAGACATATGCACATACAGATACAGATAAAGTGACCAGACGGACAGAGACAGATATAAGAGCATATGTAATGTAAATCTTCTAATTTTCTCAACGTCTCACAAAACTGCGTCAGGGAGATCACCTTATAGACCGACGCTATAGCAAATCAAACATAAACAGAAACACGGAGACTAAGAGACACATATACAGATACGCGTATCTAGACAGAGACGGACAGATGTAGCTATAAGAACAGAGGCCTTGACACGCAGACTTAGAGAGAAAAATCGAAACAGAAAGACGAGAAAAACACAGGCTACTGAATAATTCCTGTCGACCGGCGACCAACTTGAGCAGAGGGATGGAACCGACTGAAGCCTAGCAAACTGGTTTGCCTTTCGAATCTTTGGTCTAGCCGCCAGAACCGAAGTTGGCTGCAAGACCGGAATTTTGAGCCTCACCGTGGCGCAAAAAAAGGCAATACATGACTGCGTGGCCTTCGGAACTGGCTGACGGCAAGCAAGCATTTGCAATCAAACCGGGTTAATGCCGTTTCAGCCTCTGTCGACTACACAACTGCGAACGAAGTGAGAAAATGATAATTGACTTGTGTGCGGTTTGCAGCTGCTTCCGCTGTCACTTGGCTAAATGAGTCCCCCATTTCGACGGAGTCTTTCAAAAAGATATATGCGCCGTCCGAATGTTGTCGAAATTCAATTTCCTGCTCTTTTGGGAACTATGTTCAAACGGCGGACGTAAAAATGGAAAAAAATTAACGATAGTATAGACCGAAATTGGGTGGATGAATTGATAGTTTGATGAACGAATGAGCGATGGAACGAATGAAGGAATGAATGAATGAATTCATTTTACAATGTATGAGCAAATAAATGGACGAAATAATAAATGTGTGTGTATTTGATTGAAAGAGATACTCGTATCGATGACGATGGCCTCCAAATTTACCCACAGTTCAACGAACTTCGACCTTGAGATTTCACATGACAGTTCCGGAACCCAAACTGCGTGGCAGAGGTTGAAAGGTCGGCGCGTTTGCCGCACGGCCACCGTACTATCTCAGATAATTAATGACTGTATGAACGCAATTGATAAAGTGACAGAGAATGATTGAATGCACTAACAAATTCAGCTGTTGTTGAATGAATAGCGAAAGAACGAAGGTTCGAATGATCCAGGAGAGGAATGCAGGCCTACTGGTCAACGAACGACTAAGCAAAAGATTCAATCAATGAATCAGTTGGGCAATAAATCACGCGCTGTCCTGGTCCATCAATTTTCGTCATTTAAGAAATAACTATTAGCATGCAATTCCTCGTCGAATAAATACTGTGCTGGCTCTCTGCTCAATTCGATCAGTCAATGCTTCCATCACTTACTCCGTTCCTCAGATTCACATGGCTAGGCGATTCTGTGCTAGCGTTTTACATCTTTAATCATAATAACAATAGCAATAATAATAGTAGTAGCAGCAACAGCAGCAGAACTAGTAGTAGTGGTAGAAGCAGCAGCAGTAGTAGTAGAAGTAGCAGCAGCAACAGCAGCAACAGTAGTTGTAGTAATAGTAGTAGTAGTGGTAGTAGTGGTAGTGGGAGTAGTGGTAGTAGTAGTAGTTGTTGTTGTTGTATCGGAATAGTAGAAATAAAAACATGCCATCTTTTTCACACACAAACGCCAGCGTTCATAGAAGCATTCATGCAATCAATGCTTATAATTTGTAAGGTGTAGTAAGGCCCTGGCAGCCATAAGATGTAGAACTTTGGATACTGTTAATAGTGAGGCTACCCGCCTAAGGTAAGGTCGACGTCAATGGATCTGGCAGCAGTAACTTGTCGTCAAACATTGATTATGCTACTACTATCTCCGCCTTAAATTTACTATCCACTATTCACTACTCTGCTCCTGTTGTTAGGTACGGTAAGATGGACGCTGTGACCCAAGCAGCCATAAGATGCTAAACACAAGAATCCAATTAACTAAATATGGATTTTTGTCTAAGCACACAACAGGTTGTGTTTCCGTTCCAGGTCTCAAAGACTACCTCCCCATTGGTTGTCATTATAAACCGATAGACCTATCTGCATACTTCTGTGTCTGTCTGTCTGTCTGTGTATGTCTGTCTGTCTGTCTGTCTGTCTGTCTGTCTGTCTGTCTGTCTGTCTGTCTGTCTGCAAACCACAGAAATACGAACCGATTGAACAACAGGCAAAGTAGCTTGACAGATCGAAAGAGAGGCGGATAAATCAGAGACAAACACATAGACATACAAGCAAAGACAAGCAGACAGACAAACAAACATACAACCTGCATGTTTATTCGCTCATATATCGCATACGATACATCGAATCAGACATGTGTCTGGTCGTCGAAGTTCACCTCCTCAGCCCTTGGTTGTTGAAGACATTCTGTCCGTCCGTCTGTCTTTCAATCTCCCCTTCCGTCCGTCCTTTGTGTTTTCTCTCTGCTGTCCATCGTCGTCGTCATCATTATCGTCGTCGTCATCATCGTTGTCATTGTCTTCGTCGCTGTTACAGATGTTTTTGTCTAAATTAGCGGTTGTCAGAGGCAACAGCCTTTTCTGCAGCTCCGTTGCAATGTTGCGTTGTGACAAGGTGGACAAGAGATGGGGAAAATCAGACCGAGATGAGCCTTCTTCTTCCATTCTATCCTTCTATTCCCCTTCTTCCTCTTATCCCTCTTTCCGCTCCAATCCCAAACATCACCCACCGTAGCTCCCACGCTGTCTCTCTGCCTGACTCTTGGATCTTCATCTGGAACACTTTTGCCTATCGATTTTGTTTTGGCTGAGCGCCTGTGAATAAGGTGGTCCCCGTGACGTGGCTTTCGTTGGGCGCTGTAGAAATCTCGGGATTACGATTACGGTTACGAGTCACATCAGCAAACAATGATTATGGGAAACTACAGAGTGATAGACAACTGGGAGTGAAGTTTAGGGGAGATCGAACTGAGGAGGGCAACTGCGAACGATGGGTAGAGGAGACTAGGAAGAAACTGGCAGCTGCAAACGACGTCTGGGGAGCCTGGGTAGAGAGGGGCCAAAGCAGCAAACAAAGCAAACTGACTGAGTGATTTATTTTGGGGCAGGTGAATTTATGAGGGAATGCGTGTATCTCTATATTACATTCCTAGAACTTGTTGAACTCGCAATCAACAAGGCAGACAGCGCTGGCGCTAAATAAATTTTAAAATGCCCGATGTGCAATCTGCTGTTTGAGGTAAATGTTTGCACTTCTATGACACTGAATTCTTTGCCCTGTGTACACTGTATATAACATCCATTTGGCATCTGTCATGCGTTTCGTTTTAAACGTGTGCAACGATGGCTTTTGGGCAATATGACTTTTATTCTTGTTTCACGCACCCGAATGCCCTTTATGATCACGTCATGTTCTTAAACAAACACCCTTAATATTTCCATTGTTCCTGGATCCTGTGATTGAATGCATTGTTATTCTTGGATCACGCAGTCCTCCCACATTTCCTGATTCCTTCATACTGGATCATGCACCTGAATGTCATTATCAGTAAGTAACGGAAAACCACGGAAATCAATCAACGGCTAACCACGTGAACTCTATCTGCGGGCTCTGCTATTATCAGTTGCATCAATTACGACACAGTTTGTCTTTTGATGCTGCAGAGCATTCGCCCATTCCTTTATTCTGATGCACTTTGATTATTGCAATTCCATCCTTGTAGGCACCCAGAAGTTCAGATCCGTTAGCTTCAGTCCATCCTCAACGTCGCCGGTCGACTATTGGCCACACCGCCGAAGTTTCCTATGTAACGTATTCTAATCTAATCTAAGAACTTCAATAGCGCCATTGTAATAATGTTCAAGGTATCAGTCGATGCTCGCTGATAAACAAAATCATCGTCCAAGCCAAATTCCATGGTGAGTCCGGGTCGAAAAGCCAAAGAGGAGTACAGAAGACGACAGCTTACGGAGGTAATGAACCCAACTCATATCATATGAGGGATGCGCTTCAGTGGTTTCCCGTCGAGGAGAGAAAAAGTTCACGATTCTTCTTTGTTGGCTGGACTTCGTTGGTTGGAACAGTTCAGACATACATCATGGAGCTCTGTGCACCAGTCTTTAGTCAACCGTGTCGGTAATCGTTGCGCTCTGCTTCTGCTACTGCTGCTGCTGCTGAAGATGCGCAGATGCAGCGTTTTGTGCATCAACTCGAGCCCTTTGTGCCTTCCCATGGATTGGTCCTTCTACTTGGAACGGTCCTCCGGTGCACATGCGCACTGCTCCATTTGAATCTGTGCAGCAAACATTTTCAATCTGTCTTAAAGCGCCCTTGTTTAATCAGTTAGATAGTCATGCGTATAATGCCTTTGTGAGGTACCTAAAATGCGCTACATAAAGTGTCCCGATACATACATACATATACATAATTACGTACATACATACATAAAAACATACATATAAATATGCATACATACCTACATACAATCATGCATACATGCATACATGCATACATATGTGCATACATACATGCATACATAAATACATACATGCATATATGCCTTCATAAATACATAAATAAATAAATACATACAT